>WEIV01028333.1:104994-211356 GCA_013390005.1 Calyptomena viridis | reverse complement strand
GGGGGGGGTGTGGAAGAGAAGAAGGTGAAGGTCACATTAAAAAAAATGCCTTCAGCTTTTCTTCTCAATAATTTCAAGTCTTTCACTTCTTTCTCCCCTCTTAACCCCAGACTCTTTCCCATCACATATGTTCATATTTTGAAATTCTGTAAGAGGAAAGAAGATAAGAATCTTTACACTTAAAATGCCTATTTCCTTTGAGAAAATCTTCAGCACTAGTTCTGAAATATGGTAAGGCTTGAAGAAGATGGAGTACAACAAGGTATTATTTTTCTTTTATAGTCTTTTGTTTGAATAACTGAAAACATGAAAAAAGATGATTTACTTGTACCTCTAAAGAGCTGAAATCCATGACAATACTTTCACCCTGGAAAAAGAGGGTTGAGAGGTGTGTGTATGTACTCACAGTTACACATATGCACGTACATAATTATTGACTACACATTTCTCAAGTGACTACTTGAGATCATCCAAACACTACCTTTGACTTTTTTCCCTATTAAATCATTGAAATATGGAGGAACGTGTTTGATATGGATGCAGCATCAATGTGTGCTTGCAAATTATAGCAACAAAGAGGATATGGGCATTTTCAGCATAATGAAGATGATAAAAGGTTAAATCTTTTGTTATATTTCTTCTGAAATATGCAATTTGTTACAAGTTATATTGTCTGTGGAAAGAATCCCTACTGCAACTCTAATGTGGTTTTTTAGTATCAAAAACATAAAAGCACATCAGAACACATCGTGTGCAAACCATGGCATTAAACAGATTAGAAAACTAAATGTCATAGTGTAACATGACCGGCGCTTTTGCAGTTAATTTCCAAGAAATGCAGAAATGCTCTGCAGGAAGCACTTTCTCCAAATATGCACCCTGCAGCTAAAATACCTCATATACCTTATTGTTCTTATAGGGGAAATAAAAAAAAAAAAAGGAAAAAAACCCTTGACTAAAGTGACACATTTAAAGCTTACATGGATTTTTAAGATGACTAAATAAATTCCATGTGAGTTTTGTGCATTGCAAACAAATTAAAAAAAAAATCACAGCATTCTCATAAAAATGTACTATTGCAATCTACTATTTGATTGTTTGCACTGAGTTGTACAGAAATATTTGTAATTTTATGAATGCTCCAATTACCAGTAAGCATTTTATTGAATTCCTATTTAATTGTATTTTCTTCTAGGCCCCTTTGTGACACTGCAGCCCCAATGATGCTGTTTGATTTTACTTACTAAGAAACATGTTGGAATTTCAAACCCGCTTTGCTGTGGGATCTGGAGGAGTTAAACAAGACTCTCTACACTCTTGAAGAAACTTAAGTAAAAGGCCATCAGTCTTCTTAATTAAGGCTTTTCATATAAGCACTGCCTGAAAGCACCTTAGTTGCCTTTTCAAGCTCTCACCTGATTCTAATTAAGTTCCTTGGAACATTAACCTGGCTTTTTCCTCATGATTCATCTCATTAGGAGAAAAAGGTAAATGACTCACTTTTTTGTGCTGCTTTATATAGTGATCTGCTGGAGTTGGTGAGAGAGTTGGAGCTGTTTGGCTGGAGAAGTTTGTTTGGAGACCTCACAGCACCTTCCAGGGTCTAGAGGGGCTGCAGGGAACTGGAGAGGGGCTGTTCATCAGGGACTGGAGGGACAGGACAGGGGCAATGGCTTCACACTGACAGAGGGGAGATTAGATGGGATATTGGGGAGGAATTGTTCCCTGGGAGGGTGGGGAGGCCCTGGCACAGGTTGGGCAGAGAAGCTGTGGCTGCCCCATCCCTGGGAGTGTCCAAGGCCAGGTTGGAGCAACCTGGGATAGTGGAAGGTGTCCCTGCCCATGGCAGGGGTGAGACTGGATGAGCTTTAATGTCTCTTCCAACCCAAACCAGTCTATGATTGTGTTTCTAAATCCTTGAACACTGACTTTCATAGAAGAGGGATTATTTCCTTGAAAATTAACTCATCAACATGTTTAAACAATTTCCTAATTAAAAAAAAGACACTCCCTTAATGAAATCCATTACACAATAACACTGTCCACTCTATTTTACCTTTGGACAACTAACCATGTCATTGACTGAGATCACATTTTCAATAGTCAATGCCTGCTCCAGCAGGTATCCAAGTGTCCCGTAGTTCCAACTTTCTGCTGAAGACCTACATTCTCATGACAAAATCAAGTACTTAAACCATATTATAATCTGCCCTGGAATACATGTTGCCCTGCTAGGCTAAGATACATTTGCATTCTGAGGAAGAGTATGGAAAAGCCTTCTCCAAGCTCAAAGGAAAGGGCACATCAGACTGTATTGTATCATGGCAATGAGATCTCAATTTTTCTTACTTCCTTGCACTACTATGCAAAAACTGGGAACAAGTTAAACCCTGTATATATATTCATATGTTGTTATTTTTTTAGTTCATTCCATTAAAATTTTACATCCTTTAGAGACTTCTTGAACAAGAACCATTTAGCCAGCAAAATGATAAAACATAATTACTTCCAGCTGTTGGAAAAAGACACTGTAGTCAATCTGAAGAAAAAAGAAAACTTTTGGACCTTGTCAAAACACAATAGTTTTCAGGGTTGAGCGAACACTGCTCTTTAGTTTGATAGCTGAAAAAAAAGGAACAAAAAGTAAATTAGTTGGACCAAGTTAGGAAAATAAATAAATCTTGCTTTTTCAGGTCTAATGGACACAGGCCATGTGAATATAAACCACCCATCTGAAAGTTCTGTTTTGAATCAGGGAAATAGTAGTTTGGAAGCAAAAACCTTTCACCTTGTTCCCAGTTCTAAGGAAGTTGTTCTAACTACTTACTGAGTATTTCTCTTCATGAGTGGGACTTCTGCTTGTGACCTTGGTGAAACTGGATGCTGAGCTTTTTGGACAAAATCAGTCTGGATGTTGCATTAAACTTCAGCAAAATAGTGAAGTGGGATAAAGAAACAGCAAATAAAAGTGTCACAGGGTTTTAACTTGAATCTTTATCCCTATTTCCTCACGAGGGTAAGATTAATTAGCAACAAGTGTCTTTGCAAGTACTGACATTTTGCAAGCACCAGCCTGACTGAGCACTGTGGTTGTGACAGCAAATTGTATCCAAGTGCTCTGGAATGGCAGAAGGAGCAGAATAAAGCACTTACTTTTGTAGGACAACTGTAGTTGGCGTGTTTATGACAAGCAGAAATATCCAAGGCAAACACAAGCCAGCTGCAGTCCATTGGCTCAAGTATCCTTGAGAATCAGGGTCTTTGGGGTACTTGGATATAAACTGGTCCTGGATTTTGAATTCTTCCTGCTGTTACTGTAACTATTCTATGAAGTTTTACTGTGGCTATGAATTTTGAGTATGAATATTCATAATTTCCCTGCCACGAAGATCCATGAGTAGGCTGGAATTCTGTCTCTGTTCCTTTATAATTAGCTCTCACTTAAGTCCATACAGGTTAACTGTCCCCTCTGGCTGTACAGTGATTGTCACCCTCAGCTGCAGTGTCACATCCTACCAACAGTCAGCCTTCCCCCAAATCTACCAAACCTGTGTCATTTTTTTCTGAAAACTCATAAATACCCACATTCCTTAATTGTCTACAGATGAAAATCATGGATTCCTTAAAACTCTTCACTTCAATATGGCATTCAGTGTTGAAATAAAAAAGCCAAAATAACAACCCTGGATGGTTTGTTACCCGGCCTTAATTTGAGTCCACATTAAGTCTTGCTTCTTGATTGTAATTTCAGGAACAGAAATGCATAAACTCTTGTAAGATGAACAATTCTTTTGCACAGTTTCAATACAATAGTATTGGAGGAGGATATCCCAAAAATAAACAGAAATTATTTAGATCTCTAAATTGAGAGCAAGAAAAAATAAACTTTTTTACAACTCATTAAGCACGTCAATCCAACTAGAGGCTGTTACAAAGGAATAAATACTTAAACTTTCCCCAAGCCAAACTGAGATTTCAGGTTTTCAGTTTTTTTCATTTTATGTCTTGACAGACAAGAAATGCAAAGCAAGGATTTAGGGTGCCACACTTGGTGCAGTTCATAAAGCTCTTGTTTATAATTCCTCCTTTATTTCTAAATAAATCCTCCCCAGGGACATTATGAAGTAGACTTTTAACTTAAAACATGACTTTCTGTGATTCACAGGAGCCACTATTTCTTTTATATTCACAAATACGGATCTAAGACTTTCAGACAGAATCTGCAGTTCCAAACACACTTAAAAAAATGCACTTATTTTGTATTTTCCACAGCTAGTTTACCCCAGTAGATAATATGCATATAAATACACATGCACCCATATAAGTGCATACATATTTATACATATTTTATGTTTGAGATCTTTATTAAAATATACTTTCTATGTATATATATGAATATATATATATTAATATATATGTAAATAGAAATCCTAAGGCAGAAGCCTGGCAACAAAAATATAACAATCCCTTGCTAGAAGCAGCTGCTTCTTCATTTGTTCTATGAAAACTCTGTATTTCACACAGCTATCTCTGCAAACCATGGTGCTTATAGTACCTCTGGGATAGGGGATTTGCCTATGGAAATAAATATACACTGATATGTGTAATTGCTGAAACATTTTCAAGGCAAGGGAAAATGTTGTGAAGATTTTGCTGGTCTGAAAATTCTCACCACTGTTCATGTTGAGGGGTTTTTTTCACCCTGCTTGTATTTTAAAATTTTCAAGCACAAAAGTTGGAGAAGAGGGAGAATCCTCCAAGTGCCTGAGTGAAATCAGATTAATTCCCTCAGAAATCCAAGATTGCAAAGTGCAGGAGTTGGTGTCATTTCCTCCCCAAATGGCTGCTCTGTGATGCCTCATTGATTAGCACACATCCATATAATCTGTACATTATCTAAACCAGAGTTCACCTGACAGTGTAATTAAAGCAAATGTGCACAAGTGAGGGAGGAATCTGATTAACTCACTGAGGTTCCAGTCCAAGCAGTTATCAGACAAGGACATAAAATTGTCAAATTGCAGCCAGTGTTTTGGAATCTCTAATTTAAGCTGTATCTGAAACTGCAGTGTTTGTTTCTGATTTAAAATATCCATTAGCTAATGTAGAAAAAGAGGATGAGCATTGTGTAAATACTAAACATTTGAATCTAAGTGATTTTTAAGAGTGTTAACAATTATAATGAAAACCAAGAGGAATATCAGCATATCTTTTCTAGGATTCAGGTCTTGTGTTTGCTAAATCAAAGGACTTTGGGCAATACTGGTTGGAATATCTTCACACTGAATACACTGGTAGAAATTAATTTAATTTTTGTCATATGGAAATCAATGCATTGTTTTGCTGATCTCATGATGAATGAAATCCTCTTTCATATGGAAGAAATTTCCAAATCTTTCTCTATAACACAAGTAAATTGTAGGTAAAAATCAATTAGAATAGTCTGGTCCTGATCACTAATGCCTGTCTCATTTTCCCACTCTATTCCTTTCATTCATCTCTCTCACAGGAAGATTCATTGTTGGTTTGGAGCAGATGTCAGCAGCACTAAACAATCTGCATTTCCATAACTTATGATGCACCTGTGCAATATTGTGGAGATAAACAAAAGAGTAAAACTAATATAATCCATTTTGTGGCAATAACAGTCGCTTTGTCTTGGCAGTTTTACAAACACTTGAGAGGCCTGATGTTTTATTTTTTATTTTTAATTAAAAAGTCCTTCACTTGTTAAGCCTTGATGTCTTTCCCTCTAGTTTGTTTTCTGCTCTCATCTTAAGCTGTTGTGTGAATCACTCTTCACCTGTTCTCTCCTTATTTAGTGCATCTTTAGAGTCACTGCAAGTCCTTCTAAACCCAAGAGGAATAAATGTCTCAAGTTGTGCTTTAAGAAGCAATCCAAGCCTGCAGAGCTGTGTGTGTAAAACCTCCTGTGCTGCTTTGGTAAGCACAGTTTAAATCCTCAGTTCCAAGACTGCAGTGCCAAGAGTTGATCCAACCTGTGCAATTGTCTATAAAACAGGTTTTTTTCTCATGATGCTACACAGCCTGCAATGAGGAAAGAAGCATGAAGTGTTCAATAATGTCTAAGGTTGGAATTTCAAGGGTTTAACCCTGCTCCAAAGCAAAGCCTAAAAGAGTAGGTAAAACAGGAGAGATACCTGAAGGGCTGCAGAAAGCATGAAATGTTTTATCAAAAAAAAAATGTCCTTATTTTGCCACTGTGTTCAACTCACCTTCCTGTAATCTGGTTTATTCAAGGCTCAGAAATCACTGATAAAGGAGCTGAATTGCCCTATCTAGGTGAAAACTTTGAAAATTCTTAAATCTGTGTCAGCATTCATGGACACTTCTTCATTCACTGACTTGTAATTCCATAAAAATATTCTAAAATAAGATAAATTAATGGCATCCAAAGAATGCAGAAAGAGACAGTGTAAAACCACCTATTCATTCCTTTCTTTTACATTCATGTCCATTTTTTCCACAAGTCTTTTCAAACATATATTAGTTTGGAATTTATATTAGTCCCTGGGAAGAGGAATGCCCAGGTTCTAGGTTTATTTTGTATTTCTGGATAAAGTGAGGAGTACAGCCAGCTGGCCATGGAATTTCAGCTCCCTGTCACCAGAAATCTCATGCAACCTCTGCTGATTCAAACCAGGGGAGCTGCAAGAGAGAGGGGTCAGGTTATCATACATTTCTCCTCTCCAATCCAAACTCATCCCTTTCTAGAAGTTGCTCTTAATCTTCTCAGCTGTTGTTGCACAAAGAAAGAGTTAATCAACCTATTGCTGTATTCTACTGTCATGTCAAGCTGCCCTGCTTCAATTATTTTTCTCAGATCTTCCCTATAAAAGTACACTTTAAAGTACTATTTTCTGTTAGTTGAGAATAATAGCTGATCATTTCAGGGGAAAAAAGGGTATAGGGAGCACTGAACACAATTATTTTAGTGAGCAAATGGAATATCTAAAAACACAGCACTAAAAATTTCTCTGAAGAATTAAGGAAACAACATTGAATTGTTGGAGCAATGTTAGTTTTAAACCTAGTGCTGAACTGATTTTAATTGTAAGCAATGATATTCAGGATCAGAGAAAGCAATATCTGTTAAAAATACATGTAAAGTAACTTAAAAATAAGCATAAAAGCCAGCAGTAGAACATCTCTCGTGTATCACAAGTGAAAAGATCCCAACATTCCCTTTGAACATGGCTCTTACTCTTCCTTTCCCTGATTTCCCCTTCAGATGCCAGAACACAGCCTCTGATCTAAAATTATATATATTTAGAGCATCAAAAGGGCATTTTTCTGAAACAGTCTAAAGAAACCAGTTCTATGCTCTTCTGTGAACTCTTTTTTTCGCATAACAAATGGACATAAATAATGAAAACTTTTGTTTCCATAAATAATTTCTGTAAATCCTGGCAGTGAATATCCAGTGATATACAGCTGTGAAAAGATTTACTTCCTTTTTTTAATAGAGATTCATGAATATCTGACATCAAACCTTGGAATAGACACCATAAAGTACATGCAGAATCTAAGAAGGATCCATCAGAAGGTGGCAAGAAGCCACTGAAGAACCTGTTGAAGGACCTGGACAAGACAGATCTGGCATTTAAACAACAGAAGAAGGAGCAAAAGAAACTTAAGGAGGTGAAAGCAAAGGATGCTGGAAAAGGATCTTGGCCAGTGGTGGAATAAACAAATCTGGCAAGAAGGGTTTGCATGGAAGTGCAGAGTAAGAAGTGACCAAATTACCTCAAGGGTCTGCAGATTTTAGAGGATCCTGAAAGCTCATTAATGTTTGGGACACATTGTATGTTTTGTTTAGTCAGAATAAACCTTTTTTTTCAAAAAATAAAAATAATTTAAAAAAGGAATCAGGAAGAATGTCTTCCCTGAAAGGGTGGTCAGGCCTTGGCAGGGGCTGCCCAGGGAGGGTTGCAGTGCCCATCCCTGGGGGTGTCCAAGGAATGATGGATGTGGCTCAGTGCTCTGGGCTGGGGGACAAGGGGGGGATTGGCCAAGAGTTGTCAATTCTGTGATTTTATGAAAAGCTGAACTGACAATACCACTGTGTTATTACAACAAGTGACTGGGTAACTATTTTTTTTTGTGATTATTTGATCATGCATATTAATGCAGAGTGATTTCTTATTTTGAAGGCATTTAAATGTTTGGTCAAGCTGAAAACTTGTTTTCTGAGAAAATAATGGGGTAATTGCTAAATACTATTTTATAATTTTAAGTTTCAGCACCAGGCTCCATGTGTTAGAAATTGCAAGAATATCCTCTGCCTTTGCTTGCTTACAGTCAAAAGTGAACTGTACAAAGCAGGGTAGATGAAACAGTGTTAAATTCTGAAAGGACGAAAGAGAAAATCCGTAAACTGAATTTTCTGAAAACCAACTGAGATAAAATTTTAAAAGCATTAATTTGAAAACTGTTCTTTCTGCTTTCAAATAAAAATTATTTTGCAAATGACACCATTACCCCAAAGAAATTTCAAATTTTCATAACCAACTCCCTGTCAAATATATCAACAATAAAGAATCCTATGCAAAGTGGCACAGATTTACTCAGAAAAATTTAAAAAGAAAATAACCCCCCCCAAATCACTAGTAAACTTGAAAAATATATTTTCCTTAAAGCAGGAAGACAGAGAAAATGGTAAAAAAGAGTTTGATATCTGGATATTTTTTGCTGCCAGGACACAAATTCCTAAAGAAAGGAAGGCTCTGTGGAAAACAATGAAATAAAAGAGTAATGAAAGGTGAAAAAGAAAAATCTCAGAGAAATCAATTTGACTCTTACAGGAATCAAATATGAGAGGACAAACATAGTCACCTAAATTAAGGATAATCCTATTTTAATGTGAAAAGAAACACAGCATCTTTGGTACTATTTTATAGGAACCAGCATTCTGCAGCATCCTCTAATTACGTATTTTCTGCACCACAGTAACTAATGACCCAAATTTGTCCAATGACCCAAATTTGTCCAATGAGAAACACATTGTTCATAATTTTCTGAAATTAATTCAAGAAATAGCTTGAGTGTGACAAGAATCATCGTCCTTGCCTGGAGGGGGCGGAGCAGCAGCAAAATACTGAAGGTAAAATTAATGGAGTTCTGATTAATCTCTCTAGTAAACACTGTTTGGAAGTTGGGGGAAAAGTCATCTGGAAATGTCTCCTGTTGAGGAAGAACCTGGGCATTTCAGGAGCAGCACAACTCACCAGATACTGTAACTTATCCCTTTATTTACTGGAAAGTGAAACAGCAAGAGAGAACCCTAACAATGGGTAGAAATTAGAGTGGTCCTGGGACTCTGAATTATCCCAGGGTCTTGGGAGAAAATAAATTTTAAAACATGAGGATTAATGAATATTGAACATAAAGAGCAAATTAAAAGGGACAAAATTATCTGTTAAATTGTATCAGATGAAGACTAAAAAAACCCCAGCCAGCCATGTTTCTGTTAAATGAATTTTTTTAGTTCTATTTTTTTGTTGCTGGGTATGGCTTAAGAAAGAATCCATCTTCATCCCCTAGCTGTGTGTACTATCAAGGAGATGCCCTTTAATCATGTTGTTTGATGTGTATATCGCACTGATAAGGAGTATGAATAAAATGCACGTTATAAATATTCAAGATCGCTCGCAGACCTGAATAGCTCTGAAAATGTAAGGTCTTTAAAACCTATTTGTTATTAAGCAAATGTGTTTCTTGCCCATTCAACATTTTGGTCTTTGAATTCCACTAACAAGGAACAGTCTCAGAGAAAAACTCTCCTCGAAACGTCTGAATGAGCCCAACATAATTCCAGCTGTATGTGAGCACATACACACAGAAACCACAACTGTGCATTAACATTTTCTAAGTAAACCACTGAATGTGAATGTCATTCTTTCAGTTTAAATGCAAACTGTCTTTTAAAAATCCCTTTTTAAAGCTAAAGTAGAACACAAAATTGAATTAATGGCATCACAGAAGAAACACAAAAATCACAGAGTGACTTGGAAGGGAGCACAGTGGGTCTGGTGCCACCTCCCTGCTCCAGTGTGTGACACTGAAAATCAGACCCTGACTGTGTGGGGCTTTCATTTTTCTGCATTAAACCATGAAAAGATTCACTGGACAGTGGAAATTACACAAGTAAATACAATATTATTCCACCTACTCTGATGATCTTTCACATTCATTGACTCATTTCCGTGACATCATCTGAGCCCAAAGTAGAAAAAGTTAGAAGGGATGTTCAGAGGGCAATGAATATAAGAAAATGATGATTATAATAGGACTCATCACAATTTTAAAAGGAATGATGCCTTTGTCTGACAATTGTCACAGTACTGTTATTACTGATTTCTGAAGCAGGAAAATACAGAAGAAAGTCTTATGATCAGAACAGTCAATGCCATATAATTCTTACAACAATATTTTGATAAAGAAGAAGAAGGAAAGAAGATCCTTTCACACACAAGGCAAAGATTAAAAAATGGCAAACCACACTTACACAACACAGAGTAAAAATAGTACCTTGTTTAATTCCTACCATATGTATTAAATTCAGCCCCTGGGTCTGACACATCCCAGACATAGGTGTTCCTAACCTGCAGTTGTGCCCATGTTGTTGTGTTCATTTGGAAATGTATCACCTATGGAAATTTTACAAGAAACAAAATGATCTTACCTATGTATTCTCCTATATCCAGAAAACCAGTTCTGTAAGACTGAATTAACATATATCTGCATGTATCCAATTAAACTGCACCTATTTTTCAATCAGACCAAGAAATACTTTCCAGCCAGCTTTCCATCTTCCAGCTGATCATGGGACCAGTTTGGAACCAAGTGTGTAATTGGCTCTAATTTTCATAGGTAACACCAACATGCTCGAGAGTATCAGCTCGAGTAAAGCCTGGTTAATTAGGAAAATACTTTGAAAATGAGTCCCCAGTTCAAATCTCTGTTTAGTGATGAGAAGATTTCAGCAGAGGAGGCACAGAACTGACAGACACTGTTCTTACAGACACTGGGCTGTTCTGCATAGGAGGCAGAATTCACTTTTCCTTATCATAATATCAAGTTATGCCTTTGATGTTCTTATTCTGGCTTCTTAACGAAAACCTAAAACCCAATATACTGCTACATCCACTAACAGTCAGCTTTCCTTTAGAAAAAGTACATTTCAAACCACAGAAATCATATTACTGAGGATTTTCATTTCCTGTTTAGAAAGGTGAAGAGAGTATACATTTATAAACTGCACTGAACAAGTCTGCTCCCTTGCCTTTCTGTATTTTTGTAATGGAGCACAATTTGTCATTAAAATAATATATAAATTTTTTACGTATTTTTTCTCACTTGTGATAAGTATCCTACTCTTACATAGAAGATTAGACACATTTTATTTTGCACATGTTCCATCATAAACCATCACATTGTGTGCTGCCACCACACCACAGTATTAAAAAAGGTGCCCAAAATAAGGCATGTAATTAAATCCTTTAACTGGAATCCCAGTTTATAAGCAAAAAATTAAGCCATTTATCAAATTACTGCTAAATGCATCAATGTGGCAAGAAGGTGATACAGATCTGACTTGAGTATTCCAGATGTGTGAACTTTTAACTTTTTAACCATGGAATAACTAAGAGACAACATTTTCTTTGAAGCTTGTAATAAAGAACTCTTTGTAGACAGCGTTCAGAACTGTTGTGACAAACATATTTTTGCTTATTTCATTAATGTATTTAAATTAAATCTTCAAACTAATTTAATTTGAAGCTTCTTTCTATACAGTTTTGCTGTGTGGAATTTAGTGCTCAGAGACTTGCTGACCTTTGATCCGCAGCAGATGGCAGAGCCCACCAAGGAAATTCTGCAAGACTTCACATTTCACACATTCTTGGTACTGATTTAACAAGAAAATATGTCATCACAGCATCCAGAATAATGCAGTGCCTTAAAAGGGTATGAAACAGTGCAGGGCATCTATAAAAACAGTTCTTTTAGAAGTATTTAGGGGTGTTTGTATTGTTTTAGAAGGTTAAGACTTGCTTTATATTCCTTTGTTCTGCTCTCTTGAAAGACTTAAGTTTACAGCCTGCAGCCAGGTCATGTGATAAAAAATAGCTCTATTTTAGTGCCTTTTATTTTTCTCCACATTTCCCAATTGCAGGAGAAGACGTATTCCCAGGCCTCAAAAAAGAGGAGGTAAGAAAGGGTTTGTGTTTCCAAGCCTTTATATATCATTGAATCCCAGAATGGTTTGTGTTAGAAGGGATCTTTAGGATCATCCAGTCCCACCCCCTGCCATGGGCAGGGACACCTCCCACTATCCCAGGTGGCTCCAACCTGGCCTTGGACACTTCCAGGGGATGGGGCAGCCACAGCTTCTCTGCCCAACCTGTGCCAGGGCCTCCCCACCCTCCCAGGGAACAATTCCTTCCCAACATCCCATCTAATCTCCCCTCTGTCAGTGTGAAGCCATTGCCCCTGTCCTGTCCCTCCAGTCCCTGATGAACAGCCCCTCTCCAGTTCCCTGCAGCCCCTTCAGGTGCTGTGAGGTCTCCACACAACCTTCTCCTCTCCACCTGAACAGCCCCAGCTCTCCCAGCCCATTTCCATAGGGAGCTGCTCCAGTCCCTTTATCAACTTTGTGGCCTCCTCTGGACTTGGTCCAACATTTCCATGTCCTTCTTCTGTTGGGAGCATCAGTCATAATTGATAATGAATTCAAACTCACAGCAGTTGTTTGTAGCACTACAGACACACTATTTTGTCTTTTAAATCACGTAGCATTTAGTAATAGAAAGAGTTTTCTAACTTGATTAGTTTTGAATTTTTTTTTAAGTTTTGATTTAAAATAAGTAAATTTATCTGAAGAGGTTTTATTTTCTCTTTTAATTAGTTGCTATCACTTACAGTCTGGAGTAGAAGGAGTATAGGGTGAAATTCCATTATCAAAGTACTCATTACACATCGAAAATACCTGTGGCTACTTTCTATAAGAAGTAAAACATATACTTGTGGTTCTCCCATATTTTACAAAGCATAAATGAACTAGATTTGTTTCACCAGTAGGACATTAGACTATGTTTGGACCTTTTAGGGAGTGAGACAAGGTATCTATGATTCTTTTTTAAAAAATAAATAGCTACAACTACAATATGCCTCAAAAATATAATATCAGTTTTTTCATACATGAGCTACAGACAATCACATGAGGGAAGAAAATGGGAAAACAGCAATTCCATTTCCCATCCACTTCAAAATTGCACAAAGTCTGGCTGTTAGCCACTGGTCTTCAGAAAAAAAATTTATTTACCATGAAAATTAATGAGATCATAAGGAATATTTAGCATTCAGATATATTTGTCCTGGTTGCTCTCTGATAACTTAATTACTTACAGTAAACCTCTCTAAATATGTTTGTAAATGGTTCTCAATGGCTGTTATTGTGGTGAACTCTCATCGATGCCACACTGAGTTTATGGAGGTGCTGGTAAAAATGTAAAGCCATCTTCAATTATTCAGAAAGGTAATTTCAGAATATTTTGTGTGGGTTTCTGTAAAATTGTTCCCACCTAGTAGAGAGTTAGATATGCATTCAAATGTATAATAAGCAAATTGCTTATTTTTGGTAGCATTACTGTCTTTTTAAAATAATAGGCAAATGCAGAACTTCTTTGTATTCATAAATTCTAGTAATACACAAGAAGTTATATATTATTATCTAGACATGTTAGTTCAGTTTTGCACTACCATCTTGAGGACATCAAATGGTTACTATCGCTTTGCTGAACTATTTCCAACATTGTTTTGGTCAACAGTAGCAACACTATGAACAGTAAGGCAGCTCTGACACCAGAGGTTTGTTTTATCATGTTGCTGACTAATCCTGCTCACATTTTACATAAAGTGTGCATAACTATGACGAAGGACTTGTCTGTTTATTCCTCATAATTGTGGTATAACTGATAGTGGCTAAATACCCAAGATAAACAAAGCTTTGCAGAGCTTTGTTGGGAAAAAAAATAAAATACAATTGAGTCAATTGAGGGCCAGTACTTTAAAACATTTCCAGGTCTGTGTCATGTATATTTTTCCCACTCTGAGCAGTTATTCCATGTAGATAAAACTGAAAAAAATTTCAAAATCAGCCATATCATTTTGAAAAGAGTTGCTTAGCCAAACTTTGCCCAAGGGCTCCCTGCTCTGATAAATTCCGATGTAGAGCCCTCAGCTTTCATGTGACTACTTATGGGATTAAACTGTGTTACGTGTGAGGACTGAATTATCCTCCTCTTTGCCATCAATTCTCCTGAGCAGCAGATCAGAAAGCCAGGAAATCACAACTCAGAGCTACCAAAAACACAGTCAGTGACAGCCCATTTCTGTAGCTAAAACAGAGGATGGAAGCTTGTCCAGAAACAGGAGTGCATGGGGGAGGAATAACCCCAAGCACCAGCACAGCCTGGGGACTGCCCCACTGGGGACAAGGAGCTGGAGTCCCCGGGCCCCAGCAGCACATCCAGGAGGGCCAGTGGGACCAGCAGGTCAGAGGGGACATCCTGCCCCTCTCCTGGGCCTTGGAAAGGTCACCCCTGGAGTGCTGTGTCCAGTTCTGGGCTCCACAGTTTGAGAAAGACAAGGAGCTACTGGAGAGGGTCCAGTGGAAGCCACAAAGATGATGAGGGGTCTGGAGCATCTCTGTGATGAGGAGAGACTGGGGGAGCTGGGTCTGGATAGTCTGGAGAAGAGCAGGCTGAGAGGGGATCCCATCAATCCATAAAATATCTCCCAGGGGTGTCCAGAGGATGATGCCAGACTCTCCTGTGGTGCCCAGGGACAGGATAAGGAGCAATGACCACAAAATAAAACACAAGGAGTTCCACCTCAACATGAGGAAGAATTTCTTTCTGTTCAGCCCTGGAACAGCTGCCCAGGGAGGCCATGGAGTCTCCCTGTCTGGAGACATTCCAAACCCAATCTTGGAGAGAAAGATATTTTGCCCTGAGCAAGCTTAACACAGTAAAACTAAAGGAACATGCCTGAATTACTACTAATACACTTTATAACTTCAGCACAAAGCCCAGGTATTGTTTGGGAAGATAATACATTCAACAGCTACTATATAGCCCTTGAAAGTGAACATCAGGATACCTTGATGGAGGTTAAAAACCACAGAAAACAGCTCACAGGAAGAAAAATCTTCCATGAAAATTTGCTATTTCCACTTTATCTGCACTTATCGCATCTCATCGAACACCAAAGCTCTTTTCTACCAGTTTAAAAGTAAGCATTAGGATAATTTAATTTTATTTTTTGTCTAGAAATGCAGTTGGATCCTTTTGCACATGTAAAATTGATCCTGTAATAAGGGAAGTAGGAGGAAGAGAGAGCACAAAGGACAAGAATTACATACCTATTCTCTCAGCACATGAACATACTTTCAAGACAATGTATTTTGCTCCTTTGTTAAGATGCTTCTCGTTCTATAATGTTAATCCTGTGAAACTGATTAAAATTGTAATTAAAATGCTATAAACTCTCAAAATGTCCTTGGTCTCATACTTTTCTAAAAAGACTTTTCAGGGAAAGTCTTGAGGAAAAAATCACTCCTTCAAGAAACAAAATAATTCATGCAGCAGCTGAGTCTGCACAGTCATGGTGTCTGCAAACAAACGGTGATTTAGAGAAAAAAAAGGCTCTTAATTTCCTTGGGAGTACACTGAGAGTAACAATGATTCTCCTGAGCCCAGGAATGTACTATCCTGCTACGTGACATTTCAACAATGTTTTTTAATTTCCTGAAGACCTCTCATAAATGTGGCCCATTTCTTCCTACCATTAACTTGGCTGACCCCCCCTTGTTTTATCAGCAATGGGCAAGAAAGGACTTAAAACATGCAACTTAGAAAGTTGTGCTGAGCAGTGTAATAAAATATAAATGTTTCTAATTATTTAAATACAAAGTAGGTTTCCACAAACTGAATATAATTTGTTTTTCATTAAAACAAACCAACCAACCAACCACCAAAAAGAATTACAACATTTTCTGTTACTATGATTTGAATATTGTCATCTTTTTAACTAAAGACCTCCAAGATTTTTAGTTTCGCTAAAGTCTGGGAACACAAAATTACAGTTTTCCCCCCCTACATTTCTTTATTTTGTATAGAATATTTTTTCAGCACTTGAGCAATCCTACATAATGTAACTGTCTAAAGACTGTATACATAAATACTGTGATCTAGAAAATGGTGCCAGGTCTGAAGAGTACTATTTCATCTAAATATTACTTACTCTGTAGCAAAAATTGCTGTTCTGATTTTTACTGTAATATTTCTCACAGTCCTGTATCACTTGGAGAGCAGACAGGTGGTGAGGAAAGAGTATCATGTTCCCAATTCTAATTATCACCGAGCATACAAATCAAACACTGATTTAAACTTGCAAAAAAAATTAGACCTTTTCAGTCCCAAGTTATTTGGTTAGAATATAGTTAATAATTGAGAGATTGAGGCTGATAGGAAAAACAAAATCCCAAACAATTTCACATTATATTTCTTTTCAGTAGAAAATAATGTATTGCAAGATTTACTTCCCTCCTGCACTAGAATTGAAACTGAAATGCAGAGTCCTTGTGTGAAAGGGAGTTTCCAGCTCAGAAACGATCAGGAGTTTTTGTTTTAACTTGCCACTAGATAGTGTTCACCTGCCACTGCACTTCCTGGGAACTGTAATTTGAGTAATTTGAGTGCTTCCTACTTGCTTTTTGTTTCTATTATTGCCCAGCTGAGGACACTTTTGAAGAGATGTTTTCCCAGGAGGAAAACTACACTGTACATGACAGACACGGTGTTTTCCCTGCATCAGGAAGCAGCCAGGGCCCAAAGGATGCTCCCCAAAGGATGAGGAGGGAGCCAGGAGGTGAGGATACCTCCTCCAAACCAGGGCACAGATGTGCAGGGTCTGAGCACAGGCAGAGGGAACGAGATCCACTGACCACCCCAAAGAAGACAAGGGTGAAGCAGGTCCAGGGGCCAGACAGAAGCACAAGGAGTTGACAAGTGACAGCAGGGTTGTGACACAGGTCTAAGGTCTGCCTGGGAAAACACAGCCTAAAACAGCTCCAGGTACAAGCTGAAGGTCCATGGGAGGAGTCAGGAGACACCAAGGAGACACCACCAAAAGCAGGACAAGGATCTGTGGTGTAGCTCAGACAAGGACTAAAGGTGAGGGGTTGAGCTTAGATGGAGCCCCTGGCCCATGGGGACCATCTTCAGAGCCCCTGGTGGGGCTGCTCAGGGCACCATTTACCACTCAAGGTCCTGACACATGAAATCTTTAACATTTTGAAGAAGCAGAGCTGTGGTAACATTGACCCATGTAACACAGGGATGGGTGCTGAAGTGTTTGTTGTCTTTTAGGACAAGTGTATAAATCCCATTTTGGGAGGAAGCTTGAAATATGCCTTTGATTAGAGATATTTATGTGGATTGATAAACTTTCACTCTGAAAGCACTTAAAAGAATCAGATACATGTTTATTCATTGTATCTAGCTCTCTAACTTACACGATTTTCCCATTTTTAGAGCATGTTTCTTTAATGTCTTCTATGATTGCAATTAGATCAGTACCTAGAGGAAATGTATGCACTTAGAAATTGATTGAACCCACTATTAATAGTGCTTTTTGGATTCTGTACTAGTTAGCAAGGAGTCAGATGCAACACAAAATGTTATTATAATTGAGCATTAATGCAAAGAGTAATAAAAAATCAAATGAGATTAACAGAACATGGATGCATTTTCTCCCTTGGACTAACACAAGACATAACCCTGCAAAACAAGGAATTGTATTCACAATTTTTCTTTATATTTCAGCAGCAAAACAAATGGCAGTTGATGCTCTTAGGAAATAAAGTTGCCATAAATTCTGCACACTTGAAACTGTTGCTAAGTATTTTGAACAACGTATCTGAGAAGTAGGTTGACCATTATAAATATTCAGTAGTATATGATGTTTTAATGTTCTATATATAAGATATATGATGCCACACAAAAGGTGCTGTTTCACATGTCTGCATGTCTGTCATGAAAGCTGCTTCTACTCTGTTGGTGTTCCTGGAAATCACTGATCTGTGCACTCATGATTGGTATGGAATAGCTCTCCACAGTGTAGCTTGACCACTGAACTAATCTTTTTTACGTTTCCAAAAAATCCTTTTTTTAAAAAAGTTTTTTTTGTTTCCACACAGATCTGTGGCCTCAAGATCCATTCCCCTCACATAATGTGTCCTTTTTTGCTTATACAGGGCCTTCTGCAGAATCATTCAGCCTCCCCTGACAACAGTCCTTAGATTTTTGACTATTCAAAAATAGCCCAGCTGACAATTACAGCAAACCTCAAAATAACAAATATTTCATATGTCAAGCCTCCTTAGCTCAACCCTGCTCCTACAAACAGCAGGGCCTATGTATTCAATTCCTTCTGAAGCAGAAGGATTTTTTTCCCTCAAAAAGTAAATGACAGTTGCTAAAATTGTGCTTAAGCACAGAAAAATATGCTCAGCACACTGAGTAATATATTATTCTTGATGTTTCAGACTAACAAAGTAAAGTTTTGGATACACAAATGCCTTGTGTTCTCTCCCTCTTACGCTGTTTTTAAGCAGAGGGTGGGAAATACCTGGAATATATTTGAGATTTTTCCCCCCTTCTCTAAGTTTAGAAAGAATTTTTAAAACAGTGCTTATCACATGGTAGAAGGGAGAAGCTGGAGGAAGGAACCAGGTCACTCTTTTTTCCAAGGCTCAGTGCTTCCTGGTGAAATTCAGTTGACTCTGGTAAATTGAGAGTCAGCTGAAAGATAATGCTGTTACACCACAGGAGGAAGAGAAGTTAGACCTCTGTTAGTCAGTGTTAGTGGAGGTTTAGTTTAGTCCAGTGACTAAGTAGAAAGACAGGTACTGGAAAATTACTTATATACAGTGAGTGAGTCAGTGCTGCCAGTCCATTTGTCTGATTACTAGCAATTTTTTCAGTATTACACGATGAAAAATATTAAGAACCGTATGAAACATTGCTGTTATTCTCAGTCTCTTTTTATGTTAGTAGAATCAAACTTTCTCTTTCTGTAATTATATTTTTAAGAGATGAAAAGCATGTTTCTTTCTAGGAAGAATCACACAATTAAATAGCAAAGCTTGATTCCACTACCTGTTTGAGTTCTTTGGCGTTTCCTAGCTTGTCTGGGTCATTACCAGTCATATTTAAGGAGGCAGCTTCATAAATGTAGTGCTAAACCCTTGAGTTAAAATCACTAACAGCTCATTAAAAGTGTATTACACTATATCTAAAAGGAAATAAAAAATTCTAAATTTCTACCTTGGTAAGCTTGCAGTTTTCACACTGAACAACTGATATAAACTGTCTAGGACTGAAAGAAGGGATCCAGAGTACTCAGTACTGAGAACAGAATGGCTCCTCCACTCTATGGACACTCAACACTTCAAAGTGTAATGGGGATGGCGGGAGGTAAAAAATTAATTATAAAAATTATTAAAATCACCATTCATGCCAAGGCACTTGACTTGTAAAGGACTTCTCATCCAGAGAACAGCAGTGTCATACAGTACTCACACATGGATGTCACTTTATCCCTCTTTTCTTATTCCAAATCCTGTAGCACTGTTTCTACAGCCTGTTTCTGCTGAGTGAGCCCACAAATCAGGTCACTGGGGTTTGGAGTGTCTGGGCACTCCCAGCAGATCTGTGTGGAAAACATGCAGCCAAAGGCTGTGGTGACAGGGGGGACTCTCCAACAGCCACACGTGCTGCAGGTCCCCCCATGTGTGTGACCTGACTGGTGACTCCTGTAGCTTTAACAGTAGAGATTCCACATCTGTGGTGAATGGTTTGGGATTTCATGCACTTGAAGGACTTGTAGAATGAGGTTCAAAGCTTAGGACTTGGTGTCATGGTTTAACCCCAGCTGGTAACCAAGCCTCACACAGCCACTCACTCCCTCCACAGAGCAGAAGGGAGAGAATTGAAATGCAAAAGTGAGAAAACTTCCATCCCTGGAAGTGTCCAAGGCCAGGTTGGATGGGGCTCAGAGCAACCTGGGATAGTGGAAGGTGTCCCTGTTCATGAGATGATCTGTAAAGTCCCTTCCAACCCAAACTGCTCTGTGATTCGATGTTCTAAAGCTGGTGAGAAGAGATAAATACAGGTAAAGGGGTAAATACAGGTAAACACAGTATAACTCAGTAAAAACACAGTAAAGCAAAATCCACACACTCAAGCAAAGCAAAGCAAAGCAAGGAATTTATTTCCCGCTTCCCATGGCTGGGCAGGTGTTCAGTCACCCCCAGGAGAGCAGGGCTCTCACCTGCAGAACTGTGACTCAGGAAGACAAACACCATCACTCCAAACATCCCTCTCTTCCTCCTTCTTTCCCAGTTTTATATCTTGAGCATGACACTACATGGTGTGGAGTATCCCTCGGGTCAGCTGGGGTCAGCTGGCCAGGCTGTGTCCCCTCCCAAATTCAAAAGTGACTGTACCCCAGCCAAACCCTGCCCATACACACAAAAGACTGTTCCCTGTTTACATCACTGCTTGGAATGTCACTGCATATGTACTTTCACTGCACAGGATAAGCACATGCTTTTCCCTGATCCTTAAAATCACAGAAAAAAGTTGGCTTGGAGTTCTGTATTTAGGCATAACTAAGCAACTCTGGTTTCTCAAATGTAGCAGTTCTGGGGGAATTACTGCCAATAAATATAACCTAGTATTTTGTGTAAGTGATAGACTAAATGAAGTTGTCTATTATGATAATTATGTAAAGTGGTGATATATTTAAGCTTGAGGAAGATACTATATATATAACAATTACATATATATATATATGTATTTGAGAGTGGCAGAGTTAATTGTTAAACTCAGTTTAGCACTGTTAAGATAAGTGAGAATGTAGGAAATGCTTTCCCATTAACTACCAACTCCATATTTCATTTGAAAATGTTACTGGGAAAAAATAATCCAAGTAATAAAAATGGAACCAGAAATTCCTACAGGAACGAAGCAGTCAACACCTTCTTTCCAGCCAAGGTGGAGGAACTGAGTATTGCAGTCTTGGAATAGCCATGGGAACCCATTTTGTGGAAGTGGAATGGGATACGATTTACTTCAGGTGGAAAAAATAAAGTAAACAGTTTCCTGGGTCTGTTTTAATTATTCAACTGCTTAGTGAAAGCATCCTTCTATTTTCTTTTTTTTTCTTATTTTAAAAGAAAAATGTGGTCAGTCACAAACATGAAGTAGAAAACTGTTCACAAAGCGAGGCAGGATCAAACCCTTCTGACAAAACCAAAGGAGAAAAGCTGTGATGCTGCTCAGAGCTCAGCTCAGTGCAGACACGAGCTCTTCCCTTCCACAGGTATTTGTAGGCTTGTGCAGAACAACAACACTTTGGACTTAATAAGGAAAACTGAGAATCTCTGGCACTTCATGTGCATCCAGATACGGGCTCAACCTGACCAGAAGGGAAAAATTTGGGGTATAGAGGCATTAGAAATTGATTTTTTTCCTCAAATACTGAAGACTTTCAGGGTTTTATTCTGGAATTTATCCAGGTTTCTTTATGTTTTGGTTGTTTGGTGGTTTTGGGGGGTTTTTGAGGGTTTTTTTAAAGATCTGTGACTATACTGGGAGATTGGTAATTGCAAAGATCCTTATATTAATTTTCATTCCCAAACAATAGACAATATCTGAATTATTCAGAGTGGGTCAATTAGTTTTATGAAAACCAAACCCAACAACTTCTGGAGATGGGTGTAATTTTTTTATACATAACTGGAAATGTTCTGCTGAGCACATTTTTATTCAGTATGAAAACTGCAGAAACTAAAACACTCAATTCCACTCTATGATCAGATATTTGTGATAGGTAGTGCCTCAAGTGCTTTCATAAACTTTCTTATGAGCTTTCTCATCTTTATCTCTGAACTACAAACTAAATTCCATGTGAAGTGAATAAAAACTTATTTTGCAACTTGATTTTAGAAAATGCATGATCATGAAAAAACAGTTGAACTTAAAAACACCACTCCAAACAATTATAAGTATCCTCTACCAATAATTCTGCAGTTAATCCAAAGCCACTCATCACTATTTTTGGCTGCACTGAGTTTTGATCAGACACTTCACAGGTCTTTTTTTCCACCTCAGTGTGAACAGAAGCAGAATTTTCCTCCTGGTTCCTGCTTTGGATATTGTCATCCTTCAATATGATCATTCTTCAATAAAAGTACAAATCCAGACGGTAAACTAATTAAACTGTCTCAAATAGGAAAAAAAGTAAATTGATATTTATGTTTGTGTTACACATTCTGAACAGCCTCTTCAAGTTTGTGCCAGGTATAAAATGTAACCTGGGCAGGAGAGATTGGGGAATGATCTCCACACATTTGCTCTTGTTTCAAATGTGGTTCCATCCCCACTGTGTGAAAGAGTCTCTGCCCCTCAGTAACAAATGATTACAGCTAAATGAATCCCAGAGGTTTGCCACGAATGCACAACAAAGGCAGAAGAATGAGAGCTGTGGTTCAAGATCTATTTTTTATACCAGCATAATTTTTTGCTTCACTGATCTATCACTAAACAACAGCTGCTGGGGAAGAGACTTCACTGCTCTGCAGGAACGACAGCAAAGCCTTTAGTGACTGGGCACGTGTTTGCCTCAGGCCTCCAGAAAATCAGGAATTTGGGAAGAGGGACTGGCACATTAATGTCACCTCATTCCTGTAATAGATTTGAAGATGAGACACATTGGAAGGAAAGCCTGCAGTAAGTTTACTTTTCTAAAGGACTTAGATTGTGAGCTGAGCACATGTGACCAACCCCTGTGGAAGGGGCAGGTGGGAGAAAGAGGGAGGAAAAGAAAACTGAGTAAAATTCAAACAGCTCGTGGTTTTATATATACTGTCTCAGAAATGAAACTTTTGCAGCACCTTATAAAGATGCTGTTTGGTTTATTTTCCCCAATGAAAACCTACGTTCTCACGTCCAGATTCTTGTAATAGCCTTCCTGCCACTTTGGGGCAAAAAGTATCATAAAAAATGGCAGCACATGAAGGTTTCATAATTGCAGAAAAAAAACCCAGAATTGTCTTATGTTAAGTACTGTCAGTGGTCTGTTTGTAATCAGATTATAGTAAAACAAATTAGGTGTATTGTCTTGGTTTTTGCAGAAAAAAACCCCTTTTTTTCCCTTCATTAATGATCACCTTTTTGATAATAATCAGATTTCATTAATAATCACCATCTATGTCTGCATATTTTTTGAGAAACTGGAAGATAAAGGGCATTAACCCAACATACTTCTGAATGATACAAAAAGATAATTTCCCCACTTCTCTTAAACTTTTTGACTTAACAATTAGAGCCCTAAACAGAGAAAATGAAACATGGACAATCTGAAATTTGGTTACTTTTTGCACTGCCTTTTCAACAGATAATTAAAACTACAGTGTAAGGTGTAGAGTTTGGGGATGTTTTTGTTTCTTTGTGTTTGGTTTTGGATTTTTTGTGTATGTGTGTGGGGTTTTGTTGTGAGAGTTTGTTTGTTTTAGTTAGTGGTGGGTTTCTTTGGTGGTGATTTTTTTGTTTGTTTTGGTGGGGGTTTTTAAGGTTATTTAAGTTTATTTTTCAGAAATAAAAAGATCTGGTGAAAGACAAGCAGATGAACACCAGGTTGGCTCCTGCCAACAGCTTCATGTAGTAGTAGAACAGTGTAAATGGGTAGAGAATACTGTCTCTAAACTACATAAATAGTACTAATTATTCTCTTGCAACTCAACTTCTAGTGAAAACCAGTAAGGAACAGTAACTACTGAAATACTCAGAAGGCTGGATATCAGCATGGGAATATCTCTAAGGAAAAGGGTCTATGAATGCTGTAGATTCATTTGAGGAATTTATAAATTGGCATTTATAAATGTGAGTTAATAAGACTTCAAAACTAAAATACTACATGGTGGAACTGCCCAAACAAGAATGGGTTTGATAGAATTTCCTTAAATATTTCTGGATGTCAGAAACTCCTTCAGCAATTTTTTAGTCAGAAATAAACTTGATGCTTGTTCCAGATTCAGAGAATATGTGATGCACATACTTTTTGTATGGGAGTTTTCTTTCATAGCTTTTCTCCAAGAAATTCCCATACCTGTCAGACCACAGAATCCGTTCTGAAAATCTGAATGTCTGCAGAAGTTGCAGAAGCACAAAGTGCTGTTAATGGCAAAGATCTCCAGTGGAAGCACAGCAGATTTGACACCAGTTCTTGTTTCACTGTGAAGAGCTTCAGTGAAACGCACCAGGAGATGAAAACAACCAAGAGGGACGACACACAAATCTGACAGTCCCTTACATTTGCTGATTCCTCCTCTTGGATGAATACAAATTGATTTGGAACCACACGAAAAACTGGGAGAGGCAAAGTGCTGAATGAGTGATGGGAGAGCCATCCCCATGGAGGAAGGATGACTTTGCCAGGCTCAATACTTCCATTTCCACAAGTCCTAGCAAATCCAGCTTGTGTTGTTGGAGTGACAACAGGCACAGATGTGCAGCTCTGAAAATTAACAGTGTACAAAGGAATGGCAAGTTCAAGTTGAAAGCTCAGAATATTTTGATGTTACAGTTCACCTTGTCACATGAAGCATCCCTGAAGTCCTCAGCACTGCCTGACATATTATAAAAAATATATCTGGAAAAATCAAATTTTAGTCTTGCTGCTGCTCTGATGCATGAAAGCTCATTCCTGCCAAAAAGAGCTGTATTTGTGCAATAGTGTCACTCCAAATATGATTTCTGAGATACAGAAAGCTATGAGAAAAAGAGATTGTGTGAATACAATGTATGAATGATTCCTTTTTCTTTTACTTATGAAGTCCCAAGGCAGAGGTTTTTAAGGCTTAGTTTGTAACTGAACTTCCTTTCTCACATACAGCACTTAGAAACATTTGCTCAACTCACACTCAATAAATGCATATAATTGGTATTTACAAACTTGTTTATTCATATTACAACAGTTTCAACTTACCTAATTATTACATGAATGCTTTCAAGTCCCTATAGAATATCTGCAAGCAGAACAAAAAGCAGTGACTATGTCTCAGGAGTCACAGGCTGGCAAAGATCCTATACCCAATCATAGAATCACAATCACAGGAGGGTTTTGGCTGGAAGACACATCAAAGCTCATCCAGTGCCACCCCCTGCCATGGGCGGGGACACTTTCCACTGTCCCAGGTGGCTCCAACCTGGCCTTGGACACTTCCAGGGATGGGGCAGCCACAGCTTCTCTGCCCAACCTGTGCCAGGGCCTCCCCACCCTCTCAATAGGAATTTCTTCCCAATATCCCATCTAACCCTGCCCTCTGTCAGTGTGAATCCATTCCCCCTTGTCCTGTCACTCCAGGCCCTTGGAAATAGTCTCTCTCCATGTTTCTTGCAGCTCCTTTCAGGTCCTGGAAGGCCACAATCAGTTCCCCCCAAAGCTTCTCTTCTCCAGACTGAATAATCCCAACTCTCCCAGCCTTTCCCTAAGATATCTCTGTAGAGTGGAAAGTGACTAAAAAGGATAAGAACAGGACACAGTTATAAAATCCTTTCCCCATGGCCAGGTTATTCCACCTGTCAGACATCAGGGAATCTTTCTGTGACCTGATGTTAACTATCAAAGAAAGCCAACAGATGTTGTGTATGTGTTCACTTCTTGTTCACAGAGCTCCAGGAGAAATGGGAGAACTATAGAACAAGTAGGAATGTTAAAGTTTTTATTACTAATTTGTAATCGCTTTACAGTTTTCCCATTTGAACTCTGGTAAATTGCATATAAAGTCATAATAATGAAAGCCAAAAAAGGCTTGAAGAGCAAATTGCTCAAGGCATAAATGCTAAAAATAAATTTTTTTTCAAACACATCAGAAGCAGAAAGCCTGCCAGAGTTGGTAGGGCTGGCAGATGATCAGGAAGTTAAAAGAGAACTCAAGGAAATCAAGGCCACAGCAGCACAGCTGAATGGTGTCTTTCCACCAGTGCTTACTGTGAAGCTGGTGAGATTCATGACATCAGGACCCTGCCTTAAAAATTATGAGTTCTGAATCTTCTTTAATTTTAAATTTCAGTAAAAGGGGATTCAGGGGAAAAATACTATAAATTCATCGAAAGTTGACAGTAGAAGGAATTTTTCACCTAAAAATTTTAACATAATTAAATATGAAATTGTCGGACTGATGTGTTATCTACTGGCTAAATCTTCTTTAACAGTTGAACAGAGGGTACTAAGTGCAATATCTATGTTTAAAATGGGACCCAGGGATGATTTCACGAGCAATTCTGACATCTATGAAGGTAAATTTGTAGAAATCTAAATAAAGAACAAAATTTCTAAGCAAATTGATAAATCTGCTATATTTGTATAGAAGGAACCCAGCCTTATGGATCCTTTTGATTCTCTCAAGGGACTCCATGGGGAGGTACAGAAAGGTGATCCAGCAGATTATTTTTTAATTTTTTTTAACATGCTCTATTTCCAAAGGCTTAGCAGAGAACAGATATGGCAAAGGATAAAGTTGAGTCTTAAGGACTATTGACAGTTTAAAAGCTGGCATATAACAGATAAGGAGAAAGATATTGTTGCCATGATAGGAAAGATATCAAGGGAATTAGAGAAGGATTTACACAAAGACGTAGACTATTCAACATATGGGATCCAGAAGAATAAAAAGATGTTGAGGTAAAAAAAGTTTGCTGGTTATGCAGAATTATTCCAGATAAGGAAATAAAACAGCTACATGAAAAGGTGCTGAAGAACTTCACAAGGAAAAAAGAACAAATGAAATTAAATAATTCTAACTGCAAAGAAATGCCAGTGGAAAAGAATCAGGATAAGTATCTATTCTACTATTTTTACTTGGGACACAGAACTTCACTTCACTTTGGGTTGTTTTTGTATAGATTCAAATGAGAACAGGACTGTTCAAAGGGATGTAGAGCATCAAAAATTACTGAGAAGAAAAAACATGACTATGTCACTACATAAATTAGTCACAATCCAACAATTTTGAGCACTTTGTCTTAAAATATAAAGTAGAACCAAAAAAGGTATTAAGAGGCTGACATAACTGATAAGAGCTATGACACAGCATCTATACAAGAAATTAAATACCGAAATGAGAGTAAACCTCTTCAGATGGGAGGATAAACCCCCTAAGGGGTCTGTGATAAATATTTATCACAACACAGATATTTTTAAAAATCTGTTATAAGACAAATGATTGCAGGAGTAATGACTAAATTTCCAAAGAGCAAAAATATATGGCACAACAAAATTAAAATCAGAATTATTCCTCATCTGGTGTGAAACACAATGGTTCTGAAGGTGCAACCAATTCTAGAGGCTTTTAAACATAAACTTTTAGAAATTATAATTCTATTTAAAAGCAAAGATCATATTTCATTTGCCCTATGCCAGACGTGCTGCTGGCCACAACCACAAATAGGATATGGAAGGAAAGACACCTTTGCTTTGATATTGTCTTATTTTTATACTCCCCCAACCCAACAAATAATAATACCGGCTCTGAAGTTCATTCACATGTATATATATATTGTGTGTGTGTGTATATATATATATATAAAATTTGTATTAAAGGCCTTGTGATTGTCCTCTGGGAGTATCAAACAAACATCAAAATATTAAAAATCCTACTCTGATTGCTTCTTGTATTAGTCGGCCAATGTTTTCTCTCACTCTCTTAATAGGCTACAAGATTTCCTGCCCCAGCCTGTTTTCTCAGTCTTAATAGTTCTTAACAAATTATTTCTTTGCTATTCTGTGAGTGGAAAGACACACTCTGTACTTTCATCCAGATAAAGGACTCCCAACTTCCAGATTGTTGGTGAAGCATTGCAGCAGACACCATTATGTTGGGGAAAAATAATATTTAATCATGAGTGGATCAAAATATTTGTTTGCATTTTTCAGTGATTTGATAGTGTTGGAGCAGAGGAAGTAACTGCAAGGAGTTCTGCATTCCACGAAAGGGAATTGCAAATCAGAAAATCAAATTCCAAATCATTTTCAAAACTTTCTCAGGGTGGTCACCAATTTGTTAATGAATAGAAAGTCATTAGTTTCCTCGATACTGAAATGTGAGCTGTTGGAATTACAAAATATGTGTTTCCAAGAACACAACCAAGGTGGTTGTTCCATTGTGGATAGGAATCCTCCCTGGAGAATTCCTTGAGGTGCAGTAAGTGCTTAGCACATCTGCTGCAGGGAAATCATTGGGGGTTTGCCACTGCTTTCTTTTGGGCATTTTTCTCTCTGTTTGCAAACTTTGGCCTTTTTTATTCCAGGAGCAGCTTTTTTAAGTACTTATGTGTTGAAGAAGTACTTATTAATTTCTCTATTGAGATTCTTCCCCCTACAAAGTGTATTTATGCCTCATTATCTTCAACTGACATTTGTCTTTGCTAAAGTTCTGTTTTACTCTACCCAGCCTATACATTGGGGAATGTAAAAGGTTTTTCCTTCAAATTACAGATCTCTAACTTTGGTGATTGCCCTCTGGGTTTCACTACAATCACTGGCAGCTGAGCATGAAATCGTGCTGCTCAGTGAAACATGGTGCCTTCCTCATGAAAGATTTCCTGATTACATTTCTTTTACATATTTATTTATACATTAGGTAGGAGATGAGGAACAGAATGGCAGTCACTGAGCCCCACTGACTGACAGGAGAATCCCTGAGCCACTGAGCAGCACCTGTGCCTACACAATGTTTACAACAAATCAAGCCTTCCACGGGAATTAATTACCCAACCTAAATGCTGGAAAGGCCAAGTGACACTGATTGGGAAATCAAAGCAAGAGCTGAAATGTTGCCTGCTCACAACTGCATTTGCCAGTTTTAGGAAGTGAAAACTGGAGCTGTCTGTAGTAAAATGTGCACATCACACCTTTGTGGTACAACTATTTCACACTGTTTGTTTACTGCTACTCAAAGAATAGGGTTAAATGACTTAAGACATTGATTTTTGAAGCAAATCATATTAAATTATGCCAGCCATTCAATTCTACCTTCCTAAAACTCAATACAAATCTGGTCACTTCCACTGACAGACATCTGAATTCTCTATCCTAGAGACAATTCATTTGGTTGTGATTGTAACACTCACTGAACAGCAGCATTTCAGAGCACATTCAAATACAGCAGCATTTCCTGATTTTTCTTGATGCCTTTGGAGATGATGGGAACAAAAACCAGAGTTCAGAGGAGAGACAAGAAAACAGAGTTTTTTATAGTCGTGGACAAATTCCTTTGCTTTAGATGGATATGCAGTAGTAAAAACCTCAGAAAATATTTGTTCCTTTGGGGCATTCCAGTCTGCTTTTCATTTTCTTAGTAAGCAAACTACTGCAAAGCAGTACACGGATTCAGGATCCTCCTCCAGTGACCTCAGTCAAATCAGATCACACATTGGTGATCTGATTCTGCAGCTACTTCTGTATCTAAACCACTCCAGTAAAGAACCTTTCAAATCTATTGGATTTCTTTGCAGGATAAGACTGTAGAATTCTCTATCACCTCCTGTGTTCCCATCACATCTTTAAATAAAACACCCTTTTCAAAAGTTAAATGAAATACTGAGTTTTTAAAATAAATATTAGGAGTGTGATATGTGTGGTATTTTTTAACACAACTTTAGTTATAGGATCAAGGATGGTTTGGGTTGGAAAGGGCCTCAAAGTCCCACCCCCTGCCATGGGCAGGGACACCTCCCACTATCCCAGGTTGCTCCAACCTGGCCTAGGACACTTCCAGGGATGGGGCAGCCACAGCTTCTCTGGGCCCCCTGTGCCAGGGCCTCCCCACCCTCACAGCCAGGAATTTCTTCCCCATAACCCAACTAACCCTACCCCCTCTGTCAGTGTGAAGCCATTATTCTTTCTTTTTTAATGTTGTGACAATCCATTTCACGCCATTCAGTCAAAATTTTTATAGGACTTTCCATCCTCACAAAGGTTATCCCACAGAAAGGTTGGGAGGAGGCAGAGGAAGGTCTAAATTATCGTAAAAGAACAGAATATAAAAATACCATAATACATGCAGTTCAAATGAAATCCTGACAGCTGCTATTCACAAATATTGCTGACATGATTTATATTATATTAAAATTCAGAATTACTGCGTTTTCATCAGTTTCTCATTTCACAGCTGGCATTTCAGGCTGTCAGCACCCTGTGATTTACAAGGCTGGATGTAGTGTAAAAATGTTGTTTTAAATGGACAATCTCATAAGCATGTTTACAATTGATATGCTGGGGCAACTTAGAATGTAAACATACTGTGTGCTCCAAAAGCCAGAGTGTTTTCCAGAAGAAAAAAACTAAACCTAATAGCTTGAGTTTCATTAAACTTTTATGAAAGTCACCAGAAAACAGACATTTCCATGCAAATTTTAAAATAATGTCTTAATTTGTGAAGTCACTTTTGCAATGTCAAAAATGCAAAGTAAAACACATAAAAAATGATGTTGATATTCAGTACTAGAAGATATAGAAGCTGTAAACCAGACAGACCATGGAGCCTTAATAAAGCATTGTTTTTTAATAATGTTTACATAGGATTCATCGTGATATTTTCCAAAGTGTTATAAAGCAAGCCTGGCACAAAATGCAAATGTTCTATTCCAGCAATGTTATTCTTTATCTAAGACCTGTAGAAAAGATGGAAAGGACAAATTTTCAGGGAATTAACTCAATATTTCATACATTTCATCATGCTTCTTTATTCCAGTCCTCAGCAGGAATACAGGATACGACCTGCATTTCCACAGTTCCTTGTGACATAAGGCATGAAAAATTATCTGTATAGAAGTAACTTGGAAAGTTTGGGTAGGTCCACAAAATGTAGTAGAATTCCTTAAGTATAACATTAGTCAGAGAAACAAAAGCATTGCTTTTGCCAAAGCCTGGCAAAACAGTATCTCTTTTTACATAATCTACTATTTAAAAGCCCAAAGCCTGGAATACTCTTCTATGATGCATACAGTGTTTTAATAATAACAAGACACATTTGGATTTTATCCTAAAATCTGAGGGATTCCAGAATATTTTATAATAGAGCTAAGAGAACGAGGAGAAAGAGGTGGAAAATTGATTCCAAGGCTAACCATGTTTCCCTGCTCAAGCCTTTTACCCTTTCCCTGAGACAGACACTGCCCTTGACTGTGTCCAGGCAATGCCCTGACACTTCACTGCCATGATTTTCAGGTTGTCTACAGATTTTGCATTACAGACAAGCATGGAGAAAAGCTATGATAGCATCTCCAGCACCATCCTCCAGTGACCTTCTCAGTCAAATCCCTTCTGTTCCCACCTGTCTCTTCCCCAAAAGTAATTTATTCCCACACTCTTTTTTGTTTCATTGCAGGATTTTTTTTCCTAATACAATAAATGTGTGACATTTTTTTCTAGTCTGAATTTTTGCCATAGTTTGTCACCTTATTTCTGCAGAGCCATAGTAAAGATTCTTGCCTTTTATAACATCACATCTTCAGGTTTTCCTTCTAGTTCTGCTGGCAGCAGGTTTGCTGGGATACAGCTGGAATTCAACAGGCTCAGTGTGTCCTCAGTGGGTCATATGGAAATGAGACAAAGGCCAGAAGGCCTTTTGGCTAATCTTTCTGCATAAGTGGATCATAATCCATTCAGCCTTCGCCTTATCTGGAAAGTTTTAAATTTCTGAATAATGTTTTCAAAATGGATTTCTCTTAAAATTACGATAAACTCCATCCATCAACAAAAAAGTGTTTAATGTCTTGCATCAAACAAGACTTGGTCAAACCAGGATGTGAATACCAAGAAAGTCCAAAACATGATGATTAAAATAATTGTCTCTTTTGGGGCTGCACACCAGCCACCACTTGCCTAAATGAAAATATGTATTAATAAGTGCCCTGTGGTCTCACAGCCTTCAGTCGAGAGGAGCACAAGGAATCATGGCACTTGTAGGATATTCTTTATCTTACAGAATTTGGAACTCAGCTCTGACATTCCAGCTTTTACAGAAGTCCACATATCTTCTTGCAGAAGCCTAAACATTCCTTATGTGAGATTTCAAATCACTTTTTATATACCTCAAGCATGAATTAAGTGGAATATGCTGCCATTAGAGTTCTGATTTATGCAAGAATAAACAGATTTTCTCCGGCCATGGCTGAGGCTTTTTTAATTGTACAGGATGGGACAGGCTGGGAGAGTTGGGGCTCTTCAGGCTGGAGAGGAGAAGGTTGTGTGGAGACCTCACAGCACCTGAAGGGGCTGCAGGGAACTGGAGAGGGGCTGTTCATCAGGGACTGGAGGGACAGGACAGGGGCAATGGCTTCACACTGACACAGAGGAGATTAGATGGGATATTGGGGAAGAATTGTTCCCTGGGAGGGTGGAGAGGCCCTGGCACAGGTTGGGCAGAGAAGCTGTGGCTGCCCCATCCCTGGGAGTGTCCAAGGCCAGGTTGGAGCAACCTGGGATAGTGGGAGGTGTCCCTGCCCATGGCAGGGGGTGGGACAAGATGATCTTTAAGACCTTTTTGGTCTTTAATGTTCTAAACCATTCTATTATTCTACGAATTAATCATCTAATAAATTTTCTTAAAGAGAGGTGTTTAGAGAAAGATCACCAACTCAATTTGCTGAAGTTCACCTTCTATGGTACAAACAGAGTAATTAGTCAAGATTTTCAAGACATTCCAAGCTTCATTACAGGTTATTGGTTTTGAGTAAGTACTGTGAAATTACTGTCTTGGCTGAAATTTACTTAGCTGGTTTATTTATTATTTTTTGGTAGTTTTTTCTTATGTGTGTTTACATATTTGTATTAACTGGGCTTTCATGCAGCAAATGATAACATTTTATAATCAATAGTGCTCCAGTGTTAAGAAATAGTGTAAGATTTCCATTAAATCAGAGAAAAATGCAGTTAAAGGAATGCTAACAAGTATTGATGTTTAGATTTTATTTATCAATGTTGTTAAACTCCTCTCCACTGCACTGAGTTTATTTTTCCACATTAAAAAATCTTATTTGGTATCTCTTGGGTTGAGTTTTAAACAAGATAAAGTACCTTGTGAATTAATTTATTTTGAAGAAAAAAGAAAATACAATTTATGTCCTTTCATTTAATTATCCTTAGCTGTATTGATTTAACCCAAGTCAAAAATTTATTTAGCTGAAAAAGAAACAAAGCTAAAATCAAACCGTGTATCTTATTCTGTGTTAAATTTGGAGAGTCCATCCTTGTAGTATTTCAGCTTCTATTTTATCCATTTTTATCCATAATTATTCATAATATTATATTCATTTCTTGAATACCATACTGGCATCCAAATTATATATTTGTGCTGGAAAAGTCACATCTGTTCTAATGTTTGCAAGAAGCTGGATTAAACCTGACAAAACATTAAATACACCTGGGAAGGGTGAGGTTTCTTTGATTGTAAATACACTGGAAAAATAGTTTGTAATGAAAGTAAATTCTCTCTGCTCCTGAAAAAAATGGAAATAAAGCCAGCCATCTGCAAGGAAGATTTTATCACAGTCCATTAAACTGTAAAAAAAGAATAGTTGGAATAATCATATCATAGAATGGTTTGGAAGGGACACAACCAACCATCAACTTGCCCCACCCCCTGCCCTGGGCAGGGACACCTTCCACTATCCCAGGTTGCTCCAACCTGGCCTTGGACACTTCCAGGGATGGGGCAGCCACAGCTTCTCTGCCCAACCTGTGCCAGAGCCTCATCACCCTCACAGCCAAGAATTTCTTCCCAATATCCCCTCTACCCCTGCCCTCTGTCAGTGTGAAGCCATTCCCCCTTGTCCTGTCACTTTTCCTTGAGAAAAAGTCCTACTCCAGTTTTCTTGGAAGCCCCTTTTAGGTACTGGGAGCCCAAAGTACTTTAGGTACTATAAGGTCTCCCTGGAGCCTTCAGGCCGAGCAGCCCCAAGTGTCTCAGTCTGCCTTCCCAGGGCACTTGCTCAGCCCTCTGGGCATCTCTGTGTTCCTTCTCACTTTACTTACACTGTTTTTAATGTTCCCAGACACACTGGGTGTATTAGAATCATAAAATCACAAAGTCCCTTAAGTCAGAAAAGGCCTTTTAGATTATTGAGTCCAATCCTTCACCCAGCAGTGCCCAGACCACCCCTAACCAAGTGCCACATCTCCAAGTCTTTAAATGTCTCCAAGGATGGGGACTCCAACACTGCCTTGAGTAGCCTGTGCCAATGCTTGACCACCCTTTCTGTGAAGACATTTTTACTAATATCCAACCTAAACCTCCTCCGGTGCTACTTGAGGCCACTTCCTCTCATCCTGTCTCTTGTTAGAGAATGAGATCCATAAAAACATAGAATGCTTCACAAATTTTGTGTGTCATCCTTGTGCTCCAAAAAATACACAACTGGAAGGAATGTTGAGGGAGACAACAAATATTACCAATATTACCACGATAGTCAGGGTTCTGTTCTCAGAATTAATTACCTGAACCACTGCTGCTGCTGCAAATTCTTTTCTATTTATGTGAATATTCAGCCATTTCTACCTCATGTATATATTTAAGTTCTGTGTTTGGTTAAACACCAGTAGCAACTCAATCACAACAGGGGAAGAGGTGATAAAATATACAGATGTGAATAAAATGTCAGCTACTTCATTTACTTTGGAAAATGAGCTATGTATATTCTGAAATGTGACACACAGAATCAATGTCTTAGAGGCTATTTTGAAACAATTAATCTTATTAACAGCACAAAAATATTTGCCTGAAAACATCAGACTGTCATCAGAACTAATGTATATTTTTGACCACAAATTAATGATACTGTAGGTAATGAGTACATGCAGTTCACTTAACACAATTCCTGTTCTCTAACTGTATACAATTTTTGTTTCAATTTCTTCAACAATTATACATAAAAAATACATAATTTTATTTTTGGTAAATAGTGGTCACAGTATAATTGGAACAATTAACCATGACAGTTATCTGTTGTGACACTTTTGCTGTGGTTACCAAGACTACCTTCAAAAAGAAAGATTTCTCTGTAATATGAAATGTATTTTTCAGCTCTTAAATCACAGCAACATCAAGAGAAAATGCTGCTGTATTTGTGTGATGTACAGAAAATGAAGGTAATAGCAGCATATATTTGCACTAGTGATGCTACACCTCCAGTGCTGTGTCCAGTTCTGGGCCCTGAAATTCAGGGAATACTTTGAGGGGCTGGAATGTGTCCAGGGAAGGGAATGGAGCTGGAGAAGGATCTGGAGGACCAGGAGCAGCTGAGGGAGCTGGGGGGGCTCAGCCTGGAGAAGAGGAGGCTCAGGGGGGACTTTCTGGCTCTGCAACTCCCTGACAAGAAGGGGGAGCTGGGGNGTTCAGCCCCTCCCCGACAAGAGGGGGGAGCGGGGGGGGGTCAGGCTCTATTCCCAGAGAACGGCCTGGAAAGGGTGTGGTGGGTTATCACAAAGGGGTTTTAAATATTGGAATAAACTATTCCAATTCCAGAATCATTTAATTTGGAAAATCCCTCCCAGCCCATGGAGTCCAAGCTGTGCCCCATCCCCACCTTGTCCCCCAGCCCAGAGCACTGAGCCACATCCATCATTCCTTGGACACCCCCAGGGATGGGCAGTGCAACCCTCCCTGGGCAGCCCCTGCCAAGGCCTGACCACCCTTTCCAGGGAGAAATTCCTGCTGATGTCCAACCTGAGCCTCCCCTGGCCCAGCCTGAGGCCGTTCCCTCTGCTCCTGTCCCTTGTTCCCTGGGAGCAGAGCCCGACCCCCCCCCGGCCCCCCCCTTCTGTCAGGGAGTTGGAGTTTTGTTTCCCTGATGGAAAACTCTCTTTCCCTGCCTGGGTGAAAGATGGCAAGTGCAGAAACCATTGGCTGCCTCTTGCCTAAAAAAGCACTTCAAAGGCCAGATCCTCACATTGTGCCAACAAGCATCACTTAAGTCAGAAAAGAAAATTTATGTCCCCGAGTACCTGCTTTTCATTCTCATTTCAGAAATTGTAGCAGATGTAACATTATCCAGCTAATTAAGTTTTTTGTATATTTTCTAAAATAAACGGAAGACATTCCCTGAGCTTAATTGTTGCAATCACCAGAACATTTTCTCTTCTAAAAGAAAAAAATGGTGGAGGATATAATGCAAACAAGATCAAAGCTGTAGATTGAGAAAGTAATTTTTTCAGATTTTACCACATTTTTTTCCCCCAGATTTACAGTCATGAACTTAGGAAATTTAGTCCAGACTGTCTGGGCACATAGATATTTCTGTCGAATACATAAATATCAGAGTAGAATGAATAAAGTCTTTTCCATGAATAGTCATTTGAATTTTAATAGAAATTTTACTTCAATCACAATTTTTTTTGTTACTGAGTGACTGAACATGCCTAGGGAAAATAGTTTCAAAAAGTGAGACTGTAAACTTGCTATTCAACTAAATTTCATATATTTGGGCATTCAAAATTATTATTACCTAAATTCTGACAAATTAATTTAAAACCAGTGCTATCCTGACTATCCAGAAGAAACAATAAGATTTCTTTCATTGAAACATAACCATAATTTTTTTTCTGAGTAACCCAACACATTTCCTTCTCTGCACAATCCACCTCAGCCCCATTGAATTTGGGATGGCCTAATACTGTAAACGAGGTGTGAATGTTGGGGGAGAAAGGACTTTCATTCCCACACAACGGACCCATGAAACAGGAATTAGGATCTGGAATGTTAGACAGCCACGACCAAACAGTATCTGAGCTATTTATAAAAAAGGATTCCTGAAGGAAAACAGACTCAGAGCACACTCAGGACAATTTTGCAAGCAGATAAAACCAGAGAAATTAAATGAATTATTTATTAGGACTCTAATATTGGAAGTTAGATATTGTGAGTTCTACTCCAAGCTCTGCCACTGCCCTTCTTTGTGACCTCAGACAAACATCTTTATCTGCCCGTGCCTATTGCCACAGGGGTTTTTCTGTCCTGCCTGGACAGCTTTAAAAAAGTTCACCCAAAATATTGTCTTTTCCTGCATGTTCATAGAAGCACCTCGTACACTCCTGCCCAACCTTGATTGGTGCCTTTAAATATTAAAGAAATACAAGTAAATAGTAAAAAAAAGTTAAATAAGATTGAAGACATGAATGCAATTACTTCAATGTGCTGTGGAGAATTATTGTTTACAATAATGCACTGCACTGTACAAATCCAGGAGATATCGTTATCTAATGGAAGTTTCCATGCTGTGGGTTTAAATGTAATTAAGGACAAAGATTTTCTCTAAGGAAAAGGTGTCAATTATTTCAGGGCTAAATTCACATAAAGGTTTTTTTTTTTAAAGTAGTTTCCCTTTCTATACAAAATCTGGGGACAACACACATTTGTCTGAGAGTTCAACATCAGCTTTAAGTAGACTCCTGGGGTCTCCAAAACAACTCCTGTCCATGGAACATCAGTTAGGAATTTATCTCTCAATGATTTTTATGTATGTGATAAATCCGACACAGTGTTAAGCCCACTGGACTAACTGTGCATGTTTAGTGTTAGTAATTAGATGAAACAGAGTGTTGAAAGCAAGAGATGGGACAAAGACTTCAGGATTTAAAGCTTAGAATGATAAAGATAAAATCTCTGACCCAGGGAAAACAGAATTCCCTAAGGAAATTTACACACAAAATAGTTCAGACACTGAGGTTTATGTGTCTGCCCAGCCTGTATCTTCTAAACCAGCACCCAAGTTCAGGGAGAATATTAATAAATCTTTTAAAAACTATGTATTACTAGGAATATTGACCAGATTTTGGACATAAAAGTACTCTTTTATGTCCCAAACTGGGAAGATGGTCTGTGTGTCTAGATGACCTCCAAAGTCACCTTCAGGCTCCTTGGGAGTGACTCTATGAATTTATAATAGAGGTACATTGACATGAAATCTCTTTACAGCTTGTCAGGTAAATGTTTTCATGCTTATTGGATGGAATCTTCAAACTTCTATAGCACAACTTTAGAAAAGTGCTTATTATGGTGAAAGAGATGTCAGTTCAATTGATATTAAGAATATTATGTGTTTTATTAATGTTTAATGTATTTTATTTAATGTTAAAAGGAATGTTGACTAATATCTACCAAAAGTTAACAGATGTGCCACAGCCACACCTCTGCTGTTGTTTTTCACTGAGACACAAAAATTTAAACAACAAAAAAGACATAAAATAGAACATTACAAGAAGAAAACATCTCTTTTTTTATGATAAAACTGACATATACAGTATTTGTTATTTCTCCATTGTCTTCATCAGTCTGAGCTTGTCACATATATTTTAATACATGATTTATGGTTATAAATTCATTTTCCATTCTCATTTATAACGTAGTGTCACATTTTAACACAAGTGCATTTAATCATCTCCTGTCTGCACAGTAATGGTTACAAATATGATACCTGTGTAGACCCAGCAACCAGTGGCTGTAACTGTCTCTGGCTGCAACGGTTGAATGCTTTGAAAAGTGCTGATAAATAGAGAAGTTCAGACATTTTTATGTCTGTCCCATTTCAATAGCCAAGATAAAATTCCCCTGCTTCACTAAGAACTTGATTCTTTTCCCCACTTGAAAATTTTTTGCAGGTACTTATCTGTCAGGGCACAAAATTAAACATGCATAAACATTTTAAGAATTGATACCAAAAAGGCAAAGATAAAAATCCTATTCATTATAAAGGAGAAGTAGGATCAGAAAAAGAAAAGGCAGTATCTATCCAAATTTAGGATCATTCAAAAAAAGAAATAAAGTCGGTGTTTTTTTGAAAGTTGTTGGCCAAATTCTGCTATGAAGTGATCATGAGCACATGTTTAAATTTAGGTTATTTTCAAGGAATAATTATATCTTCAGATGTTACCATTTAACTGCAGCATATCAGTAGAGCCTTTTAATTAATTTTTCCAAGGAAAACAATGCACTATTATTTTCTCCACAGTTTTAACTTAGACCTTTTGCAAATATGAATTTGAGAAATCTCAATGTAAACATTCCAATTTCAGTATTTTACAAGAAAGTTTCTTACAGCCACATCAGTAATTTTAATGGGGAAAATTAAAAACTAGGCAAGAAAATATTAATTAAAAATACATGCAAATTCACCTGGCTTGCAGTACTGCAGCAGAGAATCACAGAATGGTTTGGGTTGGAAGGGACATTAAAGATAATTTTGTTCCTCTCCCTGCCATGGGCAGGGACACCTTCCACTATCCCAGGTGGCTCCAACCTGGCCTTGGACACTCCCAGGGATGGAGCAGCCACAGCTTCTCTGCCCAACCTGTGCCAGGGCCTCCCCATCCTCACAGGGAACAATTCCTTCCCAATATCCCAACTCAACCTTCTCTCTGTCAGTGTGAAGCCATTCCCCCTTGTCCTGTCACTCCAGGCCATTGGAAATAGTCTCTCTCCGTGTTTCTTGTAGCTCCTTCAGGTCCTGGAAGGTCACAATCAGTTCCCCCCAAAGCTTCTCTTCTCCAGGCTGAACAATCCCAACTCTCCCAGCCTTTCCTCCCAGCAGAGCTGCTCCATCCCTCTCATCATCTTGGAGTCTCCTCTGGACTCCAACAGGTCAATTGTTCTCATGCCAAATTTTTTAGAGTTTAACTCAAAAATCCTGGAGTGTTTCTGAATAAACTTGACCAATTTACACACACACACACAAAAAAGCTTTACATTCCTACACTAATGTCTCCTTAGCCACATTCAGGGTAACTTATTTGAAGCTGTCAGTGCCAATTGTCTTATTGTCTTACCTTTGTAGGCAGAAAAATTGAGCCTATGAGGCTCATGAGTATTTTTAGTTGTGTTTCTAATTGACTGTTTGACACTTTTTGTGCATCCTGTCCCAAGCAAAGTAATTTGCCACACTCTAAACCAGACAAGCGTGTTTAGCTGACAAGCCAAAACTCTTGTGCTGTCACTTATGTGCTATGGATGGAGCTTCCTGCAAAACAATTGGGGAAAAAAGTGTCTGAATATGGAGAAAAATGAATATAGTTCATATTTGTCAAACTGCTAGTTTATGCATTTTATCTTAACCTCTAAAACAGAACCCTTTCAAAATACCTTATAAATCCAAATGCAGGAATGCAGAATTGTAGAGATTATCCTTTAGCAGAATTTTCATAGAAAAATATTGGCTAGTCCTTTGCAGATCTGTAGTTATAAGCAACTGAAAACAGAACCCTTCACGCAAAAGCTGGCAACTCTAACAAGCACCAATACCAGCTCTATCTTTAAGGATTATGCACATTAAATAATGCACAATAATTAAAAGACATTTTTTTTTTCCCCTTTGGAAGCTTTCTACAGTATTTGGAAGTGAGAGAGGTCATTGATGTCACATTGTTCTCAAAGAAAAATCAAACTTTTAATTATGCATGATGCACAATGTGCTGCTCATATCTGTTTGTCTTTGTATTACTTCTTTGGGATTCCTCAATGTCAGCCACGTAAAGATATTTGTATTCAGAATAAAGGGCATAAAGACTGATTTCAGTTTTTAACCATATCTGAGTTTATTCATGTTTGCATAATGAAGGAGGCTGTGCCTGATGAATCATGTATCACAGCTATTATCTACTCTAAATATAGAGGAAAGAGAACTGACAGTTTTAGCAAAGGTTGGTTGATATTAGTTAACAAGTCCTGGCTTTTAAAGATCATTCTACAGAATCATTTAAGAAACATATATTCCCTTGTGGGGCAATAGAAGAAGAACAACACAACCCCTTCACCCCCAAAATCCACAGGCAAGTGTTTGCTATCACACCTTTTGTAAACTACACTTTTGCACTGTAGAGTATCCTGAGCAAGAAACTCTCTCATTTTTGAGACAAGCAGTTTTATGACAGCTGCTTTTCCTTAATCCAGTTACACTATTTCAGAAATGTCTTACAGAAAACTTTTGTGTCTTTGTGTATTTGCAATAAAAGGGACTTTTTAAAAAATGCAAAGTGCCTTGAGTTCAGAGTTTCAGAGTTTGATAATTCTTGACCAGCATCCTTATTTCTTTTCACACCTGATCTATCCAATCTTCTTGGAGCTTACTCCATTTGTCAGTCCTGGAACATAAATCTAATTAGCCATGACTCTCACATATGGATCAAGTGATTCCCTTTAAATTCCTCCTGAACTGTTTGTATATGGAGGATACTTGAATCAGCTGCCAAAGGGTACAGAATTGCAGCTCTGTGAATTTTCAGCAGAAATGAGGGGTCAGGTTGTGAGAACTTTTGATGACCAGATGCTGAATCAGAGCCCCTGATCCCAGTTCAGTCTGCCAAATAAATGCCATTAATTAAGAGAAAATTAGATCCTCCAGTTATTAAAAATATTCCACTCCAGAAATCTATAGCATGTGAGGCTGAAGGTGTTCAGGGTGGGCTCACCAGGTTCAGGAGAACAGAACTGGCCCCAAGCTTTTCACAGATATATAAAGATTTCTTTGAACTGCAGCTCCTTCACTCAGGCTGCAGGGAACAGATCACTGTGGTCACACTTCACCTGGCCTGAGACACAAAAAACTCATCAGAGCACTTCTAAGTGCACTAAGAATATATTTAATAGAAATTCTCAAATCACATCAACTCTAGAATGAAAGGAGTGACATTGCACTGACTTGGACACAGGGACAGAACCTCCAACAGGGAAGAGCAGACCTCACATTAGTTTTCCTACAGAAAAGCAGACAGACACATTTCTGTTCTTCATAACATGACTGGACGTGGCACTCAGTGCTCTGGGCTGGGTGACAATGTGGGGATTGGACACAGCTTGGATTTGATGACCTTGGAGGTCTTTTTCAACCTAAATGATTCTATGATCATCATGGTCTTAAATACATATGAGGAATATGCAGCCATGATCTTTAGCAGTGTAATTGTGATGTTTTAGCATCAGCACGGGTCAGTGTGATCCCTGGGGGTTCAGTGTGTCACCTCACTGGGGTAAAACAATATCCTTCACACTTCCTGTGGGATTGGTTAGTGCTGCTCAGAGTGGGAAACGAAACAACACTGGTGTCAGTGGAAAGGAGGTGGAACCTGGATCTAGTGAATCTTTTTTTTTTTTAAAAAAAAGATAACAGAGTGAAACAGGTTACCCAGAGAAGCTGTGGCTGCCCCATCCCTGGAAGTGTCCAAGGCCAGGCTGGAGCCACCTGGGATAGTGGGAGGTGTCCCTGCCTGTGGGGGACTGGGACTGGTTCATTTTTAATATCCCTTCCAAGACAAACTATTCTATGATTCTGTATTAATACTGAGGCATCGGTTTGTGGTTAAACTGAACAACTGGAAGGAACAGGGAAATTATTATTTGTGTTACACCATGTCAGTTTGTAAATAATCCAAGACTGTAAATATCAATTATTTCAGTGTTACACTTCAGTTAGAGATTCACTGACATACCTTGATGCATTCCAGCAGTCCTGCTACCTTGAGGGCAATGAGGAGAGAATGGGAAAGTGATATTAAACACACAACTCACACCTCCTTTATGTCTGGCCCATCCTCCATTTTATGAATGATCAATAATTTGAGATATACACATCTCTGACAGAACAGTACTGAAGTAAATCCTAGAGAGGTAGGATTTTCCAGCACCATTTTGTTACTAGTGAAGATCACACAAGTCCTTTCTCTATTTAAATTCTATGGACATACTCAACATGACTGAGTTGAGATAATCACATCTAGATGTGAAGTCTCATGATCAGCCCAGTTTGTTTCTAATCATCAGAGACTGGTCTGTGTTTAAAGGGCCGTGGAGAAAGGACAGTGGCCTTCCCTCCACTTCAGAAAGAACAGTCCAAGGAGATCTGAAATACCAATGCAGTGGATATCAGAATATTAAGTATAACACTGTTAGGAAGGTATGATATAAAGTCATACATTTTTAACTACTGTTCTTTAATTATTACTGTAGGTTCAAAGCCATAGGCTTCAAGGACAAAGCAATGACTCTAAGTCATGAAAGCCTGTAAATGGACCAGGGTACTTATGCCATTTGTTTTTCAAACCTTCTGAATAAACAATTACAGGAAATTCAATTTCAAATTGAATTTGCACTAAGAAGTGTGCTTGAGTCACAGAAATTTCTACGAGACCAAAACTAAAGCACAAAGAATTTAAACTGTCTTATTAATTTATATGAGGAAAATAAAACTAGGATGTTCTTATTCTCTTTTGGAAAATGATGATGATATTTTTAGAGTAAAAATATTAAAAAACAAAGAAAAGCTCTGAAAGAAAATCTAGACTGTTCCCTATCAAATGGAAAGACCAACTTTATTGAAAATATTTCTGAGGTAGTACAGTTAATTTATTTCTAGAAGTGATGAAGTTCTGTAACAGTCCAAGACAATTTCTTCAGTAAAACTTAGCCTGAGGAATTTTTTCCTAATATCCTGCTTAAATTTCTACATCATCACTCTCAATCAATCTTTCCAGTTAGATTTTGGGCCACTGAAAAATACTTCCTGGATATGATTGTCTAAGATACTTCATAACAATTTCTTCTAAAGTTTATTTTTAGTTTACTAATGAGAATATCCTGTTGTTAGATATGTTACATGCTTTATAAAAACATGAAGGTATACATAATATCTAATACCTCTCACATATCAACAAAACCCCATATATAACAAAAAAATGGTGTTGACATGATTTTTTTCGTGATCCTGTTGTGTCAGGGTTCTAATTACTTTTGTGTGCTTATGAAGAATTTGTTTCATTAGTTGTTCCATCTAACTCACAAGCCCAGCCTCTCATTTTCTCCTCTTGCGTAAAATATGCTTCTCATTTTGCATTTCTTTGGACCTTCAGCCATCTCCTGTTTGCAGGACACCTAATGATGACTCAAAAAGCTTCAATCAATTCTCTTAAACATTTTAAATGAATTTCTTCCAGATCAGCTGATGTACAAGCATCTGACTTACAAAGAAGTCTCTGGTCTGATCTTTCCCTGCACTATCACAAGTTCTTTTTCCTTTGACACTAATGTTAGTTCCTTTAAAATTACCACAACAGAGCTTTATAGTTAAGACTGATGCAGAAGAGATATTAACACTCTGACCTTCTAAAAACATCAGCTATAATTTATTTTCCTTCTCATCTAAGGGACAGATCTTTCCTTCATTATTTTTTCTTACTACTAATGTACTTACAGAATCCTGTCTTTTGTTCTTTATGTGCCTTGTGAGCTGTACCAGCTCTTTTGATATTTTGTTTATATTTCTGTGTTATGTTTTTTGTATTCATACTCCAAATACTTTGACTCCTTTTCTATTTTCTATAGGCTTCCTTTTAATGATGAAGTCATTGAAGAGTTCATTATTTAGCCAGCCTGGTGTGTCACTAATCTTCCTATGCCTTCTTTTTTTAGGATAGCTTTTCCCAGTCTTAATATTTCTTCCTTAAGTAACTGTCAATCCCTCCAGAATCCCTTTTCCCCTTAGACATCAGATTTTACCTAGTGATCTTCTGAGCTTACTGAAACTTCAGTTCCACTTTATTTATCCACCGTTCCTCTCTTTCTTTTAAAAAAAAATCACGTATTAGACAACTTTATTCTCATTCAGGTCTGGTCCATAGAGTCCACCAATGCCTTTGATCACACATAATCATGGCATTAAATAAAACCCAAACAAATGCTGCGTCACACAATATTTTTTTGATTGCCACTATTAGAATTTTACATTTTTGTACAATTTAGTTTTGGCTGCTCACAGCAGGATAATGTGTCTAATCAATAAGAATAGTCCCACAGTGTCTAATTTATAAGAACTACAATGGAGAATGTGCTTTATCCACAAAACCCCCCAAAAACAAAAGTTGGGAAGATTGATGAGGCCGGGAAGAACTACAAGATCAAAAGCATCAGCTCTTCTAATTTCATATTTCTCATGGAAAGTCTTGTAAAGGACAGAATGTCCCATAAACTATTACCAGTGAGACACAGGTACCCTGACAAAATTGATAAATTCCTGTATGGAATTATTTGCTATTCCTGCTTATTATATCAGATTTTCTAAATCAGAGACATTTATTGTATTTGGTTACCAACACAACATTGTTGCTTCAGTTAGGAACAGCACAAGAGAAGAGCAAAAATATCCACTGATATTTAGCCATGAATCCTATAAAATAGGTATTTTCCATCCAGGATAAGTGAATAAGGGGGAAAGCAATTAAAATATGAAAATACTACAGTCCATGATTCTGGTAAACAGTTATTTAAGGCTATCACTGTAAAAAAGCTACCAAAATAAAAGTGATATTTTTGTAAAATTAAATTACTTTTACTAAATTGACAGAACTCATTGCTTATATATTTTTAATGAAGACTGTAAACATAGCACAAAAACTGTATAGTGCCTTCTTGGTTGAACTGGGATTTAAGTGCCATGTCTTCCACTTAATGTTGTAAATGTTAATAGGAAAGTCTTGGCTGCAGTGCTGCATTTCCTTCTGTGTTAACAAACTCCAACATTAGACCTCAATTAGCATTGACATTAATATAATCTCATTTTCTCTCACTACCATGCCCCTCTCAGCACACAAAATGACACTGTCACCAGGAAATACTCTAAATATTGATGAGGTTCATGGAGTTGATTTCCCTTGCAGAGAAGAAATAAGGGAGGAGTGTTAACTGTATCTTTTGGTTAGATAAAGAATATGATAATGATGGTGGAAATAAAGTATGAAATCAAAAATATTCCCATGGATGTAATGTGATATATATATTCTATTCACAATATCACCTGATTATTTTTTTCTGCTCCATGTAGCTTTAATTTTTCTCCCCTCTTTTTAGAGCATTAAAGCACAGTTTGGATCAGACCAATAATTATTAAAACTATAATCCTCAGAAGAAAATCATTGCTGTTTTAATAAACTCTCATTTAAGAAACTCAATCAGTGAAATTTACATCCCAAATGCTGGGTAATTATGGTACTTCTCTCAGAATAGACTGATAAGTATGTGCAGTGTACTGAGCAACTAATAACCCACTATGAGAATGAGAACATAGTCATTTTAGCATTATCAATAATCAGCCACCTCTCAGAAAAGGAAGAAACTGCCTGTTATCAACATTAAAATCTTCTTGGAGATGAACCAGAAATGCTGATGTTGATTCATCACAATTCCCTCTTCCCACCTTCTTCTTCAGAACAGCTTGTACCATCCCCCTGAATCCCCACAAGGATACTGGAAGGGTCAGGAAAGGGGAGGTGCTGGGAAGTTTGCAATAGGTCAATTAATTAACTGTGGAATTAGTGAGAATTAGAACCTGGAGTAACATGAAAATGTTAATACCGCTGCAAGTAGACTAATAACAACTGTTAGACTGCTAATTCTTAAGTTAGACTTGGACTAAATTCTTATATCAGTGCATATTTAGCTAACAAACTGCCCCTGACACTGTGGCACAGTTACAACCTCCTGAAGGCACGGAATTCAGGATACTCTGCAGGGTTCCAGGAGTGCTCTGGGTGTGCTGGAGAAGAAGAGAGTTCAAGAGGCTGTGCTGGAACTTGAGATTTGGGATCACAGGACCTGGGCTTGCTCTGGGGAACCTGAGTGCAAAATTTTAGATTTTGTATCATCCTGACGTTTGAAAAATAATGTGAAATGTTGCACTCAGAAGAAAGTTCTACAGACAGCGAGGGCAGAAATGCAGAATGTTTTGGAAATCGTGGGTTAAGACTTTAATAGTCCAAAGGGCAGGAGTATAAAATGGCAGAAGCTGCAAAAGCAGGAGAGGCCCTTTACTGATTCCAACAGCTAATTCTCCACAAATACATTAGAATTATAAAGTTAATGAGAGTTTCACAGAATATTCTGAGTTGGAAAGGACCCACAAGTATCACCAAGTTGTTATCATTCTTTTATTTTATGTCAGTATCTGGAAAGTGTGTATCAAAAGAGGTAAGAAAAATCTGGATGATGTTATGTGTGAACCACCTAAGTTTTGCACCAAGAATTAAATCATCCGGTTGCCTTAAAAAGAGATTTCCTACGTGATGCTCTCCAAGCCAGGGAAATCAAAGTTTTCCACGGTGCATTCACTCTCTGTTTCACTAATCTAAAAATGACATTAGACTGAACTAAGTGTGGAATGAGGTAAACTGAAACTGGCTTAAAATGCAAAGGCTATCAAAATGTCAAGTGCTCTGAAAGAGAACAGGCTCTGGATACCTCAAGTAAGGAGAAAAAGTGAAGAATTTATGCATAGAAGCTTAATTACCACATCTCTGAACTTTTAAAGACTTGTTTTCTCAAAGCTGGAATTCCCTACAATTCCCTATTCTTTAAAAATAATGGCTATTTTTTTCATTTTTTTGTGGTTATAGTCCACCAAAGCAGAGAGCAGAAAACAAATGGAGATCAAAAAAAGAATGAAACAAAGTAATAATATAGTTTTGTAAAAGGGAGAAAAAAGACAGGCAATATCCTCAGGAATATCAACCACTGCTGAATTCGGCTTCCATCAAACTCAGCCAATTAACACTGAGAATCAGCTGAGAATCTACATCAGAGATTAGAGTGAAAATACATCTGGTAACACAGTGGAATTTTTCTCTTATTCTGCTGCAACAATTACTGGTAAATAGCCAATTATCTTGTTTAAAAACCTTTCCTATAATGGGTACTAAAATTGCCTTCAGCTTGAGAAGCAAAAGCAACTAATAATTACTGCAAAGCAACCAGCTCCACTACGTGGAACCTAAACTAAAGAAAGATGACCACCTGGCACCAGCATGAATATCACTATTTCAGAATCATGCACTGCTCATGCTACTAAGGAAAAGAGAGATCAAAACATAAGTGGGAAAAAAAGGGAAATGTTGCTTAATTTTGATGCATCAAACAACAAAATCTTCAGCAAACTCATCCTAAAAAAAAGTAACTTCTGGTTCAGACTCTTTGTGGACTGGTTAAAAAAAATGATACATAATTTATGAAGCCATGTTTCTCAAATGAAATCCATAGTTTCCATTTCCCAGCAAGAGATTCAAATATCACAACACACTTTACAATGTCAATGAAGAGCCTTTCTGTAATGAATTGGTGTCTCAGGGAGGTAAAAGTTCTGAGACATCAATATAAATTAAAAAAGGATTTGCCCCCCAGTTTGAAGCAAATCTGTTATACAGTGGTTTGGATGTTGAAATCCATAGCAATGCAATTAGGTGTGACTGCAAGGTACAAAATAGGAGACTTTTCGGAAAATAAGCAGTTTTTATACTTCTTGTGCAGCTGAACACAGAGATAAACAAGAGGAGCAGAAAGATTCCTGCCCTCAGTGGTATATGTCAATGTACTGCAGCTATGAGGTAATAAATTGTTTTAAACAGTATCATCCACTGGGCTACAGCAGCTGCTTTGGGCAAAGAGCAAAGAGTCTGTGGCAATAACTGCACAGGACCTGCTATTCTTTACAACTCTAAATTTCTACTTATATGTCACACTCCTATATAGCCACGATTCCATTACACTAAAATGTTACAAACAGTTAATAACAGCAGGAAACAAGGAACCTTACTCAAATTTAAAAACGGTATTCTAAACATGAGGAAGAACTTGTGGGCTGGGCAGTGACCCAGCACTGAGCAGATTGAACAGAGAGGGGGGAGTCTCCTCCCTGGGGATATTCCAGAGCCTCTGGACACAACCCTGTGCCCTGTGCTCTGGGATGGCTCTGCTGGAACAGGAGGTGGGACCAGAGGAGCCACTATGGGCCCTTCCAAGCTGACCCAGTCTGGGGTTCTGCGATATAAGAAAGGAAAACAGTTCCTGACATTGTGTCCTGGGTCTGTCTGGGATGAAGTAAGTTTCCTTCAGAGCAGCTCCTAAGACACTTTGTTGTTGATGTGTGACCAAAAAAAGGCTGAAAACACAAGGATGTTTAAGCTGTGGCTGAACAGTGCCAAGAACAATGAACAGACTGGGGGTGTGCAGGGGCTGGGGGGGACACAGCCAAGCCAGTGACCCAAACTATCCAAAGATACTCCACACAATGTAACGTACGGAAAATACTCTCAGCAATAAAAAACAAGGAGAGAGTTTGGGGAGCTTAACCACTCTTTTGCTCAGGAACTGGCTGAGCACAGGTCTAACCCATGGAAGATGGTNCTCGTGAATCCCTTCCAACTCATGATATTTTATTCCATGATTAATAATTATCTTCCAGGAGGATGTAAAACTAAACCTAAAACCAGTATTTCTATAATTTCCAGTAGCCTAAATGATCCTCGTGGGTCCCTTCCAACTCAGCATGTTCTGTGATTGCTTTTTCGTCACTTGTTTTCTTTCACTCTACTTCCCCTTTCCCTATTAAATAATCTTTGTCTCACTTTTCCTGTTCCTTCCCTTTTCCCTCAACCCAATGTGGGCAAGAGAGGAACTAAGCAAGCAGCTGTGTGGTGTTTAACTGCCTGCACCAAGACCATGTGCTTGTGGTGAGGATCAAGAACTTTGATCTGAAGTTACATATCCTGGTTTATGTTTTAGTTCATAAATGGATTCTACTAATAATTGTTGTAAAATCATGCCTTTAAAAAAAATTTTGTGCATAAGTACCACCCCTGGAGCCCAGGTGTATTTCAGTAGCATATCCTTTAATCATCTCTTCAGTCTTCCTTTATGCTTCTTCATCCTCCCTCCCTTTCAGCCTCTTCCTAAATTTGCCTTTTCAACTACTTAACTTCTTCAAAATAATACTTAACTTTGAAAACAATCCATGAGTGAGAGAATATCCAAAATAGATGTACACTAAAGTGGAGATGACCTAGCAAAGCTGTAGGCATAAGAATGAACTCAGAATCAAAGGTTTACAGACAATAAAATCTACGTTTGAGGAAGGGAATGTGGGGTACCAGAAAATCACAGTTACTAAGACCTGTAAATACAGTTTTAGTTATAAAATACTTCAATGAACTGAGGGATGATGGACTTCAGTTTTTCTTGGTCATGTTGAAAACTCAGAAAACCAGAAACTCAGGTTTGGAAGGATCAGGTTAAGTATGTGGAAAAAAAAAAACAAAACAAAACAGCAAACTAACAAAACCCACTCAACCACAAATTCATTGGTAGGATAGTGCAGCCTTGGGATAGGTTACCCTTTCAGGTAATAAAATCACCAGTCACAGAGGTTTCTAAACCTTTGCTAGACAAGGCTGTTGACCTTATCTAGCAGTAGGCTCATAATCATTTTTCTTCAAGTGGAAAGGTGGCCTTGATGACCTGTGGGGCTCCAATCCAGGTAACTTTGCTACAATTCTATGACAAACTTAATTCGTTTCTCACAAAACCTGAAAACTTTTTTTTCCTTACAAGAACTTCTGTGTCACTGACAGAAAACAATAGCACTTCAATAACTTCTAGCAGTTCCAGCTGCAGTGAAGCACTTGAGAAGACTTACTTTAAAGTAGATTTAATTAGAACTGAGAAGCACAAAGCATCTTATACCTTACAGCCAAATACAAGAACCTGATGGAAAGGCATGGGGTGAGAGAGGGGAGAACACACAGGGGACTGAGAGTGACCCCAACAGTCTTTTTATTTATCAAGACTATAACTCTGAGATTCTTCTCAGCAGAACTAATCTCACACCTTTAGCCACAGACTTTGCTAAATCCAAATGTCTTATGGAAGAAGATAAAAATGACCTTTGTGGTTTCAGACTAGATAGTGCCCTGTGGCTTGACAGGGGTTGCTTTCTGCAATGCTTCAAACTTTGGAACTGCTCAGTCCTGAGCCATCACTGCTGGGAAGTTATGGACTCACAGCACAAGTTTTCCAAGATAATGTAGCTGGACTAGAGCTGTGTTTTGAGAATATTGTTGGCAGCTTAACAAGGATATTTTCTGTCACCTGTACTGAGTTGCCAATGGGTAATATATCAAAGTGAAACAGAGACATCTAAATAAAGGAAGGTTATCCTCATATAGTGTGGCTTTGTTAATGTATTTATCATGTTTAACTGCAGGTGAAAGGTTTTTTTTCTGATGAAATAATAACTTGTGGGAGCACAACCCAGGGAAACATCTGTTAACAACCTGAAACTCACATGTAACAGTCCCTGCTCCACAGTTGTGTTGAATTGGGAATTTTATCCACCAGACTTCAAATTGCATTAAACGATCTCTTTTCAAGAAAGCCTGTTGTGTTCTCTCTCATTTTACTTCTTGCATATTCTATCATACAACCTATTGCAAAATGAGCTGGTTGTCTGAAATCCTTTACTTGCTTGAACTCTACGGTTTTGTTATAATTTAACAAATTTAATAATAAATAATTTAATAATTTTGTTATCATTTTAACATGATGAGGAAGACTGGGGTTTATGTTGTTACAGTCACATTTCTGCTTCTTTGGAGGACTGTTTCTATGGAACACTTCATAAAGTTGCTGTCCCAGTTCTCTGTGCTGTAAAATCTAGTTGGTGAAGTAAATAATTCAAAATATTTGCACTTCACCAATATTAGGACCCTTAACTATCTATTCTTTCTCCACCTACATGCAACAAGGCTGGAATTTCCTCACACTTTGCCTGTTTCTGATCACATGGCTGCTGGAATACTTTAGAGCATCTGAAGAGAACCTGCTGCTCAAAGCACAACCAACTGTTTGTGTCTGCAAAAACAGGAGAACGTGCTTTTTTGTGACCTTTCAAGTACAAACATTCCTATCCTACCAAGGGTTGCATCACTTTTACTGCTCAGCAGGTGTCTATGAGCACTGGCATAGGAGCTGTTCAATATCAAATAAATATTCGGTTACAACTTAACTTCAACAATCATTTGTACTCAAATGTTTAAAACCCTGCAACTGTCCAAAATTTTCACAAATGATCATGACATAGTAGAAATGCCCTTGGATCAAGAAATTGTGTCAACTCAAGTACGATCAATGGCAAAAACCCTTCAGGGAAAGCTCTGCAAACTGTACTTGGTATGAAATCTTAACTGTGCTAAAAAGCCAAACCATATTTGCCAATTCAGACTTTTTGTTCAAATTCTCTTCCTATATTGCTTCGGGTGCAGCCAACAGGAACAAATTTTCCTACAGTAACATCAGAGCTATATAATATTGTATTTTCTCACCTTATAGCTGGTAACATCTTGCAGGCATTCTTTAGACGATATATTTTCTTTTTATCTTATCCCCCCTCTTCAGAGGTAATAAGATATCTATAATTACTGCAAGCCTCATAGTCAAGCTCATGAAAAATACCTGATTTAAAAAATACCATGTATTTTGTCCCTGTATTACAGTTTGTATGCACTTATAGCAGGAATCCTGAATAATTATGGCTACGATAGTGTCTTTATCATCTGACAGCTTCACTGTTCACTTCTTTTTACTGCTGTAATAACTGCTGTCACAGCAGGCTGTTTGCAAGGCAGTAGCACAAAGAAGCGAAGTTATAACATGGAGATGCTCATTGCCCTCAAGTTGGGTAAACCTAAATAAAGGGGAACTTAAAAATATTTAAAGTAGCCATGATATATTATATTACTCAGTTTCTCAGTATATCTGTCATGTTATTGAACATTTTTTCTAAGTCTTTGAAATGGAAAATTTATGCTTATATTTTGCAATAATTTTGCTGATTATTTCAGAGCTTCTTTGGATGAATGACCACAGGTCATATGAAATTGTGATAGTTTTTTATTTACTTAGGAAAGTAGTTAGTCCCCAGATATCTGAGGTGCTGGTCCAGAGCAGGCTCATAGGAGTCAGCAGTGGGCCCTGGTAGCCAAGAGGACAAACCTCACCCAGGGATGTCTCAAACAGCACAACCAGCAGGTCAGAGAGAGGATGACCTTTTAGGGTCACCTCAAGTGCTGTGTGCAGTTCTGGGCTCCACAGTGAAGTGAGGATGTGGAGGTCCTGGAATGCATCCAGAGGTGGGCAAAAGCACTTGTAAAAGAGATAGAAGGAGTGTCCTGTGGTGTTTCCTTATTCCTGGAAAAAATCAAGGTCAGTTTGGACAGGGCTCTGAGCAACCTGATCCAGTTGAAGTTGTCCCTGCTCGTTGCAGAGGGGTTGCAATAAATACCTTTAAAGGTCTTCTCCAACCTAAATTATTCTAAGATTCCATGAGAAGCAGCTGAGGACTGTGAGCTTGTCTGATTTGGAGAAGAAGAGGCTGAGGAATGACCTCATTGCTCTCTACAGCTTCCTGAGGAGGGGCCATGGAGAAAGGAATTCTGAGCTCTTCTCCCTGGTGCACTGGAACAGATGCCCAGCGAGGGTGTGGAGTGTTCCTTACTGGAGATATTCCCAGAATCCGTGCCATGTGCTCTGGGATGGCCCTGCTTGAGGAGGTAGGTGGGACCAGATGACCCTCTGTGGTCCCTTCCCGACCCATTCTGGGATTCTATGTATCCACTGATAGGACACATGGGAATGGTTCTAAGCTGCACAGGGAGGTTTAGGCTGGACATTAGGAAGCATTTCTTTACCAAGAGGGTGGTCAAGCACTGGAACTGGCTGGGTGGGCAGTTGGACATCCCTTCCAATTGGAATAGTCAGCTCTATCAGCAATCAAGTCTAATGGATACTGACACTAACTATGAAGAGAGGATTTAGGAATAAGATGACAAAAATCTAGATCTCTAAGCCATTTGTCAATTATAAATAAAGTATAGTGCATTATAATAAATTGTCATTCCAAATCCCACTGACCATGCAGACAAGCAAATCCATGATATCCTCAAAGTCTAATAGAACCCTCAATCAAATAAGCAATTTCAGTTAGTGATGGCTGGAACAGATGTGCAGAGTATTCTTGTTAAAAGCACAGATAAAAGATTAAACATATACAGATTTAAGAATTTTAATGTTTTCTTTCAGTTGTAATGTATCATTTCAAAAAAACATTTAACTGTTTGTAGTAAGCAGCATTCCCCAACTTCCCCATCCCTTCACTGCTGTGGCACCATAGAGCCATTACTAACAAAATGAAAATCACAAATGATTTAGAGAACATTATATCGATGCAAGAGATTAAGATCTAATCAAATAACTTCCACTTTTGATTTTAAATAATCATTGCAGAAGGTTTGGTGCTGTCTATATTGTATATTTATAAAAGGACAGTACCAACATCTCATTTCATACAACACTTTGAATAAATGGGTGATTTGAAAAATAGTTTAATTTGCTATAAAGGAATTGATACATTTATGCTTCTGTGCAAAGTTGATCAGATCTACAGCAAACTGTTCTGTTTTGTATCCAATTCAGCTCCAAAGCAAAAGCAGAGCTCATGGAAAACACTTGAGTTCTCATGGTTAAACATTTAATCAATTTGTCCCCACTGTTTTTTCAACTGGCAGCTGATAAGTGGTAAATAAGATACTTAAAATAATAATTTGAAACATATCAGTTATAATTACAAACATTTAATTTGAATAGTCACAACATTTATTGACACTTGGGTTCAGATCTCTCAAACACAGTATCATCAGCTTTCCCACAATTTCAGCCGTTTTTGACTGGTTTTAATGTATAAATATGTGCAGTTACATGAATTGTACTATTTATTTTGTAAGTGGTTTTAAATTGGTTAGCTGCACTGTTACCTTGTGTGTCTGTATTTAACGAGCATCTGGAATTAAAGTGAAACACATTCCCATTTTTATTCCCCATGTTAGTTTGCTTTTTCTTTTAAAACTGACACTAAAAATCACTTATCAATAACTCCTATCTCACTTAATCTGACAAATATGTTTAGTAAGATATGAGTAAGAGGTGTGAGAGATGTGGTCTAGCATTCAAAAGTCAAGTTATGTTTTTTCTAGTGGTTTAATTAACACACCTAACATTAATTAATGTCCTCATTTTCAGAAGTACTTATTTAATTCCCTAGATAATAAGAGCTGTGGGTATTTGATACCTGAGAAAGCCAGGCTACACATTTTGTAATTGCACTTAGGTAACAATTTAGTTGTTGATACGTGAAGTGGAATAAAATCCTAATTTCTCATTAAACTGGTTGCATCGTATCTAGAAATTAACGATCGCCAAAGAAAAAGGCTAAATTAAAAATGCACACTGAATAGTGGTAGAAGTGTGATTCCATTATGCACGGGGGTCCGAGGTACGAGGATAAAATTATACTCTTTAAATGAGTGTTTTGGTGGGTTGTTTTTGTTAGTTGTCTATGTACTTGTGTGCATGTGAGCCCCAAATGAGCAGCCAGGAGGGTGCTGTCCCTCTCTGAGAAGGGCACTAAGGAACACAAGGATTCTTGCTGTGTGACCAGGGAATCCTGAATTGATATAGACTCAGACTAGGGCTCACACCAAGGACCCTGGAGGGAGAATGCAGACCTACAGGTGAGTCATAAGTACCCAAAAGGGTTTTTTTCTGCCAAAGCCTTTTCCTCTCAAAACAGAAAGAACCACTAAACTTCCTGACCCAGAAATCCTTTTCAGCTGATGGGGAACTTCAGTGCTGCTCCCTGCTGAGGGAATCAGGGATGGCTCTTGGATTGGATTTTTTGCATATGCCTACCAAAATATCCCAGCAGGATAATGCTGGAAAATCTATTGTGCAGCACAGCTACACATCCAACTGGGCTTTAGGGTAGAGAAGGCTGGGAAGGGTTTGCCACAGGTATAGTGAAGTATTGTACAAAATAGAGAGTTTATAGATTCCTCACAATCCCTACTTGGGGATCCAGGACATACCAGAAAACACTCACATAATAAATTAATCCCTATGCCCAGTACGTGGGGGCACAGTTTGTCAGCTCTTTCCTTCTCATTCCACCTGCAGTCATGTCTTGTTTTAAAAGGGACAACACTCATATTACAGTGCTAGTCATCCTTTAAGAATCCACTCTAAACTGGTGAGAACATTTAACCTTCCCGATCAAAAGAATGAAGATGCATTAAAAATTGGAAATGCAGGATCTCTGTGCTGAGGGCTGTGTGATTTTCCTTCCAGGTCGAATGGCACTAAACAAGGGCACCATGCAAAGAAAGATCATAGAACTTCATAGATCACTCATAGAACGTCATGGTTTAATTTGATCTGCCATGTGAAACCAGAGTACCTTTAAAAAACTTACCCTAAAACTGCTAAAAACATCATTCCTGTTGGCCACTAATTAACCAGTGATTGGAAAACCAGCTGATGTCTGGAAGAACTCCATGTGAGACTTTAATAGTAACATGATGGTCTTTCAGCACAAGCCAATGCAAGGTTTTACAAGAATTCAGGTGTTAATCCCAAAGGCATCATTAGAATCCACTTTGGATAAGGCTGTGCTATTTATCTCTAATTCCCAAGGGTTATTTCCAACTGCAAATTATGGCACAATATTGCTGTAAAAACTCATGTTGGTCTTTCTGCAGAAGAACTCTGTTAATTTGCATGGGTAAGAGTGTAATTCTTTGTGCTCATAATTCCGGACATAACTGCACTCTGACAGAGCTGTAAGGATCTATTGTTTAAATTTCTTTAAAAAAACCTAAATATCCCTGAGGATAAAAAAAAATTATTACAGCACTGTTAATATATTACTCTGCATTTGAAGAATAATTGAGGAAACTAGATTGTACCTATCCAGCTATACTTCAAAGTGAAAGAATTGGGCACTTAACTAATTTTATTTAATTATTATTTTTAAAGTATAAAAGATGTATGCAAGTGATGATAACATTCCTACTTTGGAAGGTTTCAAGCATGGATGAATTCACAATTAGCTGTGGATAACCTCCTTGGATCATCAATTATGATCAAGAGCTCTAAGGTATAATTATGAATGTGCTTTGGAGAGGAGGGTTTCCAGGTAGTTTTTAATATAGTCATGGCCTAATTAAATTTTTATTTGCCCCCCAAAACCCAAAACAATAAATTAAAAAAAAAACCAAAATAACAAATAAACAAGAAAAAAAACAGAAAAAGCTTAATTGGAAGTATGTGTCAAGTGCACAAAAGCCCTGCTCCTAAACTCAGACTGTACTCCATGACTGTACTCCAAGCTGCAGAAAAGGACAAGTTTTACACTGACCTGCACCAGCTCATCCACAAAGTTCCTGCAGAAGATAAGATCATAATCCTTGGTGATTTTAATGCCAGAGTAGGAAAGAACTCTGAAGCCTGGAAAGGAGTACTAGGTAAGCATGGTGTTGGAAATTGCAATGACAATGGACATCTGTTATTAGAGTTTTGTACAAAGCAGCAGCTCATTATCACCAACACTATCTTTCAACAGAAAGACAGCTTGAAAATGACCTGGATTCATCCTTGATCCAAGCACTGGCACCTCATTGACTACATCTTAGTACACCAGAGAAATGTTTGCGATGACCACCATACCTGAGTGATGCCCAGTGCAGAATGTCAAACAGACCATCATTGCCTTGTGCAATGCAAACTTAACCTTCATTTTAAGCCCAAACTAAAGAGGGGCAGCATCCCAAGGAGGAGGTTTCAAGTTAACAATTTTCAAACAGCTACAGTGAGAGAGAGCTTTCAGGCAAATCTTCAAACTAGACTTGAAGACCATCCTCACATCACCATAGGTAAATCAGCACTTAGAACAGTCCAGCAGTTCAACTACCTAGGAAGCATCATTTCCTCGGATGGTAGGATTGATAAAGAGATAGATAACAGGTTAGCAAAGGCATAAAGAGCTTTTGGGAAGCTTCATAAAAGAGTCTGGTGCAACAAACACCTGAATAAAAGTACAAAGATTAGTGTTTAGAGCCATTGTACTGTCTACTCTTTTATATGGGTCTGAATCATGGGTCATCTACCGCCATCACCTGCGACTGCTCGAACGTTTCCATCAGTGCTGCCTCCGTACAATCCTAAACATCCACTGCACTGACTATGTGACCAATGTTATCATCCTTGAACAGGCAGAGGTCACCAGTTGAGGTGACCATGCTGTTGAGAACACACCTGTGCTGGGCAGGGCACGTTTCCAGGATGGAGGATCACCTGCCTCTCTAAGGTTGTGCTCTATGGTGAACTCGCCACCAGCTGCCGCAATAGACGAGCCCCAAAGAGGAGATACAAGGAGTCCCTGAAACAGCACCTCAGTCTTGGCCATATTGACCACCATCAGTGGTCCACTCTGGCCTCAAATCAGGAATCATGGAGACACACCATCTATAATGCTGCTGCCCCCTTTGAAAACTCATGCAGAATTAGTCTTGAGGTGAAAAGACAACGCAGAAAGAACCGTGCCTCGTCAATACCACCTAAGGAGACTTGTTTGCTGTGCCTTTTGTTCCTAGACTTGTCTATCCTGCATCGACCTTTTTAGCCACCGGAGCATTTGTAGCAAGTGTGGGTAGAGCCCTTCCCACATCTTCGTTCACAAAGCTTAGCCATGATGATGACTCCATGAATATGGGATTGTTGACGCTAAAAATTACATGAGGAGTTCTAGTCCTTCCAGATATTGACTTTTCTGGAGCAAGAATTGTGCAAGATTGACTATCTACCATGGCGCATCAGTCAATAGCTTCCCAGAAAGCACAAGATAGCCACAGTTGGTCCTCTAAATTCCTCAACAAACCAGACTGCTTCCTTAGCATATAAATACTAAATTTCATCCTTCTGTAAATAATACATTTAAAAACTAAAGTTAATTTTCTTTATGGATCATCCACTATGTGCACAACGTTACAGTCACTTTTCAGTAACCAGCAAGTGAAGTGAGCATAGAAGCATCTTGGAGTACAGATGTTGTGGGGAGTGGAAGGAGTTTGAAAATACAAGGCTAAAGCAGAGGAAGGACTTCAGCAGCCCCCATTTACATCAGATTAAGCTGCTGTGCAGCTGCATATTAATAGAGCACGACTGAGATGCTCAGTGGAGTATCTACTACTCAGGGTCACTGTTGCACACTGGTTAAAGCATATCCAATAACTCTTTCATTTCTGGACTCGTAAGGGAGGGACTTGATGCTGTGAATACAGTAAAGATATGTGCATATAAATTTAATATACTTCCACTTGCATTAAAACCGGTATTCACAGGCTGAAAGCTGGATTACAGCAAAGGCTCTTTTTTCTTGTTAAGTTATATTACACCAAGATACAAACTATTAGTGTGACTCCTCTTGATCTTTGTCCTGCCCTTGTCTGGGAGCTGTTTATCAAACATCTGAGTAACTGTAAAGTGGAATCTTTTGTGGATATGTATGGAAAAAGAGAATGAGCATATTTTACTTTAAACATGGCAGAAAATAGCCTAACTCTCCTTCTTTTAATCAGTACAAGAAACACTTTCACCTTCTCAGCCACTCTCTGAAGGAATGAAAAAAGGAATTTCTGTCCAGGTTTTCCCAAACATATGGAAACACGTGTCTGTCTGTCAGATGTATACATTTATCAACATACACAAAGCTGGAAAATTTAAAAAAAAAAATCTGTATTTGTGGTTTACAATAGCAGTGTCTTAGAATCCAGCAAAAATAAATCACTAGTTCCTCTGGTGTTATTAACAACTGAAGCACTGAATAATTACAGCAGTTTTAAAATTAAACAGCACTTCAAAGGGTATGGATTGATAGAAAAGGTAAAAACTTTGTAAATGATAAAATAGAGGATAACTTGACCTTTGTGTGAAAGTTGGATTTCACTTTAGCCTAATTACATTGCAAATCATCTTCTCTCTATTCAGGGTAATTTACTTTAAAAACATGAAAATAGGAGGTTTCATCTGAGTGCATGTTGAAACTACATAAACAAAATTTACATCAAGAGCTATCAAAAAGGGCCCAAAATGAGGGTATTTAGCTCTTCTATATTCATGATGCAGTTACCTGACTCATAACCAACTTATCTTACATCATTTAAACCAACCTGGACAGCCTTGCGTAAGTGCCACCTGTTACCTGCCTAATCATCACTTCATTCTCATCTCTTATTGCATCTAAACTTCTGCTGTTATTAATTCTATACATAAAAATGAGTTCTGGCAATTTCCTGATTTTTCTCTCACCTGCTAAGTAATAATCAGGTTGCATAAGCTTTCCTATTAAACAGGATTCTTTTAGATGTTCAGACTTTAGAGCTGATTTTAGCACAGGGAACAGATGTCAATAGGTTCCCATCAGCTTCTTCAGCTTGTTTTCTGCAGTGTGCTTCTGCTTCAGCATCACATACTCTGCTCCTTTTCCTTTGATTCTTTATTTGAATATTTTAAAGTATTTCATTGTCTCTTTAAAATTTAGTGCAGCTAAACCAAACAGAAGTCCAGAGAGCTTTTATTATTAAATATAGGAGATACCTTACTGAAAGAAGTTTTAGGAACACTAAAATTAAAAAGACATCTAGATTTTGCTTTGTACTGTTGACATCTCAAAGCAAACCAACCAAATAAAACAAAGCCAACGTTGCAAGATACATAAATTCCACACTGTACTCTACGTGCACAATTGGGAAATTTTCTGTAGGGAAAAGGAATTCTCAGCAACTCAGATGCTGAAAATATTTGGGTGTGAAGACAAGAATAATTGCATCAGATATTTTCCCTAAGCTAAGCAAACTGAATGTCACCTTATAGACCCAACATCTTTCAGAAGACTTTTGAAATATAATACTTAGATTTTAATCTTCAATAATACTGGTGATGAATAAAACATTTCCTGAGATATACAATGGTTTGTTTGTTGGGTTGTTTTAATCATTATGGTGTGTGAAAGCCCCTTTTCTTCCCCAGACCAGCCATTTCCTAGTCTTCAAACAACGCTCAGTCTCAGGGGCTGCTTTGTCACAGAAGGCAAGATCAGGAAAAAAAAAGAAAAAAAATCCAATGAGTTTGAACCAGAGGCCACATCAGCCACACAGCAATAAAAACTGCAGCAGTGTCTCCAAAGGATCTGACAGGCTTCATTTGTCTCAGCATCCTCTGCCCACACCACATGGCCAGGCTTTCCCATCATCCCTTTGCTATGGTACAGCCACTCCTCCGAGTGCTGCCAAAGGAGTGGGAATGCCAGGAGATTTCCAAGTGAATATGACTTTTAGGAAAATCTGTAAGTCAAGGACCCCAAGCAGGCATCAATTGCTCTCCCTTTGCCAAAGAGCTGTCACTTCCTTGGAAAGTTAAATTTGTCACAAGGAAAGAAAATTTCACCGTAGTCTGTTTAAATAACTTAGGGAGTAGAATCTTTTCCCAGGTGCTTTTTCCACACAAAGCAAATGTATCAATCATTTTATTCTCTGAAATAACAATTTATTATCCATGCAGGAGGCCTTAGATTCAATCTTCACAGTGTTCTGAGTGTCGTGTCAGATTGTAGAATCTGTCATCAGTCTTTATCAAGGAAATCATTCTGTTCTTGTCATCTGTTTTTATTAATAAGACTATTTATTACTTCAATAATTAATTATGACAAGTAGTCTGCCATTTGGATAATGAATAAATATTGATAAATTGCATGGCTAATACACTGTTGCTGTATAACTAGCTTGGAAAATGTGAAGACCTGAATGGTACTAAACTGAATAATTCTAAATTAGATATCACACAGCTAGAACTGAACATATATTCAACTAAAACAAACTTTTGGACTACACATAACTTGCAGAACGGTGGGGTTATTCAAGTCTGAACATTATAAAAATGGCCTGTTTTTTGAAGCCTACACACAAATTTACATCCCATATTTAAGACATTTTCAAAAATCATAAATCATTAAAAAGGTATCACTAAAATGACATTGCATTCCAAGAATAAACTGAAACAGAAGACCTCCTTCCATTCCTCATTTCCCCCTCCACTCCTGCTTAAAACTCTCACTGTTCTGTTGAATGGAAATCTGGAGGAACAAACTAATTTATGACCTGAGCAGCACAATGGAGCCTATCCCACATCACTCCCCTTCCAGACAGCAAATCCCCACCATTAATGGATTCTTCTGCTTTTCAACACCTTAAACATCAATCTTCTTCCATTCCAATTACTCATCAGAAGGTGGGGATTCTGTGCCTTTCAAAGAATCATCACCTTCCCTTTTCTCCAAGAAGGTTTATGACTTTCTTTACAAGTTAACTGTTTTTATTGTCTGAAGTCCTTCTGTACTGTCTCTCTTTCACTTAATCAGATTGGAATCAAGGGATGAATTATGGAATGGCTTCTGTTGGAAGGGACCTCAAAGCTCATCTCATTACATCCCTTGCCATGGGCAGGGACACCTTCCACTATCCCAGGTGGCTCCAACCTGGCCTTGGACACTTCCAGGGATCCAGGGGCAGCCACAGCTTCTCTGCCCAACCTCTGCCAGGGCCTCCCCACCCTCACAGGGAACAATTTTTTCCTAATATCCTATTTAAATCTACTCTCTGTCAGTGTGAAGCCATTCCCCCTTGTCCCGTCACTCCAGGCCCTTGGAAATTGTCTCTCTCCATCTTTCCTATGGGCTCCCTTCAGGTCCTGGAAGGCCACAATCAGTTCCCCCCAAAGCTTCTCTTCTCCAGGCTGAACAATCCCAACTCTCCCAGCCTTTCCTCCCAGCAGAGCTGCTCCATCCCTCTGATCTCTTGGTGCCTCCTCTGGACTCTCTCCAGCAGCTCCATGTCCCTGCTGTGTTGGGACACCAGAGCTGGAGGCACTTTGAACAAGCTGAAAGTTGTTCTTATTCTAAGAAAAAGTGTTACTGATCTTTAAACGCAAAAAAGATTTCCGCAAGAAACTGAAATGACCAATTTTACTTCATAAAACGCTTCTATCTTTTAAACTATTGAGATAGAAAACATTGAAATTGATGATATCCAGCCCCTGGGAGGTTTTCTAGTCCTTGTAAAGAGAGTCATAGAGTAATATTTAAACTTCTGTTCAGGAATGACAGTGAGTGCAGCTGAGCTTTGCCACTGGGCAAAAGAGATATCAAAGAAACTTTTAAGGTTTTTTTCAGTTGTGTGGCTGTTGAGAGAGAAGAACGAGTATGAGATAATTCACAGTGTATTGGCTAAAATGCAGTGCTATAAAGACAGAACTATTATACAGTCAAAATCAGATAACTCTATAATAGAATATAAATCTATTTCTCTAAGGAATGAAATATCCTAATGTGTATCTCTCTCACATTGCTCTACTAGAGTCCATTTACAAGTAGAGCTCGTAGTGAAGTATAAAGTAAAAATGTATTTAATAAAAACATTAATATTTATCGATGTAAGTGATTTAAAATATAGCAATTTTATTATCTGAAATAAATCATATGTAAGGCAATGACATTGCATTTAAATCAACACTGAAAATATTACAGCCTCAGAATTCTAAACAGATGTGACATGAAAAGTGTGAAGAGTTAACCTTAGTTCACTTAGGCAAGTGAGATGAGCTGATTGATACTTTGAAGACAGACTATATTTGAAAAAAAACCAAACTCCAGAATATTTAATACTACAAATACTGTTTAAGATGACCTTTTCCTTACTGAGCTGATCTACACTGCTTTAAAATTATGTCCCTCAGAAGTTATGCCACATACATTGAATAATTTCAAGCTCAGGATCACCTCAAAGTGAAAACATTTTCATCACCTAAATTTCCAATTCAAGAACCTAAAAGGATCCCTTCCCTGACCTGCACTAATGCAGGGACCCCAGAACCCTCTGCTGCCTCAGGGACAGCTCCTTGTCCCCCAGGACCCCCAGGTCCTTCTCCCAGAGCTGCTCTCAGCAGGTCACCCCCAGCCTGTGCTGGGACCTGGGGTTGTTCCTCCCCGGGGGCAGGACCTGCATTTGCCTTGGTTGAATTTCAGACAGTTCTTCCCTGCCCATCTCCCCAACCTGCCGAGGTCCCTCTGAAGGGCTGCCCAGCCCTGGGGGGATCAGCCACTCCTCCCAGTTCAACTTCTGTCTCTCAATAACTGATTTTATTTTTCTTTTCCAGTTTTCTGTACTTCTCAAGGTGTGACATGACATGTTTCAGCACTCAAAGATATACTCATAGGCAAGCTTTAGGTCTAAAAATAAGGTTTACAATAGAACGTCTGACATAATCTGAGTTGTAGAGTTCTGTGTGTGGCACTATAATGGGGGAAATAAGTACTACATCAGTAACATGACAATAATAATAACAACTTTCACTTCTTCTAAAGACTTAGCATCTACTAAGGCATCCCAAAGCACTTAGCAATTATTACCCTCAAGATCACTAAGAACTAAAAGGTTTAAACATTAGAAGGATTATGAAAACAAATTGAAAAAGAACAGCACGAAACAAAGATATAAATGTATCAAGAAGTCAATCTCACTGTTCCTATGAGAGCAAAGTATTTCTGTGTGGAAACCACTGTATTTTAGTGTGTCATGTGCAATGGGGCCTCAAATGCTTTTTAGCAGTGACAATCCCAACAGGAAATCTGTAGCAGTTGTGTGTCTGAGTGCAGGGAATGACACTGTAAAAGCAATGACAACACAGGACACTCACTACCAAGGCAATATTTCCATAAGAACAACTCATGGCTGTTTGCATGTTGGAGGACAGGAATAAAGACCCTTAACTTGCAAAGGATCATCCTGTGCATCCCTTTAACACAAGCCTGCAGCCAGTAAAATCCCTTGTGAAGTCTCCTGAGTGCGGGCACACTCTGAAATGGGAGAATTGAGAATATTTATTTATTTACCTGTGAAGTCTTGCTACATGTGATTATCTTGACTGTTCTTTGCTCTACTGCACCTCCAGACAGGCTGCAAAGCTGCCAACCTTGAAGACACTGTTATTAGCACTGAGTGATACAAGACTATGGTGAAGCTTATAAAATTTTGACCAGAAAGCCCACTATTGCCAAGGCAAGTGTCAACCTGACTGAGTATTTAAAACATAATTCTAGAACTGTACAGGAAAATGCTAAGCAGAGCATGACAGATTTCAGTGAAGCAAAATCCATCAGTGAAAGAACAGCTTAAAAAACCCCCTCAAGAGGAAGTTCATTCATATCAGCTTAGAAAATACCGCCAAAGAAAGTAAAAAGATGATGAAAGAATTCTGGGGCATTGTACAATACATAGAATTAACAAATTTGTAAAGCTTGTTAATAATATGGTGTAATTTTAGAGTTGTTTCTTAATATTTCTATTGAATTCAATTTATTTCTGTCAACAATATAAAGTTTTCAGTTTTATATAAAAATTTTGAATCAGACTTCCTTCAGCATTAAGTTGCACAATCTACCTCTGCCACTTTAGGAAAGAATGAGTAAGATTTCATGGCAACATCAGAGATGGAGGCAGGTTTGGGTTCCCCCTACATCTGTGAAATGAAGAGATTGTCTGGGTTTTAAATTTCACCATTTCCTGTGTGTCAATAGTTTCACTTTTTTTTTTACTCACAAATGTATCCTGGATATATTTTAATCTGAAAAAACTTCCAGAGCAATTAAATAGTGATGCAGCCAGAAGTTAATGAGCTCACAGACCAAATCTTCTGCTGTGCCTAAATTTAATTATATGGCACATGTAAGCATTTAATTTTATGAAGATGAAGATTGCAATAAAAAGAACATTGGCAAAGCAGTCAAATTTGCAGATTTAACATGTTTCAAAATACATTCATTTTATTGTCATGGATGAGAGACTTGTTCAGGAATATCTACTAACTCTGATACAAGAATATTCAAGTATTTGGCCTGAGATCCATAAGTCCTACCAGTAGCTGAAGATTTAGAGAACAGTTGTGAAAGCTGTTCTTACAGAGTATCTAAAACTATGACAAAACTATACCTATGCCTGAGGAAGGGAAAGATTAGCAGCAATTTCCATGGCTGTTGGATCTCCTATCCAGATTCAAGAGCACTATTTGAAATGTCAGTCCTATGGGTGAAGCAGATACAGAAAAATGAACAAAAGATCCTTTTTCATAACAAAGAAAAGGACAAGCACATGTTGTCATATCAACAAATATGACAATGACATGATAAATACAGCCTTTGATAGCTCTACTTCTATCAAAACAGACCTGCTTCTCATTAGCTCCTCATTTCTCAGCTCATTCTGTGATAGGAACATCTTTCCTTCCAATAATTTGACTACCTGCCAAGAACCTTCTGCAAAGGATGTACTTCAGAATGCAGGTTCCTCATTATGTTAGAGTGCAAATACAGAATTCCATTGTAATATTGCTCCCATTCTTTATACACACCACTGGTGCAATTGTAAAATAACAAACAGCAGGAGAATTGCATTTTTAATTTCAGTCCTACATAGTTCAGTGTCTGTCTTCCAGAACAAAAATTCAGTCGTGGAAATGATTCAGAGAAGGGAGAGACCTTAAGTTTTTATAAAGAGATATAAATACTGTACTGACAGAAAAGGAATTTTAATAAATAGTACTTCGTGGAACAGGAATTGAGTTCTGGATTGTCTTAGTATATAACAAAAAAAAAAAAAGAAAACAACTTCAGTGTCCTAATTTTAATCACTTTTACCTCAATTCACAAATAATTCCAATTAAATAATTATATTTATGGTTTCCTCTTTACATTCAGGTATATTTGAATCTGTAGTAGTTATAAAATTCTCTTATTCCTTTGCCTTTTTACTTTTTTTAAAAAAGAATAATTTCCAATGATTCAATTTCTTCTTCTCTATTTTACCTCTGTTTGTTCTCCTATTACTTTGGCCATTATAGGCCCTCTTGTGGGCTTGTAGATGTCTCTTTTTGCAGTGATGAGTTCCTTCTTAATAAAAACTTTCCTCAACATTCTCTACTGACACCTGTCCCCCCTTCCTTGGATTCCTGAACATTCCAGCTGGTTCCTATGTCGTGTTGCCATCTACCACTGGCTAAGGAAATACTCCCTGGCTTCCTCCTAGAATCCTTCCTCTTCCCATTTCTAGCAGTATTTGGGTGTATTTTAACATGGTCTATAAATGGATCTGCATAATCATGGCTTTCAGCCACTTTGAATTGTTCTGGCTTTATGTTTTTATTTCTTAGGAACGAAAGAAGATTATGGGGTTATAATCATTCTAATTTCCTTTTCTGAGCAAGAGGTAAGAGCTGGTCCTGCAGAGGCTGAGCACTGCTGAAGGCTTTAGTGCACTGAGCTTTTAGAACCAGTATCCACACAATGATGATTTTCAATAACACTTAATATGCTCCTTTAAATACTGCCTTTAAGCACAGCTTAGTAGCAGCATGAGGCATCATTACAACTGTAGTCTCGACACAGCACCAAGCAAAGGGTTGGGAAACCTGTTATATAAGAACCTGTGGGGTTTGTGCAGCTGTTTGCAAGGCCACTACAACATACAACAAAGTATTCTCTCATTCACAAATTTATTCTACCTTTCTAATCACCCAATTTAATTGGTTCACAATCTGGTTGTCTATATGTAACTCCTTTCTACAGCCTTATTAAATGTTTTCACAAAGACAATATAACACAATAATGGTATGGCTCACTCTACAGTATTCTAGTACTACATGAAAAAGTAAAACCAAAATTCTCTAGGAACTTTTGTTGTGGTAGATGCCTGGTGCTCACCAAAGCTGCTCTCTCACTGCCTCCTCAGCTGCATGGGGAGAGAAAATACAACTAAAGGCTCATGGGTCAAAATAATGACAGGGAGAGACCACTCATCAGTTACTGGCAAAGGCCAAACAGATTTGGGGAAATTAACTTGGATAAATCACAGAAGAATCAGACTCAAAATCAGTCAGATTGGAAAATATTTAGGTTCATGAAGTCCAGCTGTCAAACCCAGCATCACCACCATGTTCAGTACTAAGCCATGTCCTTAACTGCCCCATCCACACATTTTTTGAGCACTTCCATGGATGGTGACTCCACCACTTCCCCAGGCAGCCCGTTGCAATGCTTGACAACCATTTCTGTGAAGAAATTTTCCTTAATGTCCAACCCAACCCAACCCTCCCGTGGCCCAGCCTGAGGCCGTTCCCTCTCCTCCTGTCCCTTGTTCCCTGGGAGCAGAGCCCGACCCCCCCCGGCTCCCCCCTCCTGGCAGGGATTGCAGAGAATTCCAGATGCCCCCTGAGCCTCCTTTTCTCCAGGCTGAGCCCCCCCAACTCCCTCAGCTGCTCCAGTCCCTTCCCCAGCTCCATTCCCTTCCCTGGAATGCTCCAGCCCCTCAATGTCTTTCTTGTAGCGAGAGACTCAAAACCGAACAAAAGAAGATTATTGGAAATCTGATTTGTGAGGTTGTAAGATCTGATCTCAAAGACATAAACAGAGGTATTCAGGAACTTTAAAAGAGAAAATATCAGTAATTAAATGAAACTGAGCAGGGTGCCTAATTTTTGATCTCTTGACTTCCAGTCAGGTGCTACAATGGGGGTGTTATATCTTCATTGTATTATAATTAATATTTAATAGTAATTTATATTATTAATAATTGCATTACCACTAATAATTAATATTGTGGCATTATTATAATTAATATTCATAATATTTATATTAGTCATGGATAAGTAGCTAAATATGGTGATGTAATACCTAATGATTAAACACTTGAAATATATCGACTTCTTATTGGATCTGCTTCTTGTAATTTCTGGAAATCTTACATCCAACAGGGAGGAAATGTTCAGTGTTCCAATAAATCTGTTGTTCATCTGACAGAACTCTAGGTAAATGCCATGCCTGTCAGATGTCATGCACAACCAGTAACAACTTCAACACAAAGGCAGCTAGAAAGGCAAGATTAGGGCTGTTATCACCTCATCTTCATCTCTGTTTCATACCACATTAACAGCTTCCATTACAGTATTTCCAGTTGAAGACCTTTTATAAGACATTTGTTCCCTTCTCTGACAACAGAACAATGAAGTCCCTGAAGGACTTGAGGAAGGCAAGAAAAGAGCTGCAACCTAAAGTTTAAGAGACCCTCAATGACCCACCTTAGTTCCACTCTATAATAGTCCTGTTATTTTAATACACGAATTGTGTCACTAACACATTGGGACAGTCACCTTTTACACTTCTGAGAATGTATATCTTAGACAGACATATTTGAAGAGAAATATAGTGGAACAGCCCTTCTGCTAAAAATTTTCATTCCATTCTAAAGTGTTCTCTCTTTGCCAAGAGACAGTGGGCAAATATGAATTCAACATTAAATATCACACTGCATTATATGAGAAAAGGGTCATCCAATATATTTTTAGTGTCCTATTTTTAGTGTAATAGATTTTAAGTCTTTATAATTAGACCAGCCTAATTCAGAATATCAGAAGTGGATTAAACTAAGCTACATAACAAAATATTAACAGCACCCAGAGGCACACACATTGCAGAGTATTTTCATCTCTCTGCTAAATTGCTCTTCACGTCTCAATAAAAGAATATGCTATTGTATGAATATAAAACTAAGATCTCAGTAAAGTCATTTTGTCAAATATTTATCCACTATAATCCAGCTTTCCTCCATTGGCTTCAAAGGAAATACAACTGTTAATGTCACCAGAGTCGATGGCACTTTTGTGAAGTGAGATCATCACATCTAGCACAGCACTTGAACAAGTGGAAGTAGAATTAGGGGTGCAATTTTTCACCATAAAGGGTTTTCAAGGTTTGCACAGTACTCTCTTGACCTGCACTTTCCTCCAAGGTCATATTTCTTTTTTGTCAATAAAACATTTTTCAGGAAATCCCTCAGTCTGGTAACAAAGCGGTTTTATTAAAGTTCTTATTGCATTCCGTCAATACAAACTACAGTGAGCCCTTTAATTTAATTTGCCAAAAAACACCTGCAATTTAACAAGGCCCATCTGCAATTCTGAAGATAAAATGCATTTGATTCAGTCTTCCTGTCAATAAATAATGTACTTGTTGGAGGGAATAAAAGCCAAGAGACAGCGAATTTCTTTTATTACTTCATTTGGCGGGCAAAATATACTTTGTATGTGATTATAGCATAACAACAAACATTACCCCAGGTTCCATGAGTATGTCCATTGTTTTATTTGGAAAAGAATTTGTCACTTCCTCTCTCTGAAAAAGGCCTTGGATATTACAAATAGCCAAATAAGACTGAAAAAAATAAAGGACTGGCTTTTTTGGGAAGGATTTTTTTGTTTAGTTTTGGTTTTCAACTAAATTCTAACGGGACAGGTATTCTGATTGTTTTACTAATAAAAGAAGTCATAAAGCATGTACACTTTATCACAGAACTAAATGGTCTTCAACAGGAGTAAGAAACTTAAAATATAAAATTAACATCTTGGCTCCCAACCTCTGTTTCCCATCTCCAAGCCACTGTAGGAATTTGGCTGGAGTTCAGATGTTACCATGCCCAATCCATGCTCCTAACCAGATGGAAACATCCTGTTACCCATGACAAAGACAAAATGCAAAAAGTCTTATCAATATTCAAGAGTACATAACAGGATATAACACACTATGACAGGATATTAAAATTCAGAGGATTTAAAAAGACCAGTCAATGTCTGTATAAATTACACTAAAATATGCTATTGTGAGTAGAGGTAGAGACATGTTGAGGATAAGTATTTAAGATAGTAGTCTTATCTCTTAAAAAATATTAATTTCCTGCAGATTTGACATTCAAAATAAAACATGCTTGAATAATGAGGTGATTTCCACTCATCTGACAATAGGAACAGGATAACTAAGACTGTGGACATGACTATTATGTTTGTGCCATTGCACCAACCTGACTGTCCTGATACATAGTAGTTTGAGATCAAAATTTGCTAAATTCAGAAATGAGATAGGGAAGAAAACATTTTAAATACTTTATAGCCATATATCAACACACAGACATGCATATTAGATACGTCTAATGTTTATTTCTATTTGCAATTCATGGTCCTCGTACTCTGTGCTGTAAAACTGAAGTAAATAAACTGGCTGATCAACAGGTGACCGACTGTATTTCTAGTTTTCCTTCAGAATTCAGCAAATGTTTTTGATGCTATGACCTGTTGGAATGCTGCAGACCACTCTTTACTTCCCCTGTACAGATGTCAGAGCTCTGAAACACGGTCAGAAAAAAAGAAACAAATTGCTGACCTAGGAACCATTTCCAGGTCCTAAACCAAGGCTTTTTTCAACATGAATCTAACTTATCCCAACATTTGTTGACTGACCCACCATGCTGGTGTGAGCACTACTGTTAGCTAGGAAATTAAAGCTGACAGAGTTTATTCTGGGAACTGATTAATTAAATGCCTTCCTTGGCAGATCCATTAATATCAACACAGCATGGCACATATTGACACAGTGAGAAAAATGGCTTTCAACAATAGAGCTCTGTTGACAAAATAGTGTAACATTTGCACCATTAGCAACTGTACACGAATTTATCTTCTCTATCAGTCATGTTTTTGCTGACAAAAACCTTCAGCAACAAGACAAAAAGGGACAGGAAAAATACGAAAGATACATGAGTGAATTGTACATTTAATGTATCATTTTGAACAGAGTATTTTGAACAGAAAACAAATCATGGAAGCTGATAATCTCTGCACAGAACAAGCTGAAGTGAGGAATAGGTCGAAGGCAGAAGAAAATCTCAGAGAAATCTTTCTGATAAAGCACTCAGAGTTAACTTTGTTAAGTAAAAAAGTAGCAAAGAAGATGAAAATGTGGGAAAAACTAAAATTCTTAAATCCAACCAACCCTGATGCTCCAGAGAAGCTGGCACCAGAGTAGTTGTTTTGTCTCATCAGTGACTGGTGGATTTTATTGCCCACAGCCCAGAACTGCAGCTGAAGAATTTTCTTTAAGATATGAGTAATAAATAAATCTTTCAAAAACGGAGATATAACCCCAAAACATACTGAAACAAATATCCTCATTTCTTGGCCACACTTTTCCCTGGCCACAATTATTCTGGTTTAAATTGTGTGTCTGACTCCTTCCTACCACTCAATTAATCAAAGGCCCAAACTTTTGAAGATAATGACACCAGGTAGGTCAGAAGAAATAAGAGTCAAATATGAGACCTCTGCCCTAAACAGCACAAAGTATTGTATTCTGAGGGAAAGCTGGGGAAAAGATCTTTTCATCAATCCCTTATTAGGCCCAGTGACACACAGACAGTCACCTCTTGAAGTGAATGAACCACAGAGAGAATATTGAAGGTTTATTCAGAAGAATGATCAGGCTGGAAACTTAAATCTTGCTACACATTCTAACCTATTTCCTAAAGTTCTTCCTCTCCCATCTTCATTATCTAAGGTTAAAAAAAAAAATCTATGGGAAAAATGCACATGTGTAAATTTTATCCATCTACCTGACAAGTCAATATTGAAGCAAAAAACCAAGAACTTTACGAGATAAGTATCACTGAGAATGTATAGCAAAGAAAAAATATTATTTACTTTTTTTTTGGTCCTGATCAGTATTTTCCAAGTGCATTACGAATTCACACCAGGATTCTTTAATCACGAAAAGCCACTCTTACATGACAATGTCAGTATTTCAGTGATATGGAGAAATAGAAAACATAATAAAATATGAAAATATATATATGTACAGAAACTATTCAGAGACCACTTCAGCTGCATTTCCTGTGCCTATGGCAGTATAGAAAGGAAACAGAAGAAAATGCCTCAGTGTAATTGAGATATTTAGAGAAACTTCATAAAAAATATTAACTGAGGATATTTCTTACCGGAATTTTAAGTATATTCAATAGGTCTGATTTATTAGTTTAATTGCGTTTATTTTATAACACAAACAAATGATAGGACTACAGACTATTCCACTTACATGTACTATTCTTCAGTAGAATAAATAAATAATAGCCTTTCCCTTTCCATTTTCCAAGTTCCATCTTTACATAAACCACATGAATAATTCAACAGTATAGCTACTTAGCTGCTCTGACATGCTACTAAGATTTTTCTTTTTATGTTAATTTTGTTTATACTGTGGACATCTTAGTGGCAAATAAGTGAATTGCTTACTGTAATCCATACACTAAATGAGTGGAATTCTCTTCTTCGCTGTTATAAACTGGCTTCAGCAAATATACATCACATGGAATGGACAAGTATTCACCTATTCCTACTCATCTTAAATTTTGCAGTAGAAGCCAATTAGGCTTCCTTCAAAAATGAGTGTGTTGATAGAGAAATTAAAATTAACTTGCAGAAACAATTATTGAACTGATTTTTGACGAGCTGCATATGCTGAAAAGTTGTAAACCTGAGGGATGTACAGCTGTAGGGATGGATACTGAAGCTGGAGATTCACTCAGTCCTCGGGTGTCTTTTGATAAGTCACATAAATTAATGGAGACTGTTGATGTTCTCCATGTTCTTCATACTCTTACAGTGATTTCCCTCATTCCTCAGCACAGATCAACACATCTTAGCACATCCACTGCCTAAATTAAGGCTTTGAGAAGACTTCAAAATTCTCAGTAGCATAATCACAGAATGCTAACAATGTGTGACTGATTAAGGACTGTCAGAATAAGGTTTTTAATCAAGAAAGAAATGTAGAAAAACTACAAATACAGTAAAAGCAAAACTCTTGCCTCACTTTGCACATCAGCTTGAAGGCAGAGCTTGGAAACTGTCATTGATATCACAGGCAGTGCTCTTCACCTCAGTAAATTCACATTGTCTCTGACAACCCAGCGCTAGAAACATGGACTCTCTCTCTCAAAAGTGCTGTTGTTTTGGGGATATCCAGTTCAGATTCTTCCTCATGATTCCCCCTCCCTGATCAGCTGAGGTCAGGAACACCAGGAGTCTATCAAGTTTTACACTGAACAGCTCTTAGCAGGATTTGGGTGCTGTCACACCACCCTCAGAAACATTTTAACCACTTTTACATCCAATTTCCTCACAAGCTCATGACATTGTAAGAGCTGATTAAGCGTTTGCATGACACCAGCAATTCATATTCATTTCTCTGTGATTTCACACATTCATTAGAATTCAAGTCTCATGCTTGTAACTAAAGATTTTAAAACTTCCTAACAATCAAATCCCTGTTTTTCACCAACAGAGAAGCCTAATCAAGAAGACCCTGAGAGCTTCCTTGAATAGCCTCAATTCTCAAAGTAATCAGCAGAAAAGACAGGTTCTCAGCTCCTGGAGAACCAGGCTGTGGAACTAAATATTAACATGTGCCATCTGATGCTTGAACAGACAATCTTTGCTGTCCACTTCAAGGTTACTTGGTTATTTAACAGACAGACACATTTTAGATTGAGTTTCAAGTGCTTGCCAGCTCGAAAATTCAGACTATACATAGCTGCCTACAGCTGGTCTTGTAATTAAGGCCATGGTTCAGAATTTTAGTCTTCCTAAGTCCTTTGGCAGTTGGTACAGCTCAGTGCCCTTGGGAAGCGGCTGATGTGAACAATTTAAAGATTTAAATCAGGTGGGATTTGGGCATTTCAACATTTCTGTGTCCTCAACAAAAGTAGAGACGAGCTTTCATTACGGAGTTCACTTATTTTGAAGAGAGAAACAACTGTTCCAACTAGAACTGCTTTAACATGTAGTCTGGACTTAGATGAAAGTTGATCTTTTGTTTGAAACAGTTAATCTGTTTGAAAGATAAGTCAAAAATAATATGGAAAATTCTCTTTTGTTCCACATCTGCAACATCATGATCTTTCAACAGCACACCTAGAAACAATAATCAGGTATCCAAAGTTACTTTTTCCAGATCAACTAACAACAGTCTATCAAATACAGTAAAAAAGGGATTGGTTTTTTTTTTTAACAAAGACTTCTTAAAAAAAAATTTATTCTGCTTTCCCTTAGTGCAAGAGTTTGACACACACAAGATTGATTGTCCCAAATCCAGCAAATCTTGGGGGAAAAGACAAAACACAGACAGATTGAGTTCTGTCTCTTGCTGTTTTGTCCTAAATCAGAACAACTTAATATTTCTATCACAGCACTGTTTAGTTATTATTCATATATTCAGGTTTAGGTTACTAATTAAGTGTTTAAATATGGTCATTTTAGTTATTTATAAGTATATATACAAAAATCCCTACTTAATGTTCTAATTAATGCCTAAATACCAAAGTCCAGCTTATCCCTGCCTTAGCAGGGTAAGATGTGCCACCTCTGGACATAGAACTGGCCACTAATAGAAGGAAAAGTCCTTGCCTGGGTGCCAAAAATTAATAAGACCAGACAAGAAGGTTCATCCTCATTTTAAAATATAAATTTTATATACCATGTGCTGGAACGTATTTTCCAATGTAAGATCTAACAAATGAAGTTAATTTACTTTTTATCCAAGTCATCACCTACAGTAACAATGAAAAAGTGTCAGGTATCTTGCCTTATTAAGGATGCTTAATTTCCCCCTACATGCTTGCCTTCATTGTTTTAAAACATGCCACATTCAAAAAATAAGACCAGATATAAACACATGTCAAAAACACTGTTGAAATATCCCTAAAGAACATGGAAACACAAAATGGCTACAAGGGAATATAAAGAAAAGTCAAAGGTTTTGGTGGCTGACAAGGAACAGGCAAAAGTGAGGAAGAATGGTACCAAAGAACAAGGGGACCAGGGAGCCCAGCTCTACACTCAGATTTTTGTACCATCTGGCAGCACAGGGGAAACCAGGAGACCAATTTCTGCTCTTGGCACTGACATTTGAAATAGTTTTACTAAGTCTCTTCTCTTTGATTAAGATTTTTGAGTTGTAAAATGGGGTAATGACTATCAACTTCTGTTCCACGTGCATTGGGAGCTGCTGAAATACCCACTATAGAATAGCCAGGCACTATTTATTTACCTTTAATTTTGATTAAAAAAATCCTTCTCAAATCACTGCAAGTGACACAGATTTGAGATAAGACTTTGCTTTTTCTAATGCTTTGAACTGCCTAAAGAGAAAGTAGACAAATATAATGGTGAAAAAAATAATTTAAAAAAGAATTTTCCACATCTCTTTTGTATTTCCTTTGTATGACTTGGAAAGGAAATTTTTTTTCTAATTAAAATATAATGTAAACTAAACATCTAAAGCATCCTGAACTATTTCAGAGCAGGATTCATATTCAAGTTTGAACGGGCACAGGCATTAACAAGTGGTGTTGTGAGTCCTCCTACAATCCTGTAATGTGTAATTACTCTGGTTATGCCTTTAGCCTGTGACTGTACCTATAAAAGGAGGGGGGTTTATATGTGTGTAACAAATAACAATGTGAAGAGCTTTAAATGACAGTAATTTAGGAAAATAGCTGTAAATTGCTGAAGTTTGCCATACTTCTAGAGGAATTCAGTGATCATTTAAATAACAAGCTTTCAATTTTTCAAACCAAGAACAGGAAATCTATTTGCTCATTCCTTTAACAACTGATGTTCATACTTCCATAGCTAACTTTGAGCATCTCCTGTAATAAAATTAAGTCTGAAATAGACATGCAAACACAAGCAGAAAATACTTTTCTCAGGAGTGTTACAGTACTGTCCTTTAATTCTATGAATGAGCAAAGATGGAACTCGGGCTCTGTGTGTTCTAACGATCCAAATTTCTCACTCTTTCTGCTGACCCATTAGTATTTCCATCATTTTTAAAGATGTAATATGCCAGTCATTGCTTTCTTCAGCTTCTTAAAGAAATCTGTTCCCTTGCATAAAATTGTTAACAAGAGAATTGGGGCAGCTAAGACAAAATATTGAACCAACTTGTCTGATTTTCTTTTCAAGGACAACTTCAGCTGCTGATTTTCCCTCCTGGCTTTGTGTTCCTTACTGTGGAAGGCCAGGATAGTCACTGGCCTCATGTCTAACACAGTCACTGATTTGCTTTAATTCCAATTGGATTACAAACTCTGCAAAGAAAACACTATTACAGGCAAGGAGAAACTGGCCTTTTAATACCTGATTCTGCTTCCACTTTCTGAGTATTCCCACAGTTCTGTTCCTCCTGCAATTCCCACCTGGGGTTCTTATCTCAGGACAAATCACATTGCCCATCAGAAGCAACCCCAAGGGAGGATGCACACAAAGACCCAACTCTCTGTCATCCCAGTCCCACTATTCTAAAGCATTCTTTGAAGATTTAAAACCTCCCCTTACTCAGCAGAAATTTGTGCCTAAAGAGCTTCCTCAGAGTACCAGAAATATTTATTTTTGCTCTTGCAAAGCAGAAGTGGTTCAACTATAAAATACTGGTAAACAAGTTTGTACAGTAAATATTTTCTCCTGAGTGCCATCTGACAATATGAAGTAATAGAGAATTTTTGTTGTGTTTAAGAACCACTTATATCCATTTCAGCACATTTATGAAATGGATTGTGCAGTCTTACAATGATTCCTTGTTGAAGTTCCACAGAAGACAAAGCAGGAGGAACAAGATTCTGATCAGGATTAATAAAATGCATTCAAGGAACTCAGTTTCTTACATATTCCTTGTATTAACTGGCAAGATAATTCTTATTTAATGTGTATTCTCTCTCATTATATTATTACCTACAGCTGTAGCCAACTGAGTGAGGCCATACCCTTCCATGAAAAACTTAAAGGCTGCTGCAACTTTTCCAAATTTTAGAAGTTTCGCTGTTTTTTATTCTGAACAATTTGCAAACCATTTACAAATTTTTGCCAAATTGGTTTTTTTTGTGGTGCTGCTGGTTGTTTTTTTCTCTCCTTTATTCTTCTTCAGAATAAATGAAGGCATTAGTTTCTATCTGCAGCACCTTAGAATGCTCAGGAAAAAAACCCCTGAATTTCAGGAACCCTATTCTAATTTAAAAGTGATAATTCCCAAGGTAAAAAGAATTTAGAACTCTCTACTGCACATTTATTTTATTTTTATTCTATTTCTAACTAGGATAATGTATTTCAGGAGTCTTCTTTTGTTTTCAGAGCAGAGAAGGACATGGTATAGTTACATCTCACATGATCTCAAAGGTTTCATGCTTATTTTTTCCCCTCCAATGCACACAGTTCCTATATTTGACCATGTCATAAAAAAATACAACTACATAAAGAACAATTAAGTGCTTTCCAGTGCATCAGAATGTATACTGCTTACACAAAAGTAAACCAAACTAATTGCTTGGGTTTGATTAACTGTGTTACTATATTTGCTCAGAAAAGGAATGCTTAGTGCCTGCAATATTGTCACTTTAAACCAGACCCGTGGTAATATGTGTTTTTGTATGAGAATAATACATTAAATTAATAACCACATTACAATCACACAGATTTAAAATATTGCTTACCCATGGCACTAAGAGGATTCCTTTCATCTTGAAAGAATATTTAAAAATTAAAATATGATTTCACAAGCATTAATCTGTTTCTTGTGCAGGCCCATAAGGCACATTCTAAGTGCTTTAATGCATCCCTGAGCTGGTGGTTTATATGATAAGATGAGGTTATAATGAGCCACTTCCTAACAATACAATGTACTTGTGTGTTATTGCAATGTATCTTTGCTTGGGAGCAATCTGGAACTCTCATAAAAGAAACAACTATCAGCGACATAAAATAAGACAAAACATTAATTTTTATACTGTTAACCTTTACAGATTAGGATTGGTATTATATATATTGCATTTACAGCCCCTGTTTTCCAAGAAAAAATTAGTCACATGCTCCCTTCAGGATCTTCCCACAAGTCAAGACCATCTTGAGTGAAAAAAACCTTGTGCTTTATAATGCCTGCTGGCTTTGGGGACCTCCAAAGTCTTTTCACCAATTAAATGGTACAGGTGAGACTCCACAAGAGCTTCCTAAGATCTTCAGTGGCCATTTAAGAGCTGCATTAAGGCTCCCTCACACTAAAAATGATCCTGCATCTAGTGCAGCAATTCACATCTTTGCATGAAAATGTGAATATTTTAATAACCTAATGTACTAGGAACAGCTCGATGTCCCTGTGACTGCTGTCACAGCAGTACTGTCACAAATAAGGGCTGCTAAACTACACTCCTTGTTCAAGCACAGACACTGTGCTGAGGGACCAGACTGCAATATATAATCCTTTCCTTTCAACAGTTCAACATTCCTACAGGTTCTTTAAATAGAAGTGAAAATACTTTTGTTGGAGAATCACACAATAGACTGGTTTGGGATGGAAAGGACACTAAAACCCATCTCATCCCACCCCCTGCCATGGGCAGGGACACCTTCCACTATCCCAGGTTGCTTCAACCTGGCCTTGGACACTTCCAGGGATGGGGCAGCCACAGCTTCTCTGCCCAACCTGTGCCAGGGCCTCCCCACCCTCACAGCCAACAATTCCTTCCTAAAATCCAATCTAAACCCACTCTGTCAGTGTGAAGCCATTCCCCCTTGTCCTGTCCCTTCAGGCCCTTGGAAATAGTCTCTCTCCATGTTTCTTGCAGCTCCTTCAGGTTCTGGAAGGTCACAATCAGTTCCCCCCAAAGCTTCTCTTCTCCAGGCTGAACAATCCCAACTCTCCCAGCCTTTCCTCCCAGCAGAGCTGCTCCATCCCTCTGATCTCTTGGTGCCTCCTCTGGACTCTCTCCAGCAGCTCCATGTCCTCCCTGTGCTGTTCCCAGAGCTGGAGCAGCTCTACAAGTGAGGTCCCATCAGTAAAACCAGGTTTATCTACTGCTTAACCCAGAACTTCCAGTGGGAAACACAGCATTCCAGAACTAGCAGTATTTACTGATTTTGTAACAGAGAAACACAAGGTTTTGGTCATTCTAGAACAAAAACATCACATTGAAAATAACAGTAACTCTACCCTAACAATTGTTTTCCAAGTCTCCTCACTATATCAGTGTAAATCACTTAAATCTTTATGTCTCATTGACAGAGACATGTGAAACTTAGCTGAATTTACTATTAATAATAAAGTTTTATTACACCCAATTCTAATTCAAAGAGCTTTACAGAAATGATCATTGCCACCTCTCCCTGAAAGGACCAGGTTTACAATGGCAAAGAAAACAGAGGTTAAGGAATGCAAAATAAGGTGGGAGTAAATTCTTCCATCTCTAATGCCACCTGCTATCAATGCAAGAGTACATTTGAGGAACTGTTAACTCTTGTGGGAGTCTTGTACCCTGCAGAAAGATTTTGTGCTCTCCACTTGTTATGTATGACTGCACAGGGGGAGGGCAGGGCAGAATTACAAGGTAAAGAAATTTATGCAAGTTGTGCAGAGGTTACACCAAAACTCGACAAACTCTCACCAGAAATGTCATGACCTCAGCACAAAGTAACCAGTTCATGACAATACTACAACTTTCACACCCACAGCTCATGCTTAGATCTCTCACAATTTCCCAAAAAGGTGAGGGAACACTTTAAATTTTAGAGAACAGAAAGGTTCCAGGAATATTTGTTTTTCAGTTTATATTTAACATTCCTATGCTGACTTTTATACCTTTCATGGTACACAAACTGTAGATTACTCACAAAAAGTCTGCTGGCAGAGTGTAATTCCCTCCTGGATGCAGGATCTGTTTGCTACTTGCTGTCCTAAATTTGGACTCCATTTTCAAATGAATCCTTATCAATGCCACTGCTTCCAGATTCATATATTTAAATATATGGGTTTTAACCATTAATGTGAGATCATACACACCAGAACGAGAGGCTTTGAAGACTCTCCTTCTCAGAGGGTCAGTTTAACAACAGGTTGCATTTGCAACTCCTCTGATGAATACAATTATCTCAGCCAAACTCCCCAAAACACTTTCTCCATTTCCCCTCTGAGAAAAGGGGCTGGTATGAGAAAGAGAGGAATTGAGTGTGCAGAGATCTCCTGGGTTCCAAGGGATGTGCACTCTCAAATGAAACAGCAGATTTCCTTCTCATCACAACAGGCAATCCCAGGGAGATGGGCTCTTTGGAAGCCCAGCAAACCCAATGCACAGCTGTGAAAAAAGCCAGTGGGCACAAGCAAATCTGCATTTTCTTCACAATCACACCAGTTGCTTGTCCAGTAGATCCTCATCAAGAACTACACCTAAATATAGCATCACCTTCAGAGTAAAGACCATATTAAAATATTTTAAATGTCAAACATTTAAAATAATTATGGCATCATGTTGATTATGTTTTTACAAGTTTCCTTTTCAAAGGTGCAAAGAAATCATGCAGCAAGTCTCCGAAGACTTGTTGCACTAACAAGCTAAAACTAAGATTATAGCACCATCTACTGATTTAATTTCTAATTTTTATTTAAATTACAATGCTGTTTTCCCATTTGAAGCCAACATTGCAGGCAGAAAACAAATTTATAGTTATATTGAACCTGTTTTACAATCTGATGAAAGAACCTCCCAGATGGCAACAGAGTTTTTGTTTGGGAGTACATGACTTTCACACATCCCACTGGCTACTCACTAAAATAAAACCAGAGGGTCACAGAACTCAAAATAGTGAGAACCAGTGTAAAAAGCTGTAGTTATTGAAGCATCAGCCTGGGTACTTTTAGAGTGCAGGCAGAAATCTGTAAGAGCAACACAGTAACATTAAAGATAACTGAAGAAGAGGAGAAAAAAAAAATAATGCGACCAAGATACAGCTAAAAAACCTTGTGCAAGGTGGAGCAGAGCAGCAGGAAACATCTTAAAAGGGTATGAGACATTTTCTCATTTCTTTTGTATAATTAACCACTCCATGTCCAGTGTTTACCCCTTTCTATCTTCATGTTGGATTTTTCATTTCTGAAGCATGTAAAAGGGAATTGAGCACTAGATTCTTCGACTCTAAACTGTCTCTCTTTAGATACTCCAAGCCAGGTAAGCATAAGGAGATATTTCACAAAGATAATTTCTCAGTAATATTGAAATACAAACTCATTTTAGCCTGAAAGCATCAACTGAAACTACAAGACACATCTGGATTTCTCTGTGTCTTGCTGCTGGGATTTGAAAAACAGAAAATAAACCAATTTGGGAATTTGAGGTATTGCTTTTACTTAATTTTTTTTTGTGCAAGTATTATGTTGGTGAAAAAAAAAATGGATTTGTCCCTAATGGAACAGTCTATGTCAACAGGAGCTGTAACACCAGGAAAAATAGCAACACAGACATATATATAAACAGAATTAAATAGAGATGCTATAAATAGGGTGAAAAAGGGACATTTTATAGAATTAAAACCTACAGTAAGAAATGCTAATAGGAGAAATTTCATAGTAATAGGTCAGCTTTATTTATGTGAGTAGATTCAAGTCTTTATTAGTAGTGTTTGATTCCCTGGGCATTCATATTTTGATCACAATCTAACAAATTAAACCAAAATAAAAATAGTTATGAAATACCATGAAAACCTAAAAAATGGTATAAACCACTAGATTTTGAATTCATACCCTTTAACCAGATAATGACATTCTAAAATTAAGGTGGAAATATTAAGTATAACCTAGCAATGCTGCAAGATGTACCTTTAAGCATGATTTTGGTTTTACTTTTTAAAATTTCCTCTTCAAAGCAATTAAATGTAATGTTGGACAAATCACTAAGAAAAGGAAAAAATACATGTAATTAATTGTTTGCTATGATTTTTTCCAGCTAGGCCTCTTTCAACGTGTAAACTAAAAAAATTATCTATTCCTACCATCTAGAAGAAAGACATTCAAAAGTGACATAAGAGAAAAACCAACCCACCTGAAACATGGTTCTCCAGATTTATCATATTTTTAAAAATACTGGATTTACTTTCGTCAGGATTTTTTTTTTTGGTATATTTTTAAGTAGTAACTTTTTGAATCTACACCACTCCTAAATGTTTGTGATGAATTTAGCATAGCACCCATGTCTTTTCAATGAACTGACAAGGCATGAGATCAGTGAGGGACAGAAGACAACTCCACAGCAAGGCAGACATCTCCAGATGCTGACAACCCAGACAGGGGGAGCAGCACCACAGGTCGTGTTCACAGCTAAAGGCAGCTGCAAACAAAGCTTTCAAAACAAAAGCTTCCAGGCAGTGCATCAGACTGTGGAGAGAAGCTCTGAACTCAGAACCTCTCTCTGAAAACTTGAAATCTAAATGAATTTTATGAAAAGTGTACCAGACCGTTTTCCCTCCCCTCTGTACTGCTACTCGAGGCTGTAAAACAGTACAACTGCAATCTGCACTTGAGCCAGGTGTTTCAACCTGAGGCAATGTGAAATTATTTCTTATTTTCGAGCATTGATGGAATGGTTTCTCAACACAGGCAATTCTTTTCTGCAGTGTGGACAAATCTGGCTGAAGAAAAGCAGGTGACTTCTACAGCAATTCTGAAGTATCTCCTTGTCCGGAACAGAGGTGAATTCATGGAATCCTGGAATGGTTTGTGTTGGAAGGGACCCTAAAGATCATCTAGTTCAGAACCCCTGCCATGGACAGGGACACCTTCCACTATCCCAGGTTGCTCCAACCTGGCCTTGGACACTTCCAGGGATGGGGCAGCCGCAGCTTCTCTGGGCACCCTGTGCCAGGGCCTCCCCACCCTCACAGGGAAGGATTTCTGCTGCAAATCCAACCTAAACTTTCCCTCTGCCAGTTTGAAGTCATTCTCACTTGCTAATATTCATTGGAAACAGTCAATCAGCCTGGATTATGCAGAGCTTGTTTGGGCTCCTTTGTTGTGTGTGTGATTTTTCAGTGATGTAGTTGGTTGGTTGTTTTAGATTCCATTGTAAAGGCTCAGAGATTCTCATGAAAGGCAGGTGAGGCCCTGGCACAGGTTGGGCAGAGAAGCTGTGGCTGCCCCATCCCTGGAAGTGTCCAAGGCCGGGTTGGAGCAACCTGGGATAGTGAAAGGTGTCCCTGCCCATGGCAGGGGGTGAGTCTGGAAGGATTTTAAGGTCCCTTCCCTCCCAAACCATTCTGTGATCTTATACAAAGTCCTGTGAAGAAAATCACTGCCCTTCTGAGTGGTCATTAAACTACTGACACAGAAAGAATATTATCTCCTTCTTTCCATCTGACCTGTATCTAAATCTTGCCATTGTGAGGCAAGGTTTGGTCCAGCCACTTAAGTCCACCCTGTTTTCCCTCTTTCCTCTGTAAGCAGCAAGTAGCTTTTGAGCCCTCATTTTAACCTATCCGTAACTGTTATGAGAAGATAGGTTGAACATTTAAGTATTTACATCTGTTTGTTTAAAAAAATAAGCAATTAAAAAATCCAAATTCAAAAGTGTGCCTGGAGTATGCAAGGCAGCAGATGGCTATTGCTGTAAATATTAATTATATTCATTTTTAATTCTCCAAATAAGCACTACAGACTTGTTTTTACAATATTATCTTTAATGCTAATTTTAAACTTTAGCTGTAACGGCTTTATGGAGACTCACAAAACTTCTTTCCTCTAACAGGTTTTACATGTGGGGATTCATTCTTTTCTTCCTTCTCTTTTTTTTTTGATTGGAAATGCCATGATCCCCCATGATCCTACACAGAACACTTCTCATGTATATCATGACAAGTGTAACAATGCAGACTGCCAGTTCCACTGCACTCCAGAGTCACAGGAGCACACCAAAGGAATTTTATATGTGCTACCTCCAGTATTGCTCTGTGATTGAAGTGATACACAGCTCTGAAATACTGATAGTCTTGAGGAGTCATGGCAGTGATACAAGAATGAGCTACAGTTTTCTGTATGATTTAGGACTAAAAAAAAAAAGCATGGAAAATCATCCTGCAGAAATAGATTAGCAAGGATCATTACTCTCTATGGATTCATTTATTTACCACCAGCATTTTGAATTCCACTCCTTTGCCAACTGCAATAGTCATAGCTTGCTTCCCATAACCCTCCCACTGTTAAGTTACTCAGATCATCCCTCATGTTTCTAGAAACTACAAAGAAACATATGCACTTCTGCTCTAATCAATGGTAAAAATACACTCCCTGTGCAGATACTGAATTTGAACTGCTTGCTGTGTTCTAGGAGCTGAAGTCTGATCGTGCATCTGCTGGAGCAGCTACAGTGTATGACAGCAGTAACTGGTGGTGAATGGTGTCCCAGCCAGGCACTGCTGGGGTTCCCAGGAATCACCATTGGGTCAAGTCATCTTTATCTATGATCAGCCCAGGGGGTTGATTGTTCCCTCAAAAAGTTTGTAGATAAACCTAAGCTGGGCTGGAGTGTTGACCTGCAGGAGGGCAGGGAGCTCTGCAGAGGGTTGTGGACAGGCTGGATCCATGGGCTGAGGCCAATGGTGTGAGGGTCAACCAGGCCAAGTGCTGGGTCCTGCCCTGGGGTCACAACAACCCCCTGCAGCTCCAGGCTGGGGCCGAGGGGCTGGAAAGCTGGAAAAGGACCAGGGAGGGCTGGTGACAGAGGCTGAACATGAGCCCAGGTGGGCAATAGCACCCAGTGCCAGTGGCACCTGGGCTGTACCAGCCATGGTGTGGCAACAGGACAAGAGCAATGACTGTCCCCCTGCTCTGGCACTGCTGAGACACCTCAAATACTTTTGGCATTTTACCTGAATAAAGGCAGCAATAAAAACACCTTCCTCTCATCTGAAATCAGATGCTATGTCACCATAAACTCGTCAAAAACAACTATTCCACCAAAAAACCAAGTCAGCTGCAGTAGCTGTAAAAATACATGTGGAGGTGTTTTTTCCCCTTCCTAAGTCTGAAGGGAAGCAATTTCAGGGAAAACATGGAAGTTCATTAAAGTTTCTATAAGATTTTTGAAGACCGTTAAATTTCTTTTCACATCTGTGAAATACGTTTAACAAATTACTCCATTCATTTGGATGATGAATGAGTACTCACATTCAAGCTCTTTATTACATCCAGCAAGGAAGAATACAGCTTTTACATGCTTCTGCAATCGTTATTGTTTTTCCCTTCCCTTCAATCTGATGCTTAGTGACAGCTATTGTATGCCAAAAGAGTGAGAATTAGTCTTATATGACTGTCTTTATGTTGGCATGTCTTTTCTAAACTCATTTCCACACAATTACCTAATTCACTCCTATATGGCCTCTTTCAAAGTGAAACTGTTTTTTTCTTTAAGCACAGGAGTAAAAAGATCTCTCCAGTTTTTAAAAAATTTGCACATTTTGCAATAAAGTCAGACTAGACAGATTTAGTTCTTGCTTTCTGATGAACCAGAAATGAGAAACCTGGATACAGGTAAGACCTCTAATCTATGTATAAACCTAAATTTCAAAACAACTTTTGCATCAATTTAAGCTTAACAATATTTTTTAAATATAAGCAAACAAAAGTATTCCGAACCTGCTGGAAAATCAGACACAACTATTTGTGGAGTGTCTAACAACCAGCAAAGTGATAACACCAATTATTCTTTACTTTCCCATTCAGAAATAGCTAAAGATACTTGATGCACAAGTGAGAGAAGAAGTAGTTTTACATCAGCTGAGGGCGTCATTCAAAGCAGCACAACAAGCCACTTGAAGAACTGGATTAACCAAGTTGAATGTGCAAGATTCAAAGCCTCAAATCTCTGACTAGATTTGAGTACAACTGAATTCTACATGTGCCCACAACTTTTAAAGAGCAGGTACCCAGGTGTTTCGATAAAATTTCATTTAAAAAGATTGTTGTCAGTAGCACACACACAAAGGCAAGAGAGAGCCGTGAGCCAACACAGAAACACAGCCAAGCTCCTCTGCTCAGAGCTCATCAGCAAACTTCCAAACAAGGTGTCCTTCACTTTTCCCAGAGCTTCAGAACATACCTGATTCTTCAAATCAGCTGTGCCCTCCCCATGGTCCTTTGAATACAGCACTGACTTAGGACAGCTAGGAACAATTCCCTTCCCATCCTCACTTCATAGAATATCCTGAGCTGGAAGGGACCCACGGGGACCTTCAAATTCCTGGCCCTGCACAAGGCATCCCAACAATCCCACCATCCCCAAGAGCATTGTCCAAACCCTCCTGAAGTTCTGGTAGCCTTGGGGCTGTGCCCACTGCCCTGGGGAGCCTGGGCAGTGCCCACCCACCCTCTGGGCAAAGCAGCAGCTTTTCCCGAGATCCAACCTCCCCCTGCCCTGACACAACTCCCTCCAGCTGTTCCCTGGATCCTTTGACTTGTCAGAGAGCAGCAATTGGAGCTGCTCCTCATGAGAAAGCTGCAGACTGACCTGGAACAACACTCCTGATGTTGATTGCAACATCCTGTAACTATGTAATAAAACAAAACATACATTTTCACCTTTGATGATTATTCTACCCACTGAGCTATAGAATTACCTAACTGGACTGTTTGTTAACAGGTGGATGATGCTACTCATTCCTCTATAATAATACTTCTCTACAATAGAAAGAACCCATAACTCAACTTTTAGATGTCTAATCAACAGGGCTCAGCCACAGAATATCCACTGAATTAGACTGTATTTGGATCTTAGGTGGAATAATTAATGGATTCTGGAATTTGGATTAAGTTTTGCCTGATAGGCACTGAAGTGCTCAAAGCCTGATGCATTTAGGGCATGCACAGAAAGAGCTCAGCATACTAAGAGAGCTTTAGCTGCAAGAGCTTTAAGCACTATACAGCAGCTGGTCCAGACATTTCTACATGAATTTCTGTGGTCCTTTAGTGACACTAATCTGACCACAGATACTATTTTGCCTATCACTTTAGGCAAAATAGCAGAAAGGTACCTTTTCAAATTCAAAACTGACGACTTTATGGTGTCACCCAAAGAACATTTGCAAACTCGTATTGTCTACTACAAGCACAGAAACCTTTACTTCAATACATTACTTCAACGTGTGTCATAGTTACAGGGGCTGGGACTGCTTTATCGCTATGAAGGTATAACCCAAAACTGTATTTTACACCCTCCATGTCATTCCTGAGGGGCTGTTAATGATAAATCATTTGGTAACAGCTGCCCAGAGCACACTGCACACCTCAGGCCACAATAGATAAGGAAAGAGATAAGGGGAGACATTAACACCTCCACCCCCAGCTGGAGGGTTCTCCCTGGTCATGGGCCCAGTGCACTGACACAATGGGCACTTACAATGGCCCACATCATCAAAGGATCCAAAAATATCCCAGGGCTCACAGAGATAAAACACCCATTGTGAACTCCCTGCCCTGGGGGAGGCACTGGGGATATATAATCCTTGGAGTTTGGGACTGGGGAACCATCTCATTGGACCAGAGAGGGAACAGAACTACAGCAGGACTGTGGCTGCCACTCTGGAGGAGACTGCTACCATTTCTTCAGCAGATCATCATCCCAGCCCCGAGGTTTTCCCTTTCCTTCTGCTCTGCACCCAGGGGCACCACACCGTGCTGGGCAGGGGCTCAGGAGCACCATGCTTTTCCTGCCCCGGGGGGATGGGTTGTACTTTGTTCTTATGGGTCAAAGCAGTTTTGTTATCTTTCATCATTGTATGTATTGTGATCTTTTTAGTAAGATTGTAGCTCTGACCTGTGGTCTCTCCAAACTAAGTTCATTTCTCCTGCCAGGTGACTTCTAAACCAGCACAGCATGACACACCAAGCAGTCCTGATAGTATGTGGTGTAGTTACCTCTTCAAGTAGCTTAATATTGTCCAACTCATGTAAGTCAATTGGACATCATACAGTAAAATAAAACATGATTAAAAATGAGATTCCATTAATATTTTTTTAGTAGTTGATACTGAACAGAGCTTTCTGCTTGATGACCAGGTTGAAATCAGTATTTGAATTAATTATGACAGCCATATAAATTTGACATAAGAGACTTCTAAAGCTAATTAGGGTCAAAGTTTTAATTTGATGTCTATCTCGGTGTAATATCTGCTTTATGGATTAAATTAATAAAATTAAGACTGCATCATTATAAATTTCCACTTTCATAGTTCCTTAAGTTTTACAGTTACATGCAATATGTGACTGATAATTGAATGAAACAATCATTATGTTCATGTCTGCTGTCCTACAGACTTAAAAATAATATCCCTTTTTCTTCCATTCGTAGAAGTCTTTGCTGCTGTATTCATCCCAATCCAAAGAGCAGTGTACACCAAGGAATTATCAATCCATGTATCTGAAGGAGAGCAGGCCTATGCTGGACACCTAGCATGTGCCCAGGTGGTTTTACTGTAATGAAGGAGCCTCTTTATTGAGCTCCCACTCAGTACCAGCAACAACCTCCAACTTTTGCCTTTATACAAAATTGCAGCAACACATTCTCATGTGATCATTTTTATGTGAAAGAACAAATAATGAATGAGTTCTCTTTCAACAAAACCCACATAAAGTCTCTGAAGATCAATAAGCAGGTCCCCTTCATGGTCACAAACTGCACAGAATGTTGTGCCCTGTGCAGAAACTTGTTCAATGCTGCACAGACCAGGGTTTCCAGTATTTGAAAGGATCAAAGATTACCTATACTAGTCTATCTTTCTTCACAGTTTTAGCTGCAATTAACAGAGTTTAAATAATGTGTTCAAGTGACTTTCTTAGTGGGATCACAATGAACCAGAACCTTCTGGTGTGAAACAGCTACAGAGTTGTATTTCACAGAATCATAGAGTGGTTTGGGTTGGAAGGGACCTTAGAGATCATCCAGTCTCAGTCCCTGCCATGGGCAGGGACACCTTCCACTATCCCAGGTTGCTCCAAGTCCTGTCCAACCTGGCCTTGGACATTCCCAGGGATGGGGCAGCCACAGCTTCTCTGGGCAACCTGTGCCAGGGCCCCACCACCCTCACTGCCAAGAATTTCTTCCTAATTGCCCCGTCTACACCTATTGTCAGTTTGAAGCTTTTGCTTCTTGTCCTGTCACTACAGTTCCTGATGAAAAGTCCCTCCCCACCTTCCTCATAGACCCTTCAGATACTGGAAGTGCTGAGATGTCTCCACATTACCTTCTCTTCTCCAGGCTGAACAATCCCAACTCTCCCAGCCTTTCCTCCCAGCAGAGCTGCTCCATCCCTCTGATCTCTTGGTGCCTCCTCTGGACTCTCTCCAGCAGCTCCATGTCCTCCCTGTGCTGTTCCCAGAGCTGGAGCAGCTCTGCAAGTGAGGTCTCACCTGAGGGGACAGAATCCCCCCCTCCCCTGTGCCCACACTGGGGGATCAGCCTGGGACATGTTTGTTTTCTGGGTGCCAACACACACTGTCAGGGGCTCAAGCAGATCAAAATGCCTAATAGTGGTTTTGAACTGGCATTTCTGATAACATTAATGTGGAATAACAGGAACTAGGTAAGAATTCTAATAAAAAAGAAGCTTCAGGTCAATTCCAGAGCATTCAGCTTTAAGGACAGTGAAGATTCATTAATTTATATCCCCTAAGAAAGTTCTCCTTTGCCCCCAGTTGATTAGAAGTTCTGTATGCAAACTGTACATGTCATACTGTACCACAAACTATACAGACATTTGATGTCCTTGCAAGATGACAGGACATCAAAAAACCTGACATATTAAGCATAATAGCTTCTGATATCATAGGCAAATTGAGATTATTCTCTACTATCAGCTAAACACATCACATACTTAGTACAGCATTTTGAAATAAAATTCATGCTATCCTGTGGAAAACATACTTGAAGTAAAGAAAACACTTATTTTACTTTTAAATGGGGACATCACATCTGTGACAAAGGATCATAATCTTGGCTTGAAGATTTGCTTTTGACATTTGTATTTTCACAGGCAATTAAAATTTAATTTGGCCTGTGATGAAAAGCAAATCCTTTTATCCCGTAGTTGCAGTCACAAAGGGAACATATTGCATTAGAAAGCAGCACTGTAGCTTAAGGTTTCATATTTGACATTTGTGACATCGTGAAAAAATTAATTAATAGATAGGAAAGTTTGCACATACATATCATCCTTAAACTTTGCTACCTATTAACTCAACGTGATGTCACTGGTGTTTTAATGTACAAGCCAGCAGTTCAGATTTAAAGCAGAGTGGTTTTTTACCTGTACATCTGAAAATCTTTGCCATCTTATCATACCAACTAAATGTAGGAGTACTAGTGGAGGTATTGGAAAAATGATAAATACAGAAGATTTTAAGTCATCTTCTGAAAGATACTAAACAATAACATCCACTGACTGGAGGTTTCTACAGTTACTGTTCATTATCCTCGGTCAACATCCTCCCATATTGCACTTGTTTAAATAATCTCCTTTTTCTCCCAGTCAGATCTTACAGCATTAACACGAGGCAGTTCCCTCCTTTCTGCTGTGAACCAAAAAACAACCAGAAATTGTCTAGAAATCAACATCTCCACCAATTCATGGGCAGAACAGCCAATTTGATCTCCATCAAACTACCCACACTTATAATCCTGTGGCACTCACACAATCAACAAAGGGGACACATTAGGGAGCAACAACAATCTGACTGAGGTTCATGGAATAAACAGCACACCTCAAGTGGTCCAGAGAACAACATATAAAGCAGGGACTAAACTCTCCCATTCCAAGCAAATACCTGTATATAGAAATGCTATTATTATTTACTTTCTGCTATAACCCATTCCTAGTTTCAATACGTAGCACTTTTTTTCCTGCTGTTTATAATTTTACCCACTACATACAAAATAAACCTGGAGGTTTCAGGCACAGGCTCCAAGGAAAATCAACCATGGACTGGACTATCCCATGCTCAAATCCCAGCTAAATCCTGCCAGGACTTAGCATTGTGTTCTCCTGAAACCACTCACAATAACTAAGATTCTCATATTTTTTGGGGGGAGCAGAATCCTCCAATAATTAAGAATCAATCTGCTGCACCTACACTACAAATCCAAGTCTGATTCCCTCCTGGGATACAGCTGTGTCTGGCACAAAGGTAAAATATTTCAGTTGCCCCATCAGTGCATCAGAGTTTTTCTACGAAAACTCCAAGGGCATTGCCTGGAATGAGCACTAGAGCTGAGAACTGAGCAAGTCTGGCCTTCCAAAACACCTTTTTATTGCCTCTGCAGTTTGTTTGCTTTTCCTTATGCCTTTCCTTACTCAATTAAGTGTGATCCTCTTGGGTTTTTCCAAATGTCAGTCCATCACACAGGTGGCTCTTTAACTCTTTGTAGGACCATCCCTTGAGCAGTAAAGCTGGTTTGGGGTGGGGCTGCAGCTCAGAGGATCTGTGCACTCTGTGCCCACTGCACTCTAGGTTAATTACAAATATTAGTAAGTTTAATCACTTAGAACTCATTTGAAACTGACATGGATGTCACCTGCAATTCCATATGTAACACATTGCAATTTAGAATTCATTAACACTCATTTATGCAACAGCATTTACATCAATCTCAAGAAGAGTGATGTACTCCGAGATAAAAGCACATGTAAAACAACAGATCCAAAAGCAATCACTGCATTATTTTATAACAATTTGGGATATATTGTTTACTATACTAAATAAAAATTATATAAAGTGATAATTGGCAAAGAATTTGTTGAGCTCTGAAAATAATATAAAACTTAACAGTAATCTCTATTTTTATACATGGATGACAAGAAAGTCATACCTGTTCTTCTCACACTGCTGCAATAGGGAAAGCAGCTAAATTCTCAATAATAATCAGAGTAACAGTCATATTCCTGTAAAATAAAAGTATTTTTCCTCATGTAAAATGCTATTAGCCATATTTGAAGGCATTATGTTCTCATATCATTTTTCCATTTCACTAAATGACAGCCATTAAATGCAAAGGCAACTGCATGACAGGGAGATTTTTTCATTACTTCAAAAGGAAGAAAAGGATTAAAATGAGTTTATTCAAAAGTGTGATTTGTCAATTTTTTCTTATCAAGGGCTGTGTGGGACAGCTTTAAACCTAAACACAGTGATCTGACCTCCTATTTGAATAAGTTAATGTGATCCAGTGTTCTTAGAAAAGTAGTGAAACCTATCTTTTATAGGCAGAAGTCCCAGGAGGAATTTAGGCTTTTATACGGTCAGCTGCAAGGTGCCATTTCCTTTTCATCATTCCTGCTTTTATCATATTGTACTTCTTGACAGCTTAGAGGTTCTTTTCAGAATCTGGTGGATGAGCAACTATATAGAGACATTTTTTGTATGAAGGATTTCTTCCCAGCCTCCAAGGCTTTACAGTCAAACAGAATTCTGCTGCCAGAAATCCCTCTCTTGTATTCAAGAGGGACTAATCACCATATTTGATAGAGCAAGCATCTTACCTACACATCAAATAGAACTATAAATTACCACCCTAGAGCATTAAAGAAGGATTTTACACACGTCAGGTTCTTGCATTATACATCCTAGGAACTGCAGGGAAAAACATTTCCTATATGTACATCCATAGAGGCAACATCTAGCTGGACAAAATACTGCTCATTAGGGATTTCCTTGGAAGGATTATCCTCCTCCCAGCAGCTGTTTCCCATAGGAGATTCTATACAGTGCATAGCTGACTCTCTTCTAGTGTTCTCTGCACATATTCTCCCAATTGCTTACATTAATTTACATTTGAAAGCCTTTATATAAAAGATTGTAGTAATTTAAAGACCAGTATATCAAATTTTTCTGATTAATCCAAAAGTATATATTAATTTAATATCTTTTGTACACTGATATTTTAAAGCTCCTGTATCTCTTGCCTGACTTCTTGCAGAAAGTTATACCTTTCAGGGTAGAAAGTTCTCAGGGCTTCAAGAGAGGAACTAAAAGTTATGTAGAGTTATCCTCAGCTCACCTGGAGCAACTCTGACTTCCACAAAACAAAGCCAATTTCTGCTGTCTGTAAGTGTCATGCAGCTGAAAGCTCACAAATCAAATAATTACAGAGATTAATACTGCAATTAGGCTTTAAAGGGCAACCTGAGGCAGAAATCTTGAAAGTTTAGTCTCTCAGACCACACTATTCACAGTTACATGTAAAACTTTTTTTATGTAATAGTTTTAACACTGCATAATGTAAACTGTTCCATTTTTCAGTCTGTAGGCCCAGGAGGTATTTTGGTATAAAACCATACTCATAAAAAGAGTTACTCCAAGGACCTTAAATAATGGAAAAACTAGTGTGGAATAACAGCAGAAATCCACATATCTTTACCCATTTCTTCTGCTGTTAGTTTGCTATTAAATATTACAGAATTACAGTATCAACAACGAACAGGCTTTCCTTGAATCTCTTTGCTACTCAGGACTGCAGATTAATATTTTATATTCAAGTCCTACCTAAAATTATTGCCTATTTCTAACTCTGGGACAGACATTGGTAACTGAAAACAGCTGCAATGAATCAACCTCAGTGAATCTGCTTTGAACAGAGAACTGTACAGTTCTTAAATTCTCCTATTAAAAATGGAAAAGGGCATAAAAGTGATGAGGACACCAGTGTTGAGATATGATGTGCAATAACAATGTCAGTGATGCCTTTTCTGTACCGAGTTTGCCTTGGTCCCATGTGCAAAGTGACATTTCAAACAATAAATCCACAACCATTCAGAGGCAAACACTTCCAGACATTCCAGCTCCTGCCCTACAATCACATTTCCACATCTCCCTGTGGGTTTACTATGAAAACCAGACAGGAAGGGGTCAAAGAGTAAAGACTCCCTTTGTCTAGGGATTGTCAGAGGAAAGCTTTCAAGCACACTTAGCTTGACTATTTGTCTCAATTCCTGACCGACTGCAAACACCTGCTTACAAAAAAGCTGTTAACCTGATGAAACATTGCTGACTAGTTTACACTGGCTGGTTTCTTCTGCACTTGATATTTTTGGGTTGAACATGTATGCTCTGTAACCCTCACATCCACAGCTCAGCAGCTGATCTCAGGTTTAATGCACAGTGACATAAAACAGGCTGCTCAAAATAAAGAGCACCATCTGAGAGCACATGAATTCTTTGTTAGCTGAAAGTAAACCACAGATTAGTGGAGACATCCAATTAAATAGCCTTATTTAATATTTAGAAAAAATTTAAAACTTAAAATATGCATTCACCTGACAAGAGATACAGTAACTAATTGCTGCAAAAGGGAATTTCAAAGGCTTTTTTAGCAGTCTATTTCAAGCATTGGTTTCCCAAAGCACATCTTTTTTTGTCTTTTATTCTGTACTTGAACCAGCAAATTCTCTTGATCAACTAGAGGAAAAGACATTCCAGGTCCCAGAGATTCAGATGGATTTGAAGTCTTGTTTCCCACCACTAAAGAGATGCCCATATATGTGCACCTACACATTTACAGGGGCAGAATGCAGCTCTTTTTCAGGGTCCCCTTCTTAAGTGATGCTCTCAACAAAAAGCCAAGAAATATTTGGCAGATGACTATATCACATGGCATCAGGGGGATTGAGCAGAGGGGTGGAGCAGCTCTGCTGGGAGGAAAGGCTGGGAGAGTTGGGATTGTTCAGCCTGGAGAAGAGAAGCTTTGGGGGGAACTGATTGTGGCCTTCCAGGACCTGAAGGAGAAACATGGAGAGAGACTATTTCCAATGGCCTGGAGTGACAGGACAAGGGGGAATGGCTTCCCACTGGCAGAGTGGGTTTAGATTGGATTTTAGGAAGGAATTCTTGGCTGTGAGGGTGGTGATGCCCTGGCACAGGTTGCCCAGAGAAGCTGTGGCTGCCCCATCCCTGGAAGTGTCCAAGGCCAGGTTGGAGCCACCTGGGATAGTGGAAGGTGTCCCTGCCCATGGCAGGGGGTGGAATGAGATGATTTTAGGGTCCCATCCAACCCAGACCATTCTGTGATTCTAAGATTATATATTTATGTGTTTGTAACTTGCAGTTTAACCATTACCAATATAACACACCTTAAACTAGAAATTGGTTTTCCCATACTAGAAAAATATAGCAGCTCACTCTGAAGTTTCCATCACTGAAAAGTATTTCTGTCACTGAAAATTTTTTTGTATAAAGCAGAAAATGTATTTGAGATGTTACCAATCACTGTATGGACATAACACAGTGGGTTTGCACAGATCATTGTTTTTGGTGTCAAATAATCAACTTAATTGAGGTAATTAATATATTAACTACTTATTTAGGGTATAGGAATTGCAAAAAGGTAAGTTCTGTACATACAGTTTAATATTATTACAGTTGAAAACAAGAGCTTTCAAGTGACAACAACAATGATGTTCACAGGAGTCTTTATATCCCTAAGGTAATTTGTAAAATACATCACCTTTTTTTCCCCACACAAGTAGTCTTAGTTATTATAATTTATCCATTTATTTCACAAGAACATGTAAATGTGTGTTTTTATTCAGAATTCTTTTATCCATATCACTATATATATTCTGTTCAAAGAAAGCAATCTCATGGAACACTCTTTCCATCAATTATTTCACATTTGTATTTACCTAAGAGATTCAAAACTTATAAAAAACTCCATTTAAATCAAACAGCACGAAGACACTCAGACCTGTCAGGTTTGATATCTTTGCAGTTTAGGCGAGTAAGATAAACTATTTCCTCATTGACTTAATCATTTCTAATCCCAATTTGTGTATGTGTTTAGGATCTGCAATTCATAATGACAGCAGTGTAGCCTGTCCAGAACTAATTGCTATAAATATGCCAGATGTTGTAAAAATCTGGGCATATTCATTTTAAGGGAAAATGAAGCAATACTGTAAGCATGCAGAAATGAATGATTTAATGGTGTAGCCTCTATTTCCAGCAATATAAGTCAAATGAATACAGTAAAAAATACAGACTATTTACTTCTTTACATTTTCTGTCAACATCTCAGCTCTAACAGGGGGTGGGCTGGGCTATAAACTCCAAAGTTGGCTCAAAGAGCAGCAACCCGTGTTTAAAAATAAAACCAAGGTACGTGTGTTTTGTCCTATTTCTGCTTCTTATCATAGCTAAGAGCACATACGTTAAATAATACTAACACTCCACAGTCCTTAGGAAATCCCATAACAAAAAGCATGTTCAAGTCAAAACCAAAATCTGAATCAACACAGGTGCCACCTGAATTCACACACCGACTTCATGTAATAACTACACACACACAAGTTGAGGGTTGACCCAAGCTTTGTTTTTCCTATAAGCTGTCACATAACCCCATCAGAAATCCATGAAAAGCAATGAAATATGGTAGTGAAATATAACGTATATAAGAAATATAAGCAGTGAAATATATGGTGAATATATGGTAACTACTTAATATTTCTAATGAAGAGACAAGTTTGCCAAGGAGTACTGCCATAATCTGTTTTAATTTGCAAATTTGTCTAATTACAATGCACATACTCTTGGCATGTCACTAAATTCTGATATAAAATTCATGCTAACTGGCTGGTATGTTTTATGCTATTTCTTCTGGTGTTTAAAGGTAAGAAATGGACAATTCCACAGGTATAAGCAATATATCATCAAACAGTTAGTGCAAATTCTGCTTTGGCTTAAACAATAATTAACTCCTGGGCCAGCAGAAGCAGTTTTGCTTCCTTAGTCTTCAGTTATCACATGATTAATTACCACCCATCTTACAGACATTTATGCTCAAACATTCCCGTTATGGATGCAAAGCTAAGGATGAGGGCCAGAAACAACAAAATTCCTGTCTACAGGAAATTGTTGGCTCAAGTCAGACAACACAACTAAAGACACCTGCAGACTATGATTTATTTTAGAGATAGGCTTCTTTTATCATTGTTATTAAATGCTTCCANTATAATTTTAAAAGGTTCCTCCAGGAAACACAAAAAACAAAAAGCAATTTGAAAGCAAATCTGTCAAACATCTAGATTTCATAAGACTAAAAAAAAAAAAAAATCTATAAAATTTCCACTGACACAACAAGTGCAAACAACAATTTTCACATTTGAAACTGATGTTGACCTGCATCTAAATTTAGTCAAAGCGGACCAACAAAATCCTAATTTGAACATAAACACATCTAAAACCACATCATACACAAACCAAAGTTCAATCATGACGTGCCCTTCATAAGCTTTCAGTGTCCTTAAGTTGTGATATCACTTTTTTTTTGATAATATATAATCTGCTCTGTGTCATATCTAAATATTTCCCAGTGAATTAGGTCCTTCTAGTAAAAGAAAGGGCATAAAGGCTGATATCTCAGTGTTTGGAGCAGAGAATGACAATATTACAGTAATAACAAAGTTACAAATAGAACACTGAACACAAATCTGGTATTGGCTTTTTTTACCTTTTTTAATCAAGCCCCCCAGTGTTTTCCTTGTTGTTACTCCACTAAATAGTTACAACCTTTAGCATTTCACTCTTCATAATGCTGCCTAAAATTCAGAAATTGGATCAACACTAATTAAAGAGGGAATCCGTTTATTTAACTGCAACTGTGTATTACAACTGCTAATAGGTGAAGCACCATTAAATCAAGTGATTTTCAGTGCTATGGTTCCCATGACCTGTGGTTTTGTTCTAAGCAAGGACTAAAGTCACAAAACACAGTAATTTATCCCAACTTTTCTCACAGACAGGAATGGTATATAAATATATAAACATCAAACTGAGGGCTACACAAACCTGACAGGATTCCCATTGGCAAAGCATTCAATAAGATGATTGGGGAAGATGGCATTATGGAAAAAGAAGATGAAGTATTCAATATCCTCTGAGAGCACCAATCATATCACTTTCCCTTCAAACATGGTATCCTACTGGTTTTCCCAGGCAGTGAATTTGGACCACACCCTCAGGCACATGGTGGGATTATTGTGGTGTCCAGTGCAAGACCCAGAGTTGAACTGGATGATCTTTGGGATCTTTTCCAATTCATATTCTGTGACTCTAAGAAATGAGAGGGAAAGTATGGGGAAGGCCATACTTGAAGACAAGGGAGAATAAAGAAGGAGGTTCTGGGAAGTCATCTTCATCTTAAAAGTATCCACAAGCACATGTCATGAGAAGGAATTACTCCGCCAGGGATTCACAAGATGGTGCTAAGGACAAGTAAATGTCTCTTCTGTAAAAGAACAGGACATCCAGTGTAACAGAACTCAGATACAGAGACACTATAAATTATTTTATTCAATTACTTTTCAGCAAGGAAAACAAGCTTATAATGTGTGCATTTTTTATACTTTATCCCCAAAATAACTTCAGACATTAAATCAGTGCTTCAATGACTGATTACAGAAATCAACCTCTTCACAAGATGTAGACGCAAAAATATTGTGGAGAAATTTGGTATTTTAAAAAATTGCTAATTTCATTTTCCAGTTGAAGAATAACATTATTTAGCTACAGTTAAAGGCTAAGAACATGATCTTTGATGCTTTAGATGAATCAAGCTCTGCACTAGATGTTCCCAAGTCTCATTTTTAAGGGGATCAGTATGAAAGCTCTTAATACACTGCTTTACTCTGTGAAGATCTCTAACACCTCCAGCCAGACTGCCTGCTATGCCTCAAGGTACATCTGCCTTGTTCTCACACAACCCAACACATACAGCAGCACAGCGAGTGCACGGAAAACTGACATCCATAAGGTGCCCCCTGTGAAACACATCTCTAAAGTCTGATTATCCCAGGACCAAGGTACAGTTGATGGCAGCTGGACGACACAGTGCCTCGGGCACTCCTCTGCAAGGTCATTCTGCAGCACTTTTTTTCCATATCTATGTTTATTACTGCCTTTAAATGCAATTACTGCCCAGGGGAAGTGCAGCCCACAGTGAGGCAGCTGTGCCCCTGCAGCCCATGGAGAGCCACAGGAGTGCAGAGATCCATCTGCAGTCTGGGCAGGAGCCCACACTGGAGCAGGCTGTGATTCCATGGGGAAACCATGCTGGAGCAGCTTTTGGCAGGACCTGTGGACCCATGAGGAGAGGAGCCCACGTGGAACAGTTCTGCAGGCAGGACTGGTAATCCCATGGGGGGCCCACACTGGAGCAGCCTGTTCCTGAGGGACTCTCTGCACCCTACGGAATGGACCCACACTGGAGAAAATTTGTGAAGAACTGCAGCCTGTGGGAAGGACTCACTTTGGAGAAGTTTGTGGAGAACTGTCTCCCCTGGGAGGGATCACTCACTGGAGCAGGAAAAGGACTCCTTTCCCTACGAGACAAGATGTGATGTCCTGACCACTGACTTGCGGAATAAGGACTCCACCATCCAGGAATTTTACAGTGTGCAAGTTTACTCCAGCTGGGACGCACAGGGGATCTCTCCTCCAAAAACATGTGTATCTCACATATTCATCTAGGCTATACATATTCATAATCATTTCAGGAATGGCCATACATATTCACAACCTTTCCCTGCCTCCCATCACCTTGTATTATAATTAGCTTTCATCAGTTCTGTGCTTGGTCTCTGCTTCCTGGTGGTGGTGGGCAGTGGTCATTAGATGAATCACAGAATCACTAGGTTGGAAGAGACCTCCAAGATCGAGTCCAACCCAAGCCCTAACACCTCGACTAGACTATGGCACCAAGTGCCATGTCCAGTCTTTTTTAAGCACATCCAGAGAGGGTGACTCTACCACCTCCCTGGGCTGACCATTCCAGTACTTTATTATTGTTTCTGTGAAAAATTTTTTCCTAATATCCAACCTATACCTTCCTTGGCACAGCTTGAGACAGTGTCCTCTTGTTCTGTTAGTTGATGCCTGGTGGAAGAGACCAACCCCACCTGACTACAACCTCCTTTCAGGAAGTTGTAGAGAGTGATAAGGTCACCTCTGAGTCTCCTTTTCTCCAGGCTAAACAACTTTATCTCCCTCAGTCGTTCCTCACAGGGCTTGTGCTCCAAGCCCCCCACCAGCCTCGTTGCCCTCCTCTGGACACACTCAAGTAAATAGTCTTCCTCTCAGTGTCCTTTATGTGAACTCAGCTTTTGCACAGGCACAATAGGTGTGTGGTCTGTTTTTCAAGACTCTGGACCCCATGATTTGCTGGGGTGCCAATTTGTATTTGATGAGCGGATGATCTAAAGAAATTCCAAAGCTTGAAAGCTCTAAAATTTGAAAATTTATTCCCACAGGGAAACAGAAAGGATTTTCACCTCTCCCATTCCCTGTCACCTCCCCACATAAAGCGAAGCTTAAATGGACATAGATTATACATATGCATAACTACTCTATGAATTAACATATACATATCATTAACTAATTAGCATAGTTAACACCCATCGCTGCCCAGACCCCTGCCCCAAGTGGGGTCTTGTGGTATTTTTGGAGTCTTATCACCTTAGACCTAAGAACACTGTTATGAACACTGCTTAACCACAAACTTGTTTAATTTTGTGAGACGCCAACATGCCACTTGCTATCTCTCTCTCCCTGTTCCACTGTCCCTAATGTTGTGACTATGCTTTCATTCCAACCTTATCATTAACTAGGCAAGAGGAGAGAAAAAAACCTACATGAAGTTCTAACTTAGCTTAAAACCCATATTAAAACTTAAGCCCTCTATTTCCAAATCACCTACAAGGTTGGTTTTTGCTGGTTTCACACTGCCATTCTGTCCTCATCAGGAAATATATGTTTACCTCGCTTTGCACCAGAGTTGGGTTATCAAAGCGGGCCTAATCAGCAACAAAATTATTTATCTTAGCTATATGATGTTTAACAAAACTTATACCAACCCTGTATCATCATGACCCCATTCCTCATCTCCTGCCCTGCTGTACCACACGCAGCTACACATAAATGTCAAACTCCAGGACTTTAGGGTCTATTAGAGATCCAAGGCTCACAAACAAAAATTTACCATTGCAACAATATGGTTTTGAAAAGGAGGGAGAGTCACTAGAGCAGACAACTAGGGCAGTGAAAGTAATGGATAATTGTAATAGCTCCAGTGAGGAATGAGCAGTGGAACTTGACCAGCACACTCTGGACAATGGTTTTGTGTCTTGTTAAGGGTGCATTCAGGTTTCTCCACTCCCAAATATTTAAGGAAAAACTAATATTCCACAAAGCCAAGTCCTACATAGTCTTAAAAGCAGATGTAAACTCAAGAAGGGGGACAGGGAAGAAGAGGACTTTTTGTTTTGCTTTTTTTGTTATTATTTGGGTTACATTCCTATTATATTTTTATTTAAGGTGCTCAAAGACCTGTGGTGAATAACCTACTTCCTGGTCACCTGTCTATCTAGCAAGATCTCCTTTTAAGATTTATACTGGCTGTCTAGCGATAGTCTGAACACTATATAGCTTGTAACATCAGAAAATATACAAGCTAAGTCCTGTGTCTTTTTAAAAGAAGCACAGCACAGTTCACTTTCAAGTCCTATTTCCTGCATATCAGAGCGTTCCAGAGCAAAATTCATCCCAAACAAATAACTGCTCCCAACTGCCAGGATTTCGATCCGCACTAAACAAATGTTTAATATCATAAGTACTTGCTGCCCCTGGAGCTTTCAGTAAATAGTACCAGTGAAAAATGTCCCAACTAAACCAGGAGAGGTTTGAAAATACTTCTCAGAAGAGAAAAAAGATGAAACATAGAAGTCCTACAGAAGAACTCAAGAGCTATTTCGTTCAAACCACAGGAAGTCATCAAGATGAAAAGAAAAGCATGTAACACTGTGGATATAAAACCTCACTAATTGGTTTATGCATGTCAAAACAGCACAGAAAAGAAACAGCACAGAAACCAATGTTTCAACTCCCACACATGTTGTCGTGCTCCATGAAAGGATGAGGAAGTTCGGTATTGTGCATGTTGGAGAAAAACTGCCAGACATTGCTCCCACCTAATGTAACTGAAAAATAAAGTCAGAGGTTGTGTTTGGTGTCTCACTGGTAGCACGGCAAGCTCATTAGAGACCGCAATATCCAAGTAAGCAATAAGAGAAATGCTTTGATACTTGTCCCCTACACCATCCCTTACAAGTGTTCTGTTACTTTCAGGCACTCCGACATGGTTTACATTCACTTCCCATTTCTTTCTACCCTAAGACACTCTTGGGAAAATCTTTTCTTTTACATTTTTGAGAGCTGTGGCAGACAGCCATCTGCTGCCATGCCTGGTTAACTATCAGAGCCCAGTGACTAATGGGAGGGGCTTCAGATCCACTGGGACAGGAATTAATCCTCAGCAAAGTAAAACCAAACAGCTTCTGAAGCCTTGAGTTACAGGGTGGTGAGGAGAGTTGAACTTTTTCTCATATTGCTCCTTCTGCTGTTAGGAGTTAAGCTGGTTTTATTTAAGCCCTATTTCTCATATAACATGGGTCCAAGTTTGAGAATACTGCCCCCAGCTGAGTCTACTATGAGAAGGGATGTGCCACACAAAATAGAAAGGGTATGCAAAGATAGGAGAGTTAACAGCTTGAGGATTCAAAGGGCAAATGCCAACATCAAAAGCTAGAAAACACTGAAGTGTGAGGAAAACACCATCCTTTGTGTACTAACCATTCTTTCAATTTTATTGTTGCATATTTTCAGTTCTGAAGGCTTTTCCCCTGGGACAGAAACAAATGACAGAGTGAGGAAAGAAAGCTCCGATTGTACCTCTGTTCTTTCCTACAGAAAGGGCATCTAAAAATTAAAGTAGAAATCTGATGGCAAGGAAAGGACACTAATGTACTACACATGGACAGAAGTGCACCTTCAGTTTTGTTGCTCCAGCAAAACAAGAACATTGGAAGGAATGGCGTGTATTGTGTTATTACATTATGTGTGTATATAAAAGTATAATGTAATTAATATTGTTGTATTTACTATCTAAATAGTCAACAAAGCCACCACTGCCCAAGTTCTTGGCTACTTAAAGCTACGTCACTGAATTAGAATGGAGGCAAAGTAGTTTTTGTGTTGAACTGTGAGGAAATACAGTAATTTGGTCTCTACCCAAGCATTTTTTGTCATTTCTTTTGAAGAAATATTTTTAAAACAGAATACTCTAACCTCTAGCTGCCCACAAATGCAGACTGCAACATCACTGTGGTCTAAGTACCTTCAAAATATTTCAGCAAAACATACAAATATGTAATAATAAAAACCAAAATAACTTTAAGAAAGACTTCATGCAGGATATGAACAGGATCCAGGGGACTTGCTTCTGGGAACAGCCGAGTTGGTGAGTTTTTCTATTTGAAAAAGTTTGTTTCATTTGGATATTCCTACCTCAGGATTTCTGAGAGGAGATGGAAAGAGAACAGTATTTTGTCTGTTAGTCCTGCAAAATAACTGAAGCCTGATGTACAAAGAAAATAAGAGAAAGTATTAATTCATCTGGTAATAGTTAAACTAACAATTTGGAAAGCCTAATATACCAAATCAATTAGTGCAGGTATAGAGGAATAATGAGGGACAACATCAAGAAATTAATTAGTACCCTCCCTCCAGCACTGAGGGGAAACTGCCATTGTTAATATAGACATTCACACAAAAATAAACTAAAAGAGGAAAATAAATTAGAGGTAAAGAAATGTTGTGAATTTTCTATGTGTTCAACAGCAACTGCTACAATTCTTTGTTACGGAAACTTAATGCTCTCCCCTCTAAAACATGCTTTGCATTTCATACAAATGTGTTTTGCCAAGAAAAAGAAAGATGTTTTATTAAATGCAAACAAAGCTTCACCACTAAAGGAGAGGCCATTATTTCAGAATATATGTCATTATGTATATCTTTAATTACATATGGAGTTATGCATTATGTAATAGGAACATATAAACATACACAGATTGCCTTTCTCCACAATACAGAATTACTGAAAAACAATTCCTGGGTTGGGTTTACTTACAAAGTGAAAAATTAAGGCTAGAAAAGCCAAAAAGAAACTTGGCTTTAATGAATTACTGACACCTAAAAACCTGACCTAAGTTATTTCAGTTACTTTAGGTTTTGTACAAGCAAATAAATCTATAATCCTGGGAGCATTGATATCTTACTCCCTTACCATATATTAATGTTGGAATAAGAAAATGAAGAATATATATTGCTCTCTACATAAAAGACACATTTCACTGCCATTAATAGAACAGAAAAAGCAATTAACCTTGCAGTGCATTAAAGTGCATAAAAATGGCTTTGAAACATTGAAACTAAGAAAAAGATGTTCTGATCCTTGGTGATGTCAGGTTATGTTTTCAATAGAAACTAAGGCTAATTTTAATCAGTGATTAGGACATTATAATTATTGAAAGCTGCAACAAAAAGTAAAAATATATACAGTAAGCATAGCTTCCAAGTGTCCATGTACAGGGAATAAGAAATGCATTCATACAGAGTAATAACTACAAATCATTATTGTAATAAATAATTAGTGCATTTAAAGATCTGGTTAAAGGATATTACTTTTTTGTTAAAAAAAAAAATCTCATTAATTACCCATCTGCCTTTCATTGTATGAAGCCAATCTACAAGGATTTCATTGTGAAAATATCTGTATGAACTAATAAAGCATTAAATGCTTAATTTGACTTCTTATTGTGCAGCCTATATTTCCCTTAGTAAATTTATGTACAATGGACCTCAATCCCCAGTGAGTGTTACAAAGAAAAGTTAATTTAACAAAACTTACTTTACTGCCCTACATGTTTATTTGTGAACATTTGCTGGGATGGGATTTTAATTAGTGACCAATAGGATAAGTTAAAAAACAAAGTTACATGAGGAAAAACATGGATATGTTTAAAGCTGCCCTAACTAAATAACACATAACAACCCTATAAACAAAATATAAATGTCTAGGTGACATACAGGTGAATTCCTTAGAATTCCTTTAACTGATGCAACATTCACCAGGTTCTGTTTTAACACCACAAATCAAAATAGTTACAAGTTACACACAAAAAACCCAGAGCTACTCTTATTTCTTCTCCAAGTTCTGCTCTGATGAAAATAAGTATTTTGATTTTTCAGTTTTAAAGCATTTCTTATATTCAAGGCCAGGTTGGAGGAAGCTCTGAGTATCCTGGGATAGTGGAAGGTGTCCCTGCCCATGGCAGAGACTGGGACTGGATGAGCTGTGAGGTCCTTTCCAACCCAAACCATCCAGTGATTCTATGATTTCTCGAGGGTGCAGAGGATTTCTCTCATTTTGAGGCTTATATTCAAAACCTTATACCAAGTAGCCAAAATAATATACCACAAATAAATCCATTCTTTCATCCCAGTGATGGAATTTCACCCAACCACATACCCAGGCATTACAATGGCACTTGCATTGACATCATAACCACTCAGGCTCTTGGAATGACATCTAATGACTCCCCAGGGGCTGTTACCACATCAATAGGAGCACGAGAGACACTTCTTGACACTCTAACAGCTCCAGCACCTGGAACATGATGGCAAGGACTCCTCTCAGGCTATTCTTTGTCAGTGGAAATATAAATGAGATCCTTCCATTGATGTTATAAAAGTGCTCACACTGGTACCATAAGTAAAACACCAGAAATTTAACAATAAAAAATAAAAT
>WEIV01028333.1:0-104952 GCA_013390005.1 Calyptomena viridis | reverse complement strand
AAAAAAAAGCTGAAGTGCTCAAGGAAAACAGAAATAGCCACAAGATGTGTTTGTTTCATCACTGACAAGTTCACACACACAAACACTCCCAAAAAACAAACATCCACCTCCTCACACAGCAGACACAGAAGAAAAGAGTGCTTAGAATTGTTCCCCATCCTTAAAACAATAATGAAGGTACTGGCCCTTTATGAATTAATTGTGCTTCTAATAAACTTTGCCTTCAAGGTACTTCTGTAGCAATAAATGCTTTAATTAATGTTTCATAATTTCTCAAGAAACATAATGAATGGTTAAGAGTCAAAATAAATGATTTTCAGTCTGTGATATTTCATTATTTACCTGATTTTTTTGGCAAATATTTGTTAAGAAAAGGTACATTCTGCAATCCTAATGTTTTAAAATACAATGCTCATGGGAAAACTGCTAATGTATTGAATTTATTATATGATGACACAAACTAATCATCAATCTATGTGCAATTTGTTGAACTAACATAAATCCAATTAACTTTCCCCAGTTACACATAACTGACAATTTAGAATTATAACACTGTTATAAACCACGAAATAAAGGCTTTTTCTTTGTAGTATTTTTAAAAAAACTTTATGATTCTCTCTTTGCAACCACTTTGTGGGTCAATTTTTCTGCTAAGAGAATCCTCTTGAAAAGGTTCTCCAAGGACAGTTTTTGTGTATTGTACAGGATCTCCAGGCTCACAGACTTAGTGCTGAAGGTCCATATTCTAGACCCCAAGAAAACACCAGGAAAAATTTAGGAAAACTCACAACAGGTAATAAACACCAGCCCAAACAGTAATGGCAAGACTCCTATAATTAAGAGCAATGGGAAGGTTATACCACACACACATTGGGATGCTGCAACATTTAAAAACTAATCTCCCCAAAGGTACCAAGCTGGGAAAAATGGAGGAGAGACATTAGGAAGGTCAGAAACAAATCCACCAAGACATTTTTTCCCTAGAACACAAGCCCAGGAATGAAAAGAAAGAAAAAAAACCAACAAAACCACCAAGGATCAACCAACCCAACAAAAAACTGCACTAGTACTATAGGAATTAGCAGCAAAAATGAGATTAGAAGCCTATCAAGTCCTTGTTCTTATCAAGAAGCTTCACTTGTGGAACAGGTGGGGTCAAGATGACTCAGGAAAAAAAAACGAGAGAAGGAAAATCAATTTGTTGTGGAAAGAGGAACTGATTGCAATACTGAACGTGTGTGTTGCTCTGAACTCACTAGGTACAACAATCCACCTATTGAGTGAATATCATGGTGGCTAAAAGGAAAGAAGAACCCAGTATTTCTAAATAGGTGTTTTATCATGCTGGTTTTTTTTAACATTTCCCAGCAGGCTTAGAGTGAATGGGGGAAGAAGGGTTGCAGCTGGTCACTTCTCTCTATCATTAAAATACATTTATAGGCAGGAGAGCAAGAAATTAAGCACAATTTGTGTATTTTTCAGTAACTCTGTGACAAATATTTTACTGCAGCTTCTATCACTGATGAAGGAGAGGTAATAAGTGCTTACATTCATGGACCAAGTGAAAAGTGCTGAAAAATCCATCAGCAATTCAATAAAGCACATGGGTTCAATGAAGAGCTTAAACATATGCTTAACTTTAACAGTCTCTAAACTTGACAGAAACCAACATGACTTTGGTAGATAACAAAAGCAAAAAAACAAGTTCCCTGACAGGAACAGACCAGGACCTTTATTTCCAACAAATGGCAACTTCAGCACAGACAAGTCTGAATTTAAACACCTGCCCAGAGCACACAGACACAGCTAATAAAGCCAGCTTAAAATATACATTCAACTAAAAACACAGCAGGAAGGATCACCGGAAAAAAATACATTTATATGCATCTAAACACCATGGTAAAATCACTTGGGAGCGAAAGTTCTCCAGCTGTGGGACATGTGCAGGTCAGACAGAACAGCCCTGGGGGTTCCCCAAGGGAGGGAACACAGTGGTGCCGCAGTCAGGACTTCCCACGGAGTTACCCACAAATGACACCCCTTCCCCAAAAATCCCAGCCAAAGAAACCCCAGACCTTGCCACCAAAGCGTAGTGAAGAGACAAGGCAAGGTGTGCTCCCCCTCAGCCTGCAGGTTCCAGCAGCTCCCCGGACCACAGCCAGCCCTGCTGCCTTACCTGAGCCCAGGCACACACTGCCGGGATGAGCTGCCACATGTTCCCCGCAGCCTGTGCCTTCCAGAAGGTTCCAGACAGAGCTCTGTGAGGCTCCCCTGCTCTGCTCACACCCTCTACAGAGCAAGGACATCAAGAGACTTCCCTTCTCCTTTCCTGAGCTGGTTTAAGCAGCAGCCAGGAAGGGAAGCAGCTTTAGTTCTCACCTTCACACCAAGCAGGCAGGTGCTACCACCGAGCAGCTCTTTGCTCTGCCAGAGCTGAACTGATGCAGTANGTGCTACCACCGAGCAGCTCTTTGTGCCGTGGCTTTCCCAGCTCTGCCAGAGCTGAAGTGATGCAGTGTCTATGCACCTGCCGGGTTTTCCCAGTTTTCCCAGGAAATCTGCTTCAGGTGGCAGCTCTCCTGAGGAGAAAACATCTCCAGGTGCTTCCAATAACTCCCCAGTGCAATCTGGCAGGGATGTGGTGCAGCTGTCTCTGTGGGAGTGATGTGCTGCTGTTTTCTGGGAGTCCTTCTTGTCCTTTTGCCTGCTGAAGTTTAGAATTAGGGGGCTGATTTGATAAATAATTTGTACATGGAAGTGATTGGAAACCTTGTTTAGTCAAGTATTTTTTGTATGATGTAGCCTTATGGACAGAGCTTGTTTTCTGAGAAAAGAGAAGAAAGATCTCATACCTTAAATTTTTAACTAGAAAAGTGAGACTTTCACATTGAATTCTAAGTCTGTTGTGGGCATGTTCTCTTTGAGTATGAAATTACATACTTTTTAAAGTTCAGAAGCTGTCTTAAAATGAATAAGTTGTTCTCTATTAGATCTGTGGAAAAGTAGTGAAATTTAATAGTTCAATATATTAACTACTTGAAAATTAGTAAATTGGGAACAAAATAAGTGTTTGTGTTACTGATATCATTAGCATTGATGGAATAGAAGATATTATATTTCTTTTAAAGCTGCATTCTTGGATATTCCTTGGCTGCTGCCTGTGTAATACAGACTTATTCCATATTGTTTATTGTCATAAACAAGGCACTTCACCACCTCTGCTCTGCTTTAGATAAATTTTAACATGACACTCCTCACACCAGGGCATTACCAACTGCCAGATTTGTGTTATATATATATATAATATTTACATTGTCTTTAGATGGGTTTTGAAGGAGATTTTTTTATTATTATTAATGATAATCATTTATTTATTTTAAATATGGACGAAGCTCAATGGGTTGCTTCTGTTAACAAGTGCTATCTTAAGGAAAATACCATGATAATAATACAATTGTGTGGTGACAGTGAACCCACCATGTTATACTAATAACACTGAATGAATTTGATACATATAAATCTTTTAGGGATATAGGTCATATATCACAGAAGATGAAATAAACAGTTGCAATTACACACTGGTAGAAATTTCCACCTTTGAATGCATAAGTTTTATGTTACAGCACTGTCTGTTTTTCTTGCAAATGTACAAAGACACAGAATGTTACACTTTGTGACATTTGAAATAAAAACTTTTTTGTAGCTTTCATTCATCTCTGTATTAATATTAGAATATTTGTAAATGAAAAGGCTTCATATTAATCTACTTCTGTAGTTAAAAAAAGAATCTTCTTTAACACCTGATTATTTCTTTATATCACCCTCACCTGATATTTTAATTTTTGTCCTGCACTAGTTTCTTGTAGAGTTTAGAGCTTTATTTGAAGCACTCCTTGTCTTCTGTTAATTTGGATCAGCTCCTTCCTGCTCCTGCTGCAATTCTTTCATGACTGTGTCTATTAATGTATAGATATATTAATGTCAGGCCCCAAACAAGCTTGTACACAGTAGGTTAAGCAGGAAAATGCTGCAAACACTGGCACATTTATAACTGTCAGTCCTTTATTTGCCAGGCAGTGATGAAGATGTGCAATATCCAGAGCAAAAGGCTGAGTCTCTGCCAGCTGGCTGCCTGCCTGAACTTCAGGGAGCAGCAATAAATGAAGCCCAAGCAAATGGCCACCATCTGTGTAAAGCCCAAGTGAGCTTGTCTGGACAAGGCTCCAGGGTCATGTAAATGAAATGGACTTTAATGTTAAGATGCATCTGTGAACATACAATTCCTCCTCATAGCAATCTGGCTTGGTTCAGTGCAGGTGCAAGGAGTTATAAACTACCTGTGATTTAGGGATTTTGGAAGATGCACATTGTTTACATCTACAAACAGCCGCTTCTGATGCCCATCTTTCAAAGCAGAAAGCCTTAAAAAGAAGTGAAAAGAAAAAGGACATGGAGCACCTACATAAGTAGTTCCTTCTACTGGGCTTATTCTGTTGTTTCTTTATTATTTTTACCAATACAAATACCAATGCTTTGCTGTAGTTGGGTACTTGTACATTTGGTAAGACTTTCAGATTTTTGAATGCAAACCACAAGTTTTACACTTACAAACACCAGGTGAGAAGCATCTGTAGTTTCAGCAGCTACAATGGGGTGCCTCATCAAAAGCCTCATATATTTTTAACTCATTGCTCTGCTTGATTCCCAACTTAGTTTTTCTACTTCTGATTGTTGTTATATAGTATTTTAACCTTTTTCAAGCCATTTGTATTTTGACAGAGTACAGAAGGATTTGTATTTTTGAGTCTCATTCACGAAAACGCTTATTTAGCTTTCAGAAGTTTGTTAATTATTGTTGAACTTAATATAATGTGACTCTTGACATATTCAGCTACTCTGTTTTATTTTACTCCAGTCTGTACTTGATGGAAAGTGTCCCTTTGAAAGAACTACTTAGTACATCTCTAAGTTTGGGAATCTTTCCTGAATCTTTAGCTGTATTTCTGAGTCATTGGATGAACTTTTTGTTACTTGACTGGTCACATTTTTTCCATACAAAGCCATTAGTCCTGGCATAGATTTTCATTAACATGAGTATTTTTAATTTGTGATTTTGTCTGTATGTATATATATATATATGTTGCATATGCAAGTGCTGCGTGTTTCTGAAAAAAAATCCCCAAACCTGCATTTGTATAATATTGTTGAAAATTCATCAACCTACACACAAGGAAGATCACAGCAAGTCAATATTCTCAATTATGGATGATTCAGGTATTACAGACCTACTAAAAATATGAAGAACTTCAATTCCTATCCATATTAAAACTTCTTTGGCAGACTGACAGCACAGTGACAACCACGAGGAGCATTGCAATTTCCAGCTCCTGTCACACACATACATGCCAGATGGATTTCTATTTATGCTTTTTCCTTATTTGTACAGGACTTTACACCTGCACTGGAGCTTGTTCTCGTTTGTCTGTCCAGGAAGCAGAGAGGATTCTCTGTTTCTGCCAAGCACCATTACATTTTCCAGCCCTGTGCACCCATTGCCTCAGCCAGGCCTGCAATGGATTGACCCTTTATGTTACAGAACTGAGACCCAAATGAAGACTCTTGGAGCTCCTAAAAACCAACAATTCCAGCTGGAATACAGGGATCATCCTTTTCATTGAGCCAGTAGGAGCTGTGCTGATCTTCTCAGCTGGAAGTCGCTCTGCATCTTGCAGGAGACTGATTTCAACTCGTTCCTTTGAGGGCAGCTGGGGTGAAGAATTTGTTTAGGAATTAAACAGATGTCCCTCAGAAATATGAAGTTCTTTTTAAAATCCAGTTGTCATAACAACTGTACAGTACTTTTACTCTTAAACAAAGCACATTTTTTATGTATTAGGAAGCTTGTGCTGCAGGAGAGCAGCTGATTTACTTTCCCTGAGGTAACACACCATATGACTTGCAAAATGTTGGGGACTGAAGAATAGAAACGGGAGCTATAAAACCACATTAGAAATAAAACAGTTTATATCCAATCTGGGCTTTAAACTTTCTATTTTTTTTTTCCTTAATAAATGGAAGATTAAGTCAAAATGCACCATTGACAGTATGGAGGCAATGGTTCTGATAGATTGTAAATTATGAAAGGGTTGAATGCCAGGCCCTGAAACTTTTGCAGAGAGTAGAGCTAGATGGGATACTGGGAAGAATTTCTTGGCTGTGAGGGTGGGGAGGCCCTGGCACAGGGTGCCCAGAGAAGCTGTGGCTGCCCCATCCCTGGAAGTGTCCAAGGCCAGGTTGGAGCCACCTGGAGTGGAGGGAAAAATCTTACATGAAGAGTTTTGTGGAAAGCAAATAAAATACCTGCCTATAAATTGGTTAAAACTGCAATATTTATTCCTCACTTCCAGACCTGAAAGCCCACTACCTCCCTAGGTGAAAGAACCTGGAACATGACAATTAGCACTGAAATTAGTATATTCCAGCTTTATGAACTTTAATGTGTGAAAGCAGAGGCTGGTGAATAGTTTTTTACATCTTCAGTGATGTTTGATGACACTTTTTTACACATGTATTATAAACTTGCTCTGCACTTCTTCTTCTTCATTTTTCTAGTCATACTGTCTGCATAATTTCCATTTCTCCTTTGTACTTAAGAGTGCTTCCCTTCACTTTGTATCCACTACAGACCAGAAGAAATAGATTTTCTACGGAGCTTTATTTTGTTGATAAAAACTGTAATTACATTTCTAGAAAACAAACAATGTCAAACAGGTTTATCTGACACAGTCTGAGACTTTAATGTAATATTTATAAAATAATATACAGAAGGAACAAATGCTGAAAGCAACATTGACCTCCACCTGGATTCCTGACTTGCACTGATTGGAAGGTCTTTCCTGGGTTACTTCAGGCTTAAGAAGGCCTCAAGTCTGCATTACTAATAAATTTGCTAATGTATTTAGCAATTAAACTATTCAGATGAACCAGGTGTCAGTAAGTAAGGTTTTATTCATTTTAAGCACAATTATAAAATGTTAGAGGTTTAATCATTACATTTTTCTGTGTGTTGTATGATATTGTGTTAAGGTGTGTCATTTTTCTGAAATGAAAATATGTGTTAAATTCAGTCGACTAAAGAAAATACCTCTCTGCAATACCTACTATTACTTCCAGATTTTTTTACTATTTCAATTAATAATGTATGGTTTCACAGAAGGAAAATTTCAAAAGATAAAATTTGTTTTGTGGAAATTAAAGGAAAATTCATGCCTATTTTCAGTGATTCTTTAGAAACGAAAACTTAAAAAACTAAACCTTTGAATGACCTGAGTGCAGGGCATTCTTTCCTCAGGTCACAGGTAGAAATAGAATTCAGGCTTTTGTAATTTGTAAATTGAATATTCTTCTCCAGAAATGCCAGTCACTAGTGGTTTACACAGTCAAGGAAGATGGGCATTAGTGTGAAGCAATATCAGTCACATTCCCTTGGCTCCCTGATGCTTTTCAATGTGACCCACGATCCCAAGGAATTTTAGCTTTCATGTTAATAGGGTTGGAAAAATAGAAAATAACTTTACATTTAACCTCTTCAGGGATGCAGCTTCCTCCCAAAGGGCAACTCCAATCTCTGCTCTGGGGGACCAGGGCCAGGAGCCAGGGAATGGCTGGAGTTGTGTCAGGGCAGGGGGAGGTTGGAGCTCAGCCCCAGGTTGTGCTTTGCCCACAGGGTGGGTGGGCACTGCCCAGGCTCCCCAGGGCAGTGGGCACAGCCCCAAGGCTGCCAGAGCTCCAGGAGGGCTGGGAGGATCCTCTGGGCACAGGGGGGACTCTTGGGGATGGGGCTGTGCAGGGCCAGGAATTGGACTTTGATGGTCCCTGTGGGTCCTTTCCAGCTGAGAATATTTTATTCCATGATTAATAGCTATTTTCAAGGAGGATGTAAAACTAAACCTAAAACCAATATTTCTATAATTTGCAGTAACCTAAAGAATCCTAAAACTCAAGGAATGCAGATGCCTCAGACATATTATCACTTTCCATTTTGTATGTAGGGAAAAGAGAAAATAGATTTTACAGTTTCAATACATGTGGGTTTTTTCTTCTTTTCATATCTTAAATGTAAAGGACATTTTTCCTCTTTTTTTGTTTTATTTTTTTACATTCTAAATGAAACAATTTAAGTTCTTTGAACTCAGGAAAAAGAAATTATATTTGGTATCAAATTGTGTCTTGAGAGATAGAACTCTTGCTATTAAAAATCAAGACAGGTAGCATAAAAAAAGTGTCTGATTGCTTTCTTAGCAATTGGATTGTTTTCTTTCTGGTTTCAGAAAATTGTCTTGAGATTGGATTTCCCCTTACCCCCCTATACAGTAGCATGCAATAGAAGGTAATTTTTTTTGTTTCAAATTCATTTTCTTTTTGGTGCTATGAAGGCTTATTACATAACACAGGAGCGTTTCCCCTTCAGAGCACAAGAAGGGTGCCAACCTCCTGGGCTTAAACAAAACTCTTAGCTGTGATTCATCCACACAAATAATATTTTATATAGCTTTTATTCAGATGGCCAGGCTATTTAATTCCTTCACATACAAAAAAAAAATCTGTGTTCACTGTGTTATGACTCAATATTTTGGCACTGAGTGTTTTCTTGCTGAGGAAACAAGAAACATCACCTTTTTTCTTGCACTCATGACTTTCAAGATGAGTAGGAAGATCCTTTGTTTCAGCTGTGGCTTCTCAGGATGCTGAGAACTCTGTGCTCACATTGTCCTCGATGCCTCTATGAACTTCTGTCAGGATAATTAATTAGGTTTAAAGAAACATAATCAAATTCCTAAGTTAGTTGAGAGCAAACTGATGTCGAAATCCCTTTATTCATCTGCTCAATTTCAAATGCAACAATTTAAATTTTACAATAAAAATCTGATTAGGAACCTACACTGCAAGAAATCTCTTGATCTGACAGCTGAGATAAAATTTCATAGGATTTAACAAGTATTTGAGCAACATTTGGGCAAAAACCTGGTCTGGTAGGAGGTGTCCCTGCCCATGGCAGGAGGTGGAATGAGATGGTCTTTAAGGTCCCTTCCAGTCCAAACCAATCTGGGATTTTATACCTCATTATAATTAAGCCAAACCATGTTAAGAAACATTGATATCTGTTCACTTGCTGTTAAGTTGCTCATTTGAGTGAGGAAGAAGAGATTTTATCTGTTATCAATTGATATCCTAAAAGGAAAAGGGTAATCCTAGGCATGAATTGGGGTGTCAGAGATGTTTATTGTTTAAACAGCAAGATTTTAGTGAGGTCTCTGACATTGTGGATGAAAGACAGAAATTAATTCCCTAATGACTGTGTGGCACTTATAATTTCAGCAATATCACAATATATAGAATAGAATTAATGAAGATTATTATCTAATTATCTTAGTTCTTTATCCTGTTTAAGCAAGTCGTACTTTCTATGGTAGCAATTTAATACAAAGAAGCACATCTATAATGTGATCTACAACTTTCTGTGAGCTACTGTAATAGCTGGAGTTTTCTGTATAAGAATTGCATGAACCAACTTCTACATTAGTACTAAAAACTAATAATCATACTATAAAAAATAAAAACTTTAATACAAGCTACCTAAAAAGTGTAAAACAAAAAAATCCACTAGTCTTGCCTCTTGTATTCCAATGTTCCTGCTTATGTTTAATACACATCTCCAGCTTTTAAAATGATTTTGTACCTTGTATCACATCCACCTTAGAGGACAGAGATTGTCTTCAATCAGAAAGTGTAAAGTCAAGTGAACTTTTAACTTTAAAATTAAACCCAAAAGTTACTTTTAACCGTGTTGTAGCTTTTTTTTCACTAAATCACATCTGACATCATTGCATAATGCTGGAAGATGTGTGTGGTGCTTTTTAGCCCTTTTGTTAAGTGTGACAATCTTAAATGTTGTGTAAACAATTTCAAAGGAACAGGGAAATAGTAGCAAAGCTGGTTCAGTGGTTCAGTGACAGGTGATTGTAGCATTCTTTGTGTGTTCCTCAAGGGAGCTCGGTCCTTTAGTGCTTTTGCAGCTCAAATCATTGATATCCTTGATTATGTTACACCATGAGATGTTTGCAAGGTGTTCCTCACTTTAGGCCATCACTGTGTGCCTTAAAATGATCCTGTTGTACACAAGGAAATTATTTCTTCTTTATTTTTTTTTTTTTTTGAGCACTAAGCCCCCAAGGCCCACATTTCTGCTTATTATCACAAAATAAAAGTACTTACTAAGCTTTCTAAAATCACTGTGCTCAGACTGCTTCCAGCTGATGTGCAGAAATTTATTTTGAATTACTTGAACTGTGCTTTCAAATAATATTGTGTTTTGCTAAAATTACTGGGAAAAGCAGAGACTGTGGTTACACCTGTGAACACTCACAGCAGAAAGGGTGGTCAGGGAGGTTTGGAATCCCCATCCCTGGAGGTGTCCAAGGAAGGACTGGATGTGGCTCAGTGCTCTGGGCTGGGGGACAAGGTGGGGATGGGGCACAGCTTGGACTCTGATCCTGCAGGGATTTTCCAACCTCAATGATTCTGGGATTGTCAGAGGTAGCAGCCAGTGGAGCAGGAATAGCCAGCTCCCAAGTATAAGTCCTTTCCCCTGTGCCTTACTATGACATTCCATCTGCAGTAAAGATAATAAATTAATTTCTCTGGGCAACCTGTACCAGGGCCTCCCCACCCTCACAGGGAAGGATTTCTTCCTAATATCCCATCTAACCAACTCTCTGTAGGTGTGAAGCCATTCCCCCTTGTCCTGTCCCTCCAGACCCTTGGAAATAGTCTCTCTCCATGTTTCTTGTAGCTCCTTCAGGCACTGGGATCAAAGGATTTCTCTGTCCCAACACAAGAATGAAAGAAGTTTTTTTATATGTTCAGGCACATTGATGGTTCTAAAGCAGAACTCCAGAAGTTGTATAAAAAATAAACCTTTAATTAATTGCTTATGACCATTCATCCTATGCCACAGATTACCTAGAAATATTGACAAGATTTTCTCTCCTGAAGGCTTTAGAGTAGAATCAGCCTCATGATTGTGGGAGGCTTGTACAAAAACATGGGGAAGGAATAGCTGAAGAATCCAACACCCCATTCTGCAGCCCATGTGAAAGCTTTGAGGGACTCACACCTTTTGTAGCAAAGGTGACTTTTGTTAGTGTTAATCTGCTCTGCCAGAAAAGACAAACCCTGTTAACATTTTATTGCTGCTCATTTTAGTACAGGTAAATGTGTGTGTGTGCTGCAGGGAAGGTTTCAGAACAGCTCAACAAGCATTATTTTCTTGGTAAACCAAAGCAAAGACCTGAAAACCACTATGTGCAGGTAAAATTCACTACCAAACGATTTTGGAAATGAGTCTTTTGCTCAGCTCCTCACAAGATTTGCCTTTTATTCTTATTAAATGACAGATGGGAATTTACAGTAGAAGAACAAGTGTTAAAGTTATTAATTTTGACTGATTTTAATATTTACAGATGTAATACTATGAGTGTTTTATTATTCAGTTATCTTACTCCAGGAGGGAAAGTCTTTTCTTTGGCAGATTTTGATAGCCATCATACACAATCTAATGTATTACTGCAGTGAAAACCTCTAAGATTGAAAGCAGATGAAATTAGATGAAAACCAGAAGACTATAATAGTGTCCTTTATTAAAATCATACTGCTCAGTCTTATCTTTTATGACTTTGTGCTTTTATTTTTGCTCTTTATTTTAAATCCTCTAAATTATCAGTGTTTAAATTATCCTAAAGTGTTGATTCACACTTGTTAATTAAACACTTTTTCTACTTTATTCTGCTAGTCTGATAACAAAATAACAGCTACTGAAGTGGTTTTAGTACCACAACCTTATGAAAGCAGAATCTGTGGAAATAAATTTTTCAGGTTTTTTTTCCTTGACTATTATAGGGGGAATTACATTAAGTACACGTGTCCAGTTGTCTTACATCAGATGAAAATTAAAGACAAAAAGCAAAGCGAGGATAATTTTTGTTGTTTTAGAAGGGTTTGCAGGCTACAGAAAGGGAAGAAGAGTGGGGAGGGAATATACAAATTGGAGTTAGTTCTTCAGAACTTCTGCTGAGTCTTTCATCCTAAATGACTGATAAAATTATAGAATAGGTGTAGAACTAAAGTATCCCGCTAGAAATGCACAAAGACTGTATGGACTAAATTGTTGAATGCATAAACTAATGTAGAGAGAAATCAAGTTTCAAGGTGAAATCTTAAAGTGATTTTTTTAAATTCCTTGATAAAGTATTTTGAGAAAGAGATGAAGAGCTGTTGGGTAAATATTACAGAATTCAGAGATCATGTTTCTTATCTCACCGAACTCTGAAAGAATCTGCTTTGTTTCCTACTCTTATAAACAAAGATTTACACAGCACTGTGTGCCCTTCCTCATTTTGGATAGAACTGTGACAGATTTCTACTCTGGGAGAAATTTATCCCCCAGGAATACTGATGATCTTCCTTGACACATATCAAGATGCTGAGAGCATTCCTGTATTGTCTCAGGCTTTTCCTGTAGGATTTGTCTTTCCCTTTGTTTCAACACTAACGTTAAAAGTGGTTTGATATATTGTGGATTCAAACTGTGGTGATGTTCCCCCACCCACAATTCAGTCCATAGATTTCTTCTTGTCATTCCATTTGATTTCTGTTCTGCAGAGAAATTTTGTAATTTTCAAGCTGAACAATTATTTACCAGTAACCAAAGAAGAAAGTCTTGGTGCAAGAGAATGAATAAAAGTTTCATATGAAAGGCATTGCAACAGAAGGAAAATTGAAATCATAAAGTTTCATAACATGGTAAAGTTCTTGCACAATTACCTAATTCGAGCTTTAATTTATGTAAACAGACCAGATGCTTCTGCTGCCTTAACTGAGAGTTGGTTTATATCTTTCATATATATATATATATAGATTTATGCTTGTTTTATCCTTTGTATTTTACCTTGAGGAAAAGGACTAAAGCCAAATTGATCGTTGCAGATCATACTTTTAATTTGTGCCTTGATTTCTTGCATTGTTATGTAATACCACACTTGTTTATCTTCTTGGAATCTATTTTTTTTGCCTTCAAACTTATCTCTGAGTGTTTTACCCAATTACCACTTTGCAATATCAGTATTTTTTTCCATCCATGATCAGCTCAACCTCTTGTGCTTTTCTTTTTTTTTTTTGGCCAGTTCTCAAGTACAACTGTTTTTTCTCTTCCTGTGTGATTGAAACCAACAGCACAGACACCCTCCACCCTTTCCTATTTTCCTATCCTACGTATCACTAGAATTCCTTCTGGAGTTTTGCTACAGACTAAACCTGGTATGTTTTCTTACAAATGCTGACCCATTGTTTTCCTTGCACCTCCATCCCACTATTCAGGGTGAAAAGCTCTTCCATCACTTCAGGGGCTCTTTCAAACAATTCTTTGGAAGTTTTGTATTCGTCATTGCTGTCCTTCAACAGACAAAGCAATTTTATTCCCTCCTTTCTCCTTTTCAACAAGTGCCTGTAAATGCTGAATTGTCTGAATTCAAGGCTTAATTCCAGAGATATTTTAAATATAGGATCTTCTCTTTCAAGTTGTGCAGTTGTTCACTCTTTCATTTTACATAGAAAAGGGATGTTGAAGTAAATGGTCAATTTATCTTCACACTTTACACCAAAGAATTAATAATCACATTTTTTGATGCCATGGACTTACCTGTGAAACACACAATTTATAATGGTAAGCATCTATTTATTTATTGTTAATAAGTGAATATTTGCAATTACTTGTTTGAAATACCCATTTATAGAAATCATACTCTATATAGTCTCTAGTACCAAGCTGTTATACTGTGAGGTGTTGTGGTTTCTTTTTTTTGGGGGGGGGGAAGGTTGGCAGTTTTGGGTGCTTTGTTGGACTTTTTTTACATCAGTTCAATATATTTTTAAATAATTTGCAATCAGTTCTTCACTTTTCTACTGATCAGGACAATTATTTAATATTTACTTCAACATATTCTCTATCAGACCCATGCTGGAATCCTTCTGGAAACGTTGGATAATAAAGCTTGTCAAGATACTGGATGGTTTATTCTGTTACACCAGGGGAAAAGAAATAGTTTTTTTTTCATATCATTCAGTTATGATTAATCTAGTGTTGAATAATAATTTTTAATTTCAATTTCTTGAATATATTTATTAATTTACCTCCTGCTAACATGCTGCTTTAGATGCCACTATTTTGAATTTATTTCTGTACTTAAGTATCATTTGCATAATGGCATTAAGAGGTCCACTCCTGAGTATTCGGTGGTGGGATGTTGGACAGAGTGAATAGGTTGTAATTAGTGGCATCTGACCTTAAACTTCATTAATATGCAAATAGAAATACTACAGGGTGAAAAAGGATGGTGATGTTAAAGGAGTCACTCCTGTGTTTGTCAGATATTTCAGTCTTGGTGGCTTAGTTTTTATTTATTTTATATAATGCATAAGTTTATATTGTTTTATATAAAAATATACCCTTGTAGAGGAGTATATATAAAATTGTACTTGTAGAGAAGCAAAGGGATGCTTACACTACTGAAGGGGAAAGCTAAGTACAACAAGCTTTTTTTGATTTTTCTCACATGATTCTTCTTTCCCTTACAATCAGATAGATCTAAAGCAAATCCAAAGAGAGGAAAGTGGATAAGTCTTGTTGTAGAACTGACATAACTGAATTTCTAACAGGACTTTATACCAGAAGGTAACCAGTGTATCCCACTGTTTCCTTCAGCAGCTCAAGGGTCAGAAAGGATGGAAGAATATATTTGTTCAGCTTCATTTTGGGGGTTTCTCTTCTGCACCCCTTATGCCCTGTGGGGAGATAAAGCACATATCCCAGACTGGGTGAGGTTGGAAGGTCCCACAGAGGTTCCTGTGGTCCCAGCAGGGCCATCCCAGAGCACAGGGCACAGGGTTGTGTCCAGAGGCTCTGGAATATCCCCAGGGAGGAGACTCCCCCCTCTCTGTTCAATGTGCTCAGTGCTGGGTCACTGCCCAGCCCACAAGTTCTTCCTCATGGCCAGGGGGAACTTGCTGGGCCTCAGTTGGTGCCCGTTCCTCTGGTGCCATTGCTTGCTCTTCATGCCAAGGAAGAATTTAAATGAATCAACTAAGATAATGTGCTAAGTATTTAATTTTTCTTCAAACCAAGTTTCCTAATTGTTTAGCTTATTCACTTATTTTTCAGGCAGCCTTTTCTTTGTGAAAAGACCTTTGACTCCCTTACAGATCCATTATGGGGCAGAGCATCAAAAGCAGTGACCAGCAGGCTGAGAGAGGAGATTCTGCCCCTCTGCCCCCTCAGGTGAGACCCCACCTGCAGAGCTGCTCCAGCTCTGGGAACAGCACAGGAAGGACATGGAGCTGTTGGAGAGAGTCCAGAGGAGGCTCCAGGGTGATCAGAGGGATGGAGCAGCTCTGCTGGGAGGAAAGGCTGGGAGAGTTGGGATTGTTCAGGATGGAGAAGAGTAGATGGTGTGGAGACTTCACAGCCTCTTCCAGTATCTAAAAGATCTACAGAAGCCAGAGAGAGGCTGTTCACCAGGAACTAGAAATGGCTTCACACTGACAGAGAGTGGGTTCACACTAAATATCAGGAAGAAATTCTTGGCTGTGAGGGTGATGAGACCCTGGCACAGGTTGTCCAGAGAAGCTGTGGCTGCCCCATCCCTGGAAGTGTCCAAGGCCAGGTTGGAGCAACCTGGGATAGTGGAAGGTGTCCCTGCCCATGGCAGGGGTGGGATGAGATGGGCTCTAATGTCCCTTCCAACCCAAACATTCTGTGATTTTCTGATAATAAATGCCCCATTTTTCAAAATTTCCTGTCCCATGAGTACTTTGTCTGTCATGAGCTTATTTAAATGCTGGGCAAGTGTCAAAAATATTTTGTTTTCATTTTTAATGACTCTATTTTTGGCGGGTTAAATGACACGTTCACATCCATTCCAGGCATATCTATCAATCATCTGCATAAATCCCACCACCAAAGCTCACCCTTATCTGTGTGCACAGCAGAGTCATAACAAATTCTTTTGGATCAATAAGCAGCTTTTCCCTGGAAACACTCCTCTCCCAAGTGGGTACAGCTAAGTTGCCAAGTGACTGCTGTTGCTGCTGTGTAGCTTTATTCCCATCAGGCTGACAGCAGGCAAAGCTTGGAAAGTAAGCAGGAGACTGCACAGCCAGAGGATGATCATGTCTTTGCTTCCTGGAAACAGTGTTGTAAGTGCTCAGAACTTCCTAACTCAGCTCTGGCTGAGTGCACTTGCTCTTTGGCACAATCATAAAAGGTAGATTTAATTGTCATTCAGTGAAGTAGAATCTCTATTCCTGCTCTTCCAGGCAGGATCAGCACCATGTGATAAGGAGCAGGGTTTGACTTCTCCCACACATGAAGGAATACACAGACTGGTCTGTTACTGGTCTGTACCTTGGATTTTCCTTTTTGCTCTTCTACTGCACTAATGGAGTTTAAATTAGTTCAAAATCAAACATGATGTGTGGGGAGAAGAATGAGACTTAAAAAAAAATTTTAAAACTCTCCTATTGCTGCAAATGACTGAGATTGATTATAATCCTGAAGGCAATGTGACATCCAGCTGCTGCAGCACTGAGGAGCAGGAAAGAGCTTGGTGGTTTTTTCCTCTGACTCCTCAGCCACCTCTTCCCTCAGAGTGTTTTGGAATTCTTTATGGAATTTGTACTATAGAAACAGTAAGATGGGATGACTGTCTTTAGCAACTGGTTGTAGTGTAGATGTGGTATTACATTGAAAATTCCTGGAGCAGTTACAGAGCCAGGGTCTGGAATTCAAAATAAAAAACTAGTGGAAGGATCTGCTGATGTTCAAATGACAGATGGGAGGAATTATGTTCGTGGGGACAAAGTTTCTTTACACTTGCCAGATAAGAAGTTTTTGGATTAAAGGATTCTGGTGTCCCATGATTGCAGATATTTCTAGACATATTTTATGCCTGATACATTTTTACATGGATCATAAAGTTATGAGATTTGATCAATGCCAATTTTTTACTTTCACCTACAAAACAGAAATGGAACTGGATAATCTGTGGTGATTTTTCTCATGAAATCCAGTTTCCAAACTGGCCGGGTAAGCTTTCGTTTCTGAACTCTTCTGGTTTTCACTTACATGAAAGCCAATTATTTGGAAATTTTGCTGGGGAAATGGAATGTCTGCGAGATCAGAGGCTATACTTTCAATGCAAATACTTCATGCTCCAGTTCATAAAGGATATACAGATTTCCTCAAGACTTTTTCTGTCACTAGATGCCAACTGTCCATTTCTGCAAGTTACACAGAATATGAAAATTTTGAGGAAAGCTGAAACTATCATTCATATAATTCTTTATTTCTAGGAAATCTTTGTATTCCATATATATTTTTTGTTTGTTTTTTAACTTAACCTTGGACATAGCAAACCCCCAAAATTACAAAATTAGTGTACAAAACTGCTAAGAATCACAGCTCCAATTTAGAGTCTAATTCTTGTGAATATTTAATTATCTTGTGCAATATGCTTCAGAAGGATCATTATCACACTGGATTCTCCAACCTTATCTATTATTTACACAAGTGGCTATTCGTGCCAATGTAACCTCTGGCATGGTAAATGGGATGGTAAATCCAAAGCCTATGTGCCCTTTTGGAAGCAGCTGGCAGAGCAATGCCAGCTCAGACACTCTGAATTCTCTAGTTCCCTTTACAAAGTTCATCATTATTGAAGAAGTTGTAGCATTTCTTTTTCAGAGACAATCAATAAAGACAATAACAAATAAACATACAAGTAGAAACACAAAGTCTTGTTTTATGTCGTTGTTTTTACACCCAGAACAGATTCCTGTTTTTTTCCAACTCAGTAGTGAATTGCAGTTGCTTTCACATTCTGCCAAGCTTTCATTCAAGGGCTATGAACTAATGCAAACCTTGTGAAAATGCATGAATAATATTTCTTACGTTCTCTGAACACTTCATATCTCGTGGGATTAGTATTGGCCATGCTTTTCTTACAGCGTTTTATTATAAATGTTCTTCCTTCATATGTATCTACAAATATCTGTTCAGTTTTCCTTGTTCTGATATAAATCCAGGTTGTCTTTGTTCAAGTAATATTTCCTCTATTCCACCAGGAGTCACTGTTATCATCACATCTCACAATGCTTTCTCATATTTCAGTGGTTTTGGCGTAATATAACATAGTCTGAATGTGGTTTCATGCTTAGAAAAGGCATTACTTTTTTTTTAGATGAAAAATTTAAAATCATATATCTGTTAAATATTGAAAAGTTGAAGATTGTGAATGTATGCAGAATTCTTATTTTTGAAGCAGTTTTTTAATGTTTTAAGAGAAAAAATAAAGAGTTTTAGAACTGCTTAGACTTATTTTCTGTGTCTAGTTTTATTTCATGGCACTGGCAGATTTCGTATTAGAGCTGGGTGACCAGTAAAACTTTGTTTCAGAATCCTTTAGATCATAGATATAGTTTAGATAACCACATAGTGCTTAAATAGATTTTAAATTAATTATGAGCAGTGTGCTGGAGTAAAATGAAGCAGGAACTAAATTAATGAGTTTATTCTCCCTCTCTGGGAGTTTGGAAACTTCCAAACTGCCTGTGCCTTTGATTCATGTAATGCAGTTGCAGAATCAAGCAGAATTATCTAAAACCTGGACTAAACTTTCTGGTACAGTCTGATCTTCCCCTAGGCTGTGAGCCAGGTCAGAACTAGTGGGCACATAAATCAGGGAATCCCAGAATGGTTTGGGTTGGAAGGACCTTAAAGCCTTGTTCCACCCCCTGCCACTGGCAGGGATACCTTCCATTAGACCAAATAAATATGAAAGTACAGTTTAGAGTTTCTTTTCCATTGTGTTCTGTTCAGGAACAGATTGTCTAGATGGGCTTTCTTCTTAGTAATGATGCTTTTCCACCCCTGATTGCTATTCCAGGCATGTTTGCTCCCTCAGCTCAGCCAGGAATGCTGAGGAAGAACAAGACTGAGGAAGTCTAACAGTATGTTTGGGAAAAGAGGGCAAAACAACAAAGCTACATTCCACGTTCTGGGAGGAGAACTGTGAAAATAAAAGCAGAATTTTGGTCTGTGACAGCAGTTTAAATGGTCAAATTCACAAGCAAATCCTGACTGGCACCAAGCTTTGTGCCAGGAACTTTCTGTGTAGTCTGTTGTGCTAATGGGAGTTGTGACAGACTTGAGGTCTGTTCATTAGGAGACAGTTTCCTGCCTTTGATTCTGTTTTTCCTGCAGCAGTCTCCATTGATTTCCAGAGGAACTTCAGCACATGCAGATCAATGACAGGATCTGTACTGGGGATGGAGTCACAAACAACAGCAGTTAGGAATTTATGGGGCCCTGTGCACCCCTAGCACTTTCCTTATTTTCAAATTTGCCATTTTCCAATTGCAGAGGCTTAAGAAACAAAAGAAATAAATTGCTTTGAAAAAGCCAGAATTGTTTGCTTAGGGAGCCACGAGAAGGAAGCAGTAAAGGAAAACATAGTTTGAGGGAAGGAATCTATGAGGGAACATAAAATCTTTTTCTGAAAAGAAGAAAGATGTCCCCAATTTCCTGAAGTGTGTTATTTTAAAGGCCATACCAGATTTGTTATCTGTTTCCTGACAGTTGGCAATGAAGACTTGTGGTAATTTTGTAGTAATTTTGCATTAAACAGCTGCCATAGATGACTCTACTGACTATAAAAAATTCTGTTATGAAGGGATTCCTGTATGTATTAGACCAACTTAGGAAAGGAAAACTAACCCTTGCAGAACAGTTCCCCAAACTGAGAGAGGAAAATGATTGATGTTGGTTCTGGAGTTGAACCAATGTAATAATTACACTTACATCTACCCTCTGTATCCTTTTTGTTCTTTTTGTACCTTCATCTAATGAATTCCCTAGATTTTTTTTAGAAACAAGGTGTTTTGTCTCTCATAAAACCTTCTCTATCTCCACATGCTTTAACTCAGTTTAAAAAATATATTTTACAGATTAACCCAAATGCCACTTTCTGTATTTGACTGTGGTTACATGAAGACAGAGCTATTTAAAATGGAGGTGTAAAACTCTAAACGTGCACTTTTAGATATATAATCTCTAAAGGAAATATTAATAAGTATTACCATGGGAATTTTGTGGCACAAGTTCATTCTCTTTTCAACTTTGCACCATTCAATGCTTTTCTGGTAATTGGATTGTGATTCTTAGGGGTTCCTGTGCAGGGCCAGGAGTTGGATTTTGATGATCCTTGTGGATCTTTTCCAACTCAAGATATTCTATGATTTCATGAAATTTAATTTTAAAAGTCTTTCTTTAGTTTGTCATCTTCGTGTTCACCTCAGATGCACAGAATCACTAATTTAATCAAAATTCCCATTGAAATCACAGTTGAAATTACAAAAAGTAGTTCTTTGTCACAAATACAGCATGAACATGTACCACAAACAGCTCCTCTTCAGCAGGTCATTTGTGGATTGCATAATTAATCACATCTGGCCTCAAATCAAAGGCAGAAATGCAAGTTTTTTAAGATAATTAAGAAGAAGATTTGAGAAATACTTGACTAAATAGTGCATTTACAGGGACTATTTATGCCACAGCAACCTGAGGTTCAACCTTCCTGCCTATCTGGCTGCATTGGAGTAACTGCACAGGAGGGGGGAAATTCTTAATTAACCTTGTCTTTGCTGTACAAATTTTGAATTCCATCTTCTATGTGGATGTGACCCTGAAGCAGCAGAATAAACCAGTTACAGGTAATTCTGGTAACGCAAGAAGGCTCTTCTTGTTGCTAATACAATATCTAGTTTCCCCCAAAGAGATTATTATACAGTTCTCATGTGAACAATTGCTAAGTGACAGTGGTTTTGACATGAGGTATTTCACCCTGACTGGCACCAGGGGATAGCTGATGCCAGGAGGTTTTCAAATACACCTGGTAGCACTGTCAAGATACTTAAGAGATCATTTTCTGGCCAGGAACACAGTGGGACTTTGGTCATTTCTACGAGATATAAAGATGTCTGAAAGAAAACTAAATCCTCCAGAGGCTAATAGGATCTTTTCTAAATCCATTTGGTATTGCTGTTAGGGTCAAAGGCATTTATTTGGTGTAGGTGGATTCTTTGCCTCAAATGTGGTTTTTTTTTCATTTCATTGGGAAATGCAACCAAGTGTGTGAGTGCTCGTTGTGGAGGAATGAAAAATTTCTGATAGTTTTCTGCTTCCATTTCAAACAGCAATTGGTTTTCTTAATTATGAGTTAGAATCATGCAAAGCCTGAGGTATTAGCCAGCTCAGCTTCACTCGACCATCACTTGAGTGATAACTAAACTCAGACACCCCAGTTGGTTCTACAGCCACAGCAGAAGAAAATGTTACTGTTTGTGTTAATTGTGGCTTTGGGGTATTTTTGCAGTTGTTTATCATTATTTTTGTCCTAAAACTCATATGGTACTGCCAGGCTGCACAAAAAGAAACATTTGGGGAATTTTAGTTGCAAATGGAACAGTGAAAGGCATGTGGGTGTGGAGCAGGTCTGGCTCTGTTGCCTGGTTTGGCCACAGTCCTGTGCCTGAATTCCTGGTCCAACTCTGCCTCTCCAGCTTTGAGAGCTGGAAGTATTTGGGCAAAGAAGATGCAATAGTCCAACAACTAAACCAGAAAAATTTTAAGCAAAAATCAGGACAGAGGACACAGTTTTTTCTGATCCTTGAAAGAACAAATTGACTTGAATGGCTGAAAAGACCTGAGCTAGGTCAGGAATTGAACAACCCCAAAAGTAAGTGTACTGCTAATTGTTCTCTTAGCTAAAATATCACTTACAGATTTGATTGATAGCGATTAATTTCCTCTCTCTCTTTGGGACAAGTATGTGTGACTAGTACCTTCATGCCTTTAAACTTGTATTCACTGGATGTCACAATCTATACCCCAAACTGCTCTTCTGTGTAGTAACCATTTTTAGTCCTATGCATGACTTTACAAAGTACAGATAAAACTGATTTGTGCATTTTCTAAATGTTTTGTGTTGAGAAAATATTGTATCCACAGTATCTAAAACTGAGGAAAGAGACAATGCAAGAAAGCAAATAAATAAAATTATTTTAAGTATCTCATTTCAAAAGCCAGGAAGGTTCCAAATTAATTTTATAATCATTTTGATGATATACCAGATATCAAGGCTAAGAATCTCTCTTATCCAGAAAAATAATAGTATTTGTGGTGGTGAGGAATAGGAAAAGAAGTAGAAATTGTGGGTTGTGTTCTGGAGAGAAATGTGATAATAGTAAAAAAAATAGCCTTCAGGGTAGAAGGGAAATCAACGGAAAGTTTAAAAAAAAAATAAAATTCTGCAACATCTTAAACTATAATTAATTATTTTTTTTCCTGAATATTTTCTGATTAAAAATTGGAATAAATACCTACAAATCCCACTGTCAGCTAATAGATTTGATAATGAGAATTTTTGTGTGGACCAGCACGTCCACACTAACACTAAACAGCTAAGGTCATTGGAGTGAGGGTCAGAGGCTGATGTATGCCAACAAAACACCGAGAGGCCTGCACCACAATGTGTCTAAGCCACTTGTTTGACCTTGTTAAGGTCAGTCACATACTGAGATTTAATAAAATGAGGGCCAAAGATCATGTAAAGCAGATATTGTCCTACTGAAGCCCATGGCAGAGCTTGGAGCCTCTTCACTGGTGCAACAAAACTGGTCCTGTGAAGTTGCCATTAGGTTTTGTTGGGGAGCAACACACACTGTAAATCATAGCTTGAGCATTGATTCAGAAGATGAAGATATCAGAAGAAAACTGAGGCTGTTAAAATGTGAAACAGCTAAATAATTTATAAATTGCCATCTCTGCAGCCTTTATTAGGCAATTAAATTCATAACAATAATACTTTTCATCTGAGATGCCACATTTGTCTTCAGCAGGTCTGGCACTGGCGTCTCATAGCAGGATCCTTAACGACTTCTGTCTGTTCTCTGTTGCTATTTAGAAACTCTTAATTCCTTGTCTTCCTTCCATGATCTGACAGTGTAAGTTACATCTCTGTTGCTCAGCTGTTAAGTGTATTCCCCCTGCTAGAAATTATTTATTTTACTGCCACATGGTACATCATCTGTCATGTCTAAGTAGAGGAAAGATCTTCCTCCAATGGCTTTTCTGCTCTTTAATCTTTTCATGGAAAGCTCCAACTTTCCCTCCAGACTGCTCAAAGAATGTTTGAAACACTCTTTAAAGCTTTAAAGTAAAGTTGAGGAGTTCTTCTTTACCCCCACCAACATATTGGGTGCACAGGAGCGCTTTTGTGTGTTTTGAGGGTATAGCACTACAAGTCAATCACATAATAGTTCTTCAAGTGTTTTGAGGTTAAATTTAGTTACTAAAATCTGAAATGAGTATTTATTTGCTCATGAAAAACAGACTGGTTCAAATTTTTCTGGAGTTCTACTGGAAACTCAAATCAAATTATTTTCCATGTACAACATACTAGAGGCAACCCAGGCTTCCTACTGATAGTATGAACCTTACTAGTATCTTGCTAATGAATGTATTTCAGAGGGTTTGAAAACATGTTTCGTTGCCTTTATCTTCACAAAATGAATGAAAGATTGTGTTGTCAAAAGGCAGAAGGTCTCACAGAGATGTGCTTAATTTGTTGGTGGAAGTTTAAGTGATATATTTTCCATACTAGAATTTTCTCTGTAATATTGTTGAAATCTCCTATAATATTGCTTGTGACCATTGTGACATGCTAAAGACAAATATATTTAAGATATAACTAAGCATTACCATTCAAATTGTACTAACCTTCTGGGCAAGTGAAGTCTAAGTTTGATTGGATTTTCCTAACCCCTCATTATTCCCTGTTGTTCTGCCTTCAAGCTGCTAATACCATGGGAATTGTTGTTTGCAGTTAATGAAATATTAGCCTGGGTAAACCACTTGTAGTATTTTATAATTTAAGAGTTCTAAATATAGATCAGAGTCTCGTCTTTGCTGGTATTTAGTTTTTATAACTCTTATTCTCCAACACACAATGTGATGGAAAACATTATCTTTCTTTTACACTGTCTTTTAGATGGGATAACAACATAAAACCAAAATGTTCAAATTCTAGTTCAATGCCACTAGGAGTTAAAAGGTATCTTTCTTTGCTTAAACTGGTTGAAAAGTATCATAAACCTTCAACTTTTCACAAGTTGAAAGAATTCTAACAAGAAACTGTAATGCAGATCTCTGAGCAGTTCATTTAATTAAATATGAATGAGGCATATTTTAAAAACCAGGTTAGGAAAAAGGTACAAACCTTAGTTTATAGTTGCAGTTACTCATGACAGACTAGATTTTTCTAGTCACTGTTTAACTTTTTAACACAAGCTTAAAACCACAAACAAATTAACAGATGCTAAAACAACTGGAAAAAAAATAAAAATAATTTTAAATCATTGATATTTCATACAATTTTATCCTTGCCCAATTTTTTTTGTCAAATGTGTTGACACAAGTGGGCAATTCCTCTGTTTTATGTAATTTTCTTTTTTCATTTCTGCTTTTGTATGACTTAACTTTGAAACTTAAACGTGTTGTTCCTGTTTGTGATGCAGCAGATTCAAGCAGTGTGTGGGAATTCTCAGGGTGCAAATCTGAGGCTGCAGACTTCATGGCAAAATCCCCGCATTATTCAAGCATATGTTGACATCCCAAGGTACAAAGTATAGTGCAATATTTATGTCCCATGTGCTTCTACCATCCAGACTGTAAGTACTTAAAAGAAAAAAAAATGAAGATCCATTTCCTCTAATAAATTAAAATAATTGGTGCTTATCCAGATCAAAAAATGAATGTGATCAAGTATTATACTTGCTAATTCTGCACAAACAAAAATAAAATAGCCCAGAGACTAAAGAAGGTTTTTTTATTCCAGTCTTCCTCTTATATTTCTGTAGGTTTTTTTAAACTGCCACCAGAAATTCCTCTCTTTCGTGAAAATAAAAAAAAATCATGAGACGATGTGATAAGGTTGTCCAGAGAAGTTGGGAATATCCCATCCCTGGAAGTGTCCAAGGCCAGGTTGGACAGGGCTTGGAGCAACCTGGGATAGTGGAAGGTGTCCGTGCCCATGGCAGGGGGTGGAATGGGATGAGCTTTAATGTCCCTTCTAATCCAAACCATTCTGGCATTCTATGAGAAATATTTCCCTGAATAAGTAGTGTCCACCCAAGACTGTATCTAAGTTCAGCTTATTTTGACACCTCATTCCAGGAGAATGGACCTCTGGAATTTTAGGGAAAGAATACATCATACCTAGGGTCATATTTTCCCAACTTCCACAAAATGGGGGTGTGTTCTACAAGATCTTGCACAGAGATATTTGTGTTTGGTAGCTAATACTAAATCTCTGTCCCTTGAACTTTTGTAAACCCTCTTTGAGTTGGCATTCCTACCAATTTCCAGATCTCCATCATATTGCATTTCCAGCCTTTTCTTTATGAAGGGGAAATTGTGTAACCTATTTAATTTCCCCTCGTATCGAACCTCTTTTATGTTTCCAAGAGTTGTGTTTGTCCACACTTATTCCAGTTCTCTATTAATCCTGTCTGACATGAAAATAAAGGGAAAATCACTCAGCAGTTCAGTGACAGAGCCAAACAGAGCACAGATTTTGAAACCATTCTTTCTAAATGCATTTTGTGTTTGGAAGAAATGCAAAGTAAGCACCAGTTAGGGCTTTGCCTGCAGTCTTCAATCTGTAATTATGCCCTGCTGGGGTAGATTAGATCTATAATTTGTATTCTGGTGACTGAAGTAGACACATTTCACCAGGATTTGGGTTTTCTGTGGTTTGGCATCTGGTTACTCAGTGAGAAAATAAAGCACTGAAAGTTAGAATACCCCCAGGAGTATCAGTGACATCTGCTGAAGTGAGATGGATACGTAGCTCAGGTGAAAATTCACAAGGTGCCCTATTATAAATAACAAGACGCATTTCAAAGATTATTATTTACGCTGGCCTAATTTTTTCTTGGTGATATTTTATGCTCTGTAAAGTAATGGCATAGTACACAACAAAACTAAATAAATGAAATAGCAGTGCTCTTAAGGAAAAGCAGATTGCAGAGTGAATCTCAAGCACCAAAGGAATACATTTGGAGAAGATTGTATTGAGATTAACTTTTTTTAACTGTACAATTTATGTATTTTCTCAGAAGACATAGACAATAAAGCAGCATTCTGGAAGCCATAAAATGAATTAATAGCATTAACCCATGTATTGTTTCTTCATCTGAGTGAATGTCTAGAATGAATCTCTCTGAGCAGCATCACATATCTTTGGGATATTGAGGCCTTTGGTCCTTGAGATGGTCATAATGGTGAATGAAAAAAACATGCTTTAAATGAACTTTAGTTGCTGAGCTCTCCACCAGCCAACAAGAAGGGAGGTGAAAATATTGTCTTTAATGTACTCCTGGTATTGCTGTGCCAACACTGGATCACTTTCCTGTGAAACAGGATCAAGGCAAGACACTCCCAGTGAGTGTCATCTTCTGTGCCATCTTCTGTCAACAGGGTCTTTCATAGTCCACTTTTGTAATACACAACAGGTTTTCAGGGCTGAAGGTCATTTGGCAGAAAGAGTTGGATTTCCATTCCCAAGGGTGTTCATTCCTTCAAGGCCAGGTGGAACAGACTGGCAGTGCCCCTGCAGACACTTGTTGCTGCCCAAACACAGCCAGGCCTTGTCCCTTGACTGTCCCTGCACAGCACTCACACAGCCTGGCTCTACACCTTCGTTTGCAATTGGACATCCAAATTCACTCAGCCCAAAAAACACAGGGAATTGTGTGACATCACACACAGCACAGTGACATCACAGGTCACATCACAGTGACATCACAGACATCACAGTGACATCACAAGTGATATTAACAGTGAAATCACAGGTGAAATCACTGTGACATAACAGACATCAAAGTGACATCACAAGTGAAATCATAGGGACATCTCAGACATTTTTTTTGTCATGGCTATGACCACCACCTCTGGGTGACAACACCCTAGAAAGCTGTACTGGATCATTAAATGCCCCACAGAGGACAATCAGTCAAATAAAAGAACAATTTATATTCATAGGAAATGTAAATTTACTTCTGTAGAGAATAAAAAATATAGTTGTCTCCATGATTTTCTGTCAAAACACAGGCAAGGTTTAGCACACATTCACTGTGATGATTGCCAAGCTGGTCTTGCAAAGCTGAAATTTCTACAACATTATTGCTTTTACTTTTAAGTGAGTGAGGTGATTAACCATGTAATATTGCAGATCATTCTTATGATCAGAAAACCTTTTGCTGGTGTCCAGCAGTAATTTGCTCAGTATCAGAAAACCTAATTAGTTCCTGTAAGTATGCAATATTACAGCTCTGCTGTCAGAGAAACCTGATAAACTCCAAAAACCTGAAAGGAAAGAAAAACCCCATAGACTGATACCTGATGTGATCTCAATTATATAAACTCCTCCTGTTTTCCCTATAATTATCCATCAGGTTTTCCTATAGTTGCTAAAATCCCACCTGTAATTTACACGTCCTGTCTTGTATGATCCAAATTCACATCAATGGAGAGTGTGGGGCAGGAAACAAACAGTACTTTACATAAACTCAGTGTATGTAAAGCATTTTAAGAGAAAAGTCAAATTTTAGGTAAAGAGAATTTCATGGGAGCTTTCCACATTTTATATTATGACAAATTAATGACAAATTATCTCCTCCAGTCTGGGCACAAATTAACAGGGCCTTACACCTTGGCCTCTCTTTCTGTTCACATTGATACTTATACTTGAAAGTGAATGTTGGTGTTCTAAATTACAAATAAATTTATCAAAATGTTTATCTCTGACAATAACAGATTTGGCATAGGAAAGGATTTTTGGCATGAAAAACAAGTAATTATTCTTTACACATAAGTTTAAGTGCGTGGGAATCTTAATTCTGATTCCACTAAAACTTATGACTGACTTATCGTTGATTTCCTGAAGATTAAGAAAAAGTTAGACCAAGACTGAATATTTTTTGAAATCTCAATCTGTAATTATTTTGTATGACAACAGCAAAGTTCTGCCACTGGATTAATTCTGTAGTGTCCCTAAAGTATCATTTAATTTGAATCCAGTTAATATAGCAACTAAAATTCCTTTTTTTTTTTTTTGCTGACACTAATTTTTATTTCTAGCTTTATTCTAGTTTAGTTCTAACATGTAATTCATTTAAAGAAGCTTGTAATTTTTAATTAAGTATTAAAATCACATTAACGAAAGCAAGTGTGTTCGAAGCAAAATATTTTTGCTTCTGGGAAAATAGATTATCCTTTAAAGCAGGGGAAGAGATAAATATTTCATAAGGAGATAAATATGTTGCTCAGTACTCAATCTTTACAATGTGCTGAAATCTAAGGGATTACGAAGAAATCTATCATCATTCAGTTAACCCCTGTAAATATTTTGTACTATGGAAATGCAGTTTGTGTTTATTGTGTAACTTGATTCTATTATATTAAGTTATATATAATGCAAAATATATGTGGATTTTAACTGGAATGTGACAGTGGTTGGATGCAGGACCTGTAGTAAGGCCAGGTTGGGAGAGTCCCAACCCACATGGACTGTGAGCAACCAGGTTGGAAGGACCCACATCTGGGCTCATCTGCTCCAGCAGAGCCATCCCAGAGCACAGGGCACAGGGTTGTGTCCAGAGGCTCTGGAATATCCCCAGGGAGGAGACTCCCCCCTCTCTGTTCAATGTGCTCAGTGCTGGGTCACTGCCCAGCCCACAAGTTCTTCCTCATGGCCAGGGGGAACTTGCTGGGCCTCAGTTGGTGCCCGTTCCTCTGGTGCCATTGCTGGGCCCCCCCGAGCAGAGCCTGCTCCATCCTGGGCCCCGTCCCTGCCCCCCCTGACCCCCAGGGATGGGGGCCCCTCTCCGGGGCTGCTCTGGAGCTGAACAGCCCCAGCTCCCTCAGCCTTTCCTCGAGGATGGAAAGAGTCCTTAATTTTCAACAAGGCAACCCATGGTCTTAGTGCTGTTCTTGTACCATTTCTGCAGTTCAGAGAGCAGCAAATGCAGAGCCCCCCCCTCTGCCAGGTGTGATCGCTGGTTCTCTCCTGTATTAAGGACAGAATCCTTGCACAAGAGGTTCAACACTGTTTCCCTGTCACTCAATCTGAGCACGGACAGTTAAAAAGCTTTTTTTCTACTTTTTACCCTCCACCAGTGTGTACCAGCAAGTGAAACAATATGAAACAGCACAGCAAAAGGAGAAAATATTTACAGTTGTTGCAGGATGATCTTTCACTCAATTACAATTCATTTAAAGTCAGCCAGTGCCTTTAGATGCATGTCATCCTGACAGCCCTCTTATTTTGTGTCCTGCAGTGAGACAGATAATATCACAGCCTTCCATAAAGATAAGGGATTCAGGGGCAACAAAGCACCAAAATATGGGACTCAGATTATCGATGCATCTAGAAAACACTTTCGTCCCCCCCATTACTGTGAAGGTGAAATGGCTAAGTTTCTTAGGGAGGGGGTAAACTGAACTTAAAGCTTCCTTCTCCCCAAACCTCTCTGCCTTATTCCTCCCTGATTGCAAAAAGGAGAATATTATTGCAAAAAAAAAAAAAAGTAAAAGTATGAAAATATTTATTATATTAACATTAACATGGAAAAGGGATATTCTTTCAAGGAAACAGCACCACATTATTTCTCCTTACTTTTTTGTTGTTGTGCTGTTTCAGGTGTTAACACATTCCTATTTACAAAGTTTCTAATTATGCACAATGACAGAAAGAAGCTTTTTGGGCAGGGTTTGCCAAGTGGGATAGCTCAAATCTTTTTTATTATATCCTGCAGCCTGCAAACCCCAGCCAAACTGAACTTTCCCTGCTATTCCCAAATGCTCAGGGTATTTGCATTACTTAACATTCCTCAGCACTCCAGGAATGGTGGATTCTATCCACTGAATTGGGCCCTGAGATTTCACTTTCACACTAAAAGGCAGGTTTTTGGTGAAGCACATCCAAGTCAAACTGTTCAAGTAATAATAAGTGTATATGAACTTATTGCTGTTTAATTAAGTGGAGTATAGAATTAAGGCTGAGAGGGATCAGATTTTAACATATCACAGTCATTTTCATTACCAATGATCCTTGATTTAAAATAAAATAAAAGGCAACTTTTTTATTTCTCTTGTCCAGCTGCAGACTGTAAATTTTGCTGGTTTCGAGTGACTGTAGAAATAATTTAGTGCTTCATGGTTTCTTTAGTCTGTCAGATCCCCTCAAATAGAAATCCAGTGGGAAATGTGTGATTTCATTGAAATCAAATCATGGCACCTTCTGCCATGATACAGTCTCCACATTCAGTCTCAGAGAAGGTCACCAAACATGTAGAAACATGAAAACAGGACTTTGTTTGAAAACAGCTGTTGATTTAATTCAGAACTTTTGCATGGAGGATACTCAGTTACAAAGAAGTATTTCTAATGCACTTTGATTAACCTTAATTAACCACCAAGAGAATTCTAGGTTGCCATAAAACAAAAGAAATTACATTGTTAATAACATTATACTCTGAACTCGGTATTACTACATTATTTATAAGTTATGCATAACTATTTATGCAATTTAGATCTCACTTTTTTGTTGTTTTCAGAAGAAAAAATTGACAATTTACTCTGAATTTTGTTTTCCGGCACCTAAGAGATCAAAAATAAACAAAATGAAAAGATACCAAGGGCTTGAAAATTAAAAATATTCGTTTAGGTGAATCCAAATATATGAAATCAGAAGTCTTCAGAGATCATGCTGCCTTAGTTTCTCATTGTCCTTGTATAAAGCAATTAAAAGATATAAGAAAAAAACCTTTGTTTATTTCTAAGAACTAACTCTGAGAGAACTTCTCTTTCTCTGTACTTGGAGTTTGTGTTACTCTTTATTACAAGTCAAATTGTGTGACCTGTTGTTCTAGGTTTGGACACAGATTAAACAGAAGATACATTTTGCATATGGAATCAATAAATATATTTCCTGCAAAGCAGTGGCTCATTTTAGTGTATTCTTGTCCTTTAGGTGTGCACAAGAGAACTTTTTCACATCTCATCAAAAAGAAACAGCAGATCTGAGCAGCCAGACACAATATTCTCCTCAAACCAGAGCTTTGCCTAAACCAAGTCTGACTGACAGCTTTCATGTCTAAATGAGTTTAAAATGCTTCTGGGTACTTGGTGGGTCCAGCTTGCAGTTCACTCTATCAGACCTTAAAGTCCCTGAGCTGCCTTGTCCTCTCATTTGTGGTGATGGAAAGCTGGAATGACCCTGTCAAAGCAAGTGGAACTGTGCAGACACAGAGTTATTGAGAAAAAAACAGGTTTTTCTATCTAATTTAGTAAAATCATAAGAATGTGTATTTCTATGTAACTGGAAATTAAGATGGGTTCTAGTTGGCAAAGATATTTCAACTTAATGACAATCTACTCTTTGGACACCTCACCAAATCAAATTAATTTGAAAGCCCTTGCCTGAAAATTTAAAAACAAACCCCTAGTTATCTATCATGCTTATGAAATAAGCACTAAAAAATAATATATATCTTAAAGTATATTAAATTTTTTTTTCCATAAAATTCATTCCACCCACCTATAGGGTGTCACACTTTTTACCCCTTTTAAGACCTCATCACTTCTTAAAAAATTATTCTGTGAAGAGGTATTTACAGTAGTTGCTATGATTAAAAAGCACAAAAGAAAGGGAGATAACAATATTCACAAGTCATATTTCCCATTTACCTCTTCAGCAGCCCACTGTGCTTTGTCCCTGAGCAGAACTTGGGAAGTGCAGCAAATCCACAACCCCGACCAACAAAACTGAGGAGAGGGATAAGCAGCTGCCTTAATTCACTGAGAGAAATCTGAAATCTGGCATTTTTTCTCTAAAATATGATGACATAAAGGGAAAAAAAAATGCCATGGCAACCTACAGTGGATAAGAGATATGAAAGAAGCATATGGTGGGTGCAGATTCCTGCATGAAAACTCACAAATCCTGAATTACTCGTAAATACCTAATTGTGTGTAATAGGAACCAAGGGTGCTCCTCTCAGGGGTTACAAAATCTTAGCAATTATGTTTTCATAGGTAATGGTTTAAAACAATATGTTACATTCACCAAGAATTTATTTTAGACAGGTGCGTGATGTTATTTATCAACTTTCTCTGGAGGGCACATTAATGCTGTTCCAAGAACAAAGAGCAAATAATGAACATGGAAATCAGCAAGTTATTCAAACATATTTATTCTACAAACATAAATGCACACAGCCAGGCAAAGGGATTGGGATTTCCTGAATTTCTCTTGATAATTATAAGTTTAGTCATATCTGGTCTTCTCAGATTTAAACTTTCACTCATGCAATATATTTATATTTATAATTGTATTTTTCCCACTAACTTCTCACAAAGAAGGTGCTGATAAATTGTAGGGCAAGGAAAACAGTTCAGTCCACAGAACACTGAGCTGTTAAAGCATTTTCATCCAGTTTTGGAGACGTTGAAAAAGTAATTCTAAATATGAGAAGTGATATAACAACTTGTTAATTTACCTAAAGGAGTACTTATTTCTTTCCTTATCTCTGTGTCAATTTTTATTGGCACCTTTTCCAAAGTTGAAGCATCACTGAGGAAGGCAAGTACATGATAAACGAGAATAATTTCAGAAACCCACATAGATTGGGGAAAGTTGAGAAGATTCCTGCAGCAGGAGATTGAGAAACTGAACTTTGTTCCCTGCTGCACCTCAGTAATTGAGAAATTATCTATACTTCCTATTCCTCTGTGGACTTTTGGAGTGCTGCTCCTATTGGAAAAGTCTTCAACACTGGCTGTATTGGCTGTAAAATTTCTGTGTTCATAAAGCAGCAGCAAAGTGCAAAATGCTGAAACTTTTTCAAAGAATACATTTGAATCTATTCATGTCCTTGTCTAATACATCTTAAAGCTTTGATTAAGAACACAGAGGTCACAGTGGAAGCTTTGTTTGCCAGCTGAGAGCATTATTATTAACATTATGAATTGGCATTATTATGTACAATAGCTGTGTAAGTTATGCACAGAGGTGTCTATTCTGAGTATCCCCAGCCTATTGTTCCCATGATCCACGCTGTGCTTGGTGGGATTTCTCACCCTGTGTTTCTGTCTGCCTCAGTCTGATGCTAAATAAATTCTAACATTTGTTTGTGAATGATTGGTTATTGTCCCTTCACAGATGCTACACCTAATGTTTTAAATGCTAATATATTCCTCACAGATACTGCCAGTCTAGGCTATATCTATGGCAAAAGAATATTACAGTAATTATTTTAAATGTATTACAGTAGTTATTTTGGATAATTTCTCAAGGATTAAATAAATTGAGTGTACTGGCTTTCTCAAAGATCTGTCTTCTTTTCAGGTGAAAAACCATTCCCCCTCCTCAGAAACCAAATGTTCATCCATTTGTGCTGAACCCAAGACTGAATGGATAATTGCTGCAACTTGCCTGACCATTAGATAATGTTATTTGCAGAGTTACAGGTTGTTCCTGTGAATGTTAAGAAGAGATTAGAGGTATGACTTTCACTTGGAAAGTATTCTGTTATATTTGTGAAAGTTTGTTCGAAGATATTTTGCAGAAGGTTTGTCTTTTTGAAATATCCAGGAACTTCCTCAGCCTCTGCACAGACTGGAAACACTTTGTGGAGTCTCTAAAACTCGTAGAACAGGTGGTGATGCACAGAACATCCCTTAATCCAATTTCCATACTTTGTTTTTGTCCACATTTTGTCTTCTGTTGAAAGATCCTTTGTTTCAATGTCTGTGTAAACCTAACAAACAGCTCCTGTCTGCCCCCATCTCTGTACATTCCTACTCTTTATTCTTTGTGTGCCCTTGGGTGGTTTTCTCCCCTGTGGAAACTCATATCAGCAGTTGTGGCTGAAGCATGTTCATTTCTTTGCAGTCCAATGCTCTTTTTGGCTTGTAGTTAAATGCCTGGGATTTGAAATCAATCAGGCTCCTTCTCAGAAGCTGTTCAGCACTAGTTAGGTCACGTTCCTTGTGCATAATAAAGCACTGAACAAGTTAAGGTTAAATGGATTTTTTAATCAATAAATACAAACCGAGATCCAACCCAGTGTAACAATTTTTCCTTACACCCACCCCTTTCTTTTTAGAACAAATACCCATGAGAAGCATTTCAGTAAAAATTCCTAATGGCTCACATAATTTTTTCATGCTGGTTTTATAGCTGTTTTATTCCGGCATTTCCACCAGGGTACAAGTTTGTTGAGATAAACTCCCAAGCAGAGATATGAGTGGTATAGATGCTAAAACCAGTGTTGCCACTCAAATAGTGAAGTGATGGAACACATGAAAGCACCAACAGTTCCAGCAAGCAGAGTTTTCCAAGAGGTTATTGTACTGTAATGCCTGACCACCCTTTCCAGGGAGAAATTCCTCCTGATGCCCAACCTGAGCCTCCCCTGGCCCAGCCTGAGGCCATTCCCTCTCCTCCTGTCCCTTGTTCCCTGGGAGCAGAACCCGACCCCCCCAGCTCCCCCCTCTATGATTTTTTTTTAAAATTATTATTATTTCAGGTTTGTTTGGAAACACCACCACATGGCACTACATTAGCACAATGTGATTTTTTTGACCGTGAAATAATTAAAGGTAAAAAAATGTAGGCTGAGACGTTGTACTTAGATAAGTGAAATGATTCCCAAGATTACTGTACTTAACTTTATTTTCATATACTCAGTGTAGAGAGTTCCAACTGTGCTGGTTTGCTGCCAACAGTGTTTTTGCCATTTCAGCATCTGGAAGTCTGGCTGTTAAATAATCAATATTTATTATTAAGCATGGAGAAACATTTACTAAATTTTCCTTGGAGACTTTCCTGACACACCTTTGACATCCCTGTGTTAATGAAAACTCTCTCTACTGCTTTTCAAAATTGTTCAACATATTTGCAGAAAGGAGAACAGAAGAGGAGACATTTCTAGTTCCAAACAGCTCAAAATTAGCCAAACAGAATAAATAGTGCTTAGCAAGTAAAAACCTTGAAATTAGCACAAGACATTATAATATTACATCTCTTAATGTTCTTCAACTGGTTCTTTTTCTGGTTAAAAGTCATTATGAAAACAGCTCCAATGCCAAAGGAATTCCATATGAAAAATCCCATTTCCTTTTTTGAATAGAGAATTTCATGAGTGTTTATTTTTTTATTCCAAGATATGCTGAGTGATTTCAAGTTTTTTTCTTTGTTCTTTGCTGTAGGCTAATATACCATTTAAACCTTTTTAGATGCAAACTGATATTTCATAGGCTGATATTAAAAGTCTTGTCACTCCTTCAAATTTCACAATGTAAGTGAAACATTTCATCTTTTCATCTTTTTCCACCCATAAAAAGATTTTGTTTATTAGCAAGAAAAGAGATCATATTCTAGACATCTGCTATTCAGGGCAGATTGGTGAATTTTTAGTGTCATACAAATACTAATCTTGGCTTTTGTAAAACCTTATTCTAAAACATGATAATATTATGTGTAATGTCCTTTCCTTCTATAAAAGTGGAAAAATATGGATTTTCTGCTTAATGAAAGGAGAAACATAGAGTATCCCAGTGGTGTGTGCTTCCTGTGAGGTTATTTTGTCTACCCAATTAAACATTTCATTGGACTTTGGCAAATTCTGGGCTTGATTTTAATAATAGGGAAAAAACATGTAATAGAGAGTGCTTTATGAAAAACCCCTTTTGACTTCAATCCACGTTTCTGTCCTTGTGTGTTTTTTATAATTATGTACATAAAAATAGTTTCCTATCTCTCATTATTTCCTTTCTATTCTATAATAACTTCCTTTGTATCATTTATGTGTTGTAGTGCTGAGACTCCTTAAGATCACATTTTTTTGCTAAATAGAGGTTATTTAGATAATTAAAGTCCACCTAGATGTGGACTAGATTTCATGTATGGAATTCTTGCATAAGTTCCTTGTCTAACCAACACCCTTCAGGTCATTATTGTGAAACGAGTTTTCCCTTTATTTTTCCCACCTCGCTCAGATAAAACTGCTCTGTGCTGTTTCTGTGACAGGACAGGAGCAACAACGTAATTCCCAGAACTTAATTGAAGATCTCATTGTGTTCATGCTGAATGAGGAGGGAACACACTCACTGATAATTTACCTGATGGTTTTAGGGGGACAGGAAGCAGCAAACTTATTCCTTGCCCTTTTTCTTGAGTAAGCATCAGGAGAAGATCTGGTGGGAAAAGGTTTTTGTCATTACACTAAATCTCTCCATTAGTGGATATTTCCTTGGAATCAGGAAGCCTGTTTGGGGGTTTAAAAACAAGTCCTACAGAGATAACCCAGCCAAGAGTCCCCCAGCCTTCCTGGTGAGTGGCAGGCAAGGCTGACATCACCTCCTGACACACTTGGACTCCTCTTTGCAACAGGGGAGTTTTTAAGGTGAGGAACGTGGCATTTGCTGTAAATCACAGAGAGAGAAGGTCAGAAGAGTGTGATTGTGAATTTACTAAAAATCCAAAGGCTTTAGTAACTTCACTGAGATATGAAACTCTAAGAATTTACTGGCTCTGCAGTAATCAAGATAACCTGCAAGTCAGTTTGCAGAACTATTGTGAAAGTCACCAGCTGAGGCACAAAGTTTGCCCATCTCTACTGTACTGTGGTAGCTGATGGATTTTGAAGAAGAAAATCCCTGATGATATTTTATTTAGTTTTCAAATGCAATCAGTTGCACAGCTCAATTGTGGGCTCAGAGTGTTTTCATAGAATGAACACAGAATGTTTTGGGTTGGGACCTTAGAGCCCATCTCATCCCACCCCTGCCATGGGCAGGGACATCTTCCACTATCCCAACCTGGCCTTGGACACTTCCAGGGATGGGGCAGCCACAGCTTCCCTGGGCAGCCTGGGAATTATGCACATGTATGGAGATATTTCCTTATTTTTGAAAGAGAAGAGGAAGAATTCAAACACCAGCTGGTTTAGTTGGGGTTTAGTTGCCTTTACATGTGACCAGTGGAGGTAAGTTTTCTTCAGAATGAAGGTTTTGATTAGGGGGGTCCAGCTGGCAAAGCAGGTCAGTTGGGACAGTGTAAAACCTCATCCTGAATTGTGAAGCTTTAGCAAATACTCCTCCTGCATGGGGAGATCATCACTGGAGGGGCATTTTGCAGATTTTTTAAACCCTTCACTATAGGAACATTTGCCGTCTTCTTTCCCAGCCACCAGGATAAAACCCTGGGATCAATCATTCTCAGCCTAAATCCTCTAGTCACAGTCTTCTCTTTTAAAAGAGAAACTTTAAAACTGTGCTTTCACAACAATCCCAGTTGAATTTGCCACGAGCAGGAAAATTTCCTTTGGGAGCTGCTGCTAATTCAAGTGACTCAAAACAGCTCATTCAAAACAATTGGAGTGTTTATTCACCCAGAAGAACATATGAAGGCTTTTTCCTCTGGGAATTACATTAACTTTCCCAGTTTTCAGAAAGTTTAAGCTTATGCTTGACCCAGATACCTTGAGTTCAGAGCTGGGAGACACAGCATTTCTCTCTATCCATAAAATATGCATCCGACTCTTCCCTTCCCAGTTTGGAATTGCTCTGTCTAAGGGACCAATATCCCTGTGAGATGAACCACAATTTTTGCCAATCTTGTCAAAACCAGAATAATTTGGCATAGGAAAGTCAATAACTATTTAAAAAGAATTGGTCAACTTTAATTTCCTATCAGGATATTTGTTAGCAACATAAATCTAGAATTAGGAGTTTGATAGGCTGAAAACAACGTTAGAAACAGGATTTAATCTGCTATTATAACTGGAATGTTTATTTTAGTGAGGAGAAGACAGAGGCACATGTCAGGATACTTTCCAAGTATTTTATTTAGAAACTGCTGAGATATTTCTAGGCATTTTTATTACACCTTTGTGTAATATGAGGGCTTAGATAAAAGCAAACATAATAGTCTGTTCTTTTTCCAGTGTTCATGAATGTCAGAATATGTGTGTGTCCATTCAAGAATCTGTGCTGCTTTGTTTATGTTCTCTTAGGAAGTCAGGAACCCTCCTCTCAGAAAATTCCAGTTTTTCCAGTTTTTAAATCATCTTGACAATATTCTATGTCATGCCATCAATCCTCTTACTGCTATCACATGTTTTTTTGTTTCATCTGTAGTATACATCCTTTTACTACACTATTACACTTATTTTTTCTTATTTGGCTTGAATTTGAGGCCCTAAAGTGGATTTTAAAAGATGAGTGTCAGTACCAAGTGTAAATTATTTAAAAATGCAGTTTCGTGTAGAGAGCTCCTGTTTGATGTTAAATAGATCTTGCACCACCCACCACCTGCTTTTCCTTCTCATTTTATCTAAAAGCAACATGATTTAAAAGGCAGTGCTTTAGAGTTTGGTTGTGAAAAATAATTTCATGTTACCATTTTTAAATTAAATTAGTTTTGAAATTAAATTCAATTTAAACTAAAAAATAGATGCTTATTCTTCCTTCTGTGTTCCACACTCAAGTCTGGTGCCAGATATAGGCAAGGAAATGAAATTTCACAACTGTTGTATGCAGACTTACATTACAGAAAACAGTATTTTCCATTTCAAGTGGTGAATTTCTTAACTTAACTTGATAAAAGCTGGAATTGGTGACAAGATGATTTAATATAGCCCTTGCTAACAAGTTGCAGAGATTACTGTTGTGTCAAAACAACATTGCTGGAGGCATTCTGGCGTCAGGCTGGACTGATAACTACAATGCAGGGAAACAGCTTTTTTGGCAGCTATTTTATTCCTGAATGCTGCTGATTAAAGGCATCTTGAGCTACTTTTATTTTTTTTTCCTCCTGATAATTTCATTCATGTACACTTTTGTTTTTGCTCACAAATAGAAAGGTAAATACTTTAAAATTAATAAAAATGAAAACCTAAAAGCCTAGGTGGATTAGCCTATCTTGATTAGGATCTCTCCTTCAGGAGATGATCAAAAAGCCTAGACTTGATATGGGAATAATTATTCTTGTCATTTCAATACTAATATATATAAATATATATTAAAACATTTTTTATGGTGATGTTGGACTTGAGTCTTCTTCCCTTGATTTTGGAAACCTGTTGGACTCATCCACAAATGCTATGCGAAACCTTCAGTTTTGAGCTGAAATAGAAATGCCATTGAATTTTAAACTGTACTTTATTTCTGTCTCATTTCTGTTGGGTGTGTTGGTAACATGCAAGGGTTTCTCCTGTAAGCAAAGAATTTGAAACTAAAACTTTTAGCTTTGCATTTAATCCTGTGTTCGTGGAGAATACTAGGACAGAGAGGCTGTTTAGATTGCATGCTTTGTATTAGGATTTCAAGCTATAAACAGCATTACACATCAAACACGTGATGTTGACTTTTGCTCATAAAACATGCTGTTTTGATTTTTTTTTAATTGTTTTACATATCCTGTGTATAGGCAAAAGTACGGGAGAGATTTGTGTAAAATGAGCTGGAAGATTGCGCCTGCTGGAGATTGAAGCTCAAAACTCAAAGCCCTGAGATTCCTGAGAGGTAAATTTATTCATGTTTCTCTCATCCCCAGAATGGCATGGCCAGGTAAATTGTGAATTTTGGGAGTGTATGTGCAACCCCTTCTCCTGCTGAGCTGGAGTGGGCAACACAGTACAGGGTAATTCCTCATATCTTGGACTGGTTGAAGTGGTGCTTTAACACACCAGAGCTGCTTCCTGAAATTGCCTTTGGCCAGTGCTGTGTTTGAGTGTGTTGTGGCCTGGACTCAGGTACCTGTTGCTGTTTCCATCCAGGACACCCAGGGCAGCCATGGCAGGGGCAGAGTGGGTCAATCACACTCTTCTACAGCAGCAACTTTGTGCACCTCAATTTATGCATCTAAAGCATCATTGGATACCTTAGAAATTTGAATAATTTCCCCAAACTCATTCACAACTAACTCAGGAATATGCATTGGACAGATCTGTAAAATAAAACTTTTTACAGTCACTGAGTCCTGTGTCCAATTCTTGGCCCTTCACAGCAAGAAGGACATTGAGCATGTCCAGAGACAGGAGCAGAGCTGGAGAAGGGTCAATCCCATGGGAGCTGGGGCGGGTCAGCCTGGAGGAAAAGAAAACTTAAAACACATACACGTGTCACCTGTGGTCAGAGAAAACTACCAGACCAAGCAGGAAGGGGTATTCTAGTTCTTTTTGATGTTGTTTGTTGATTAGCTGTTGCTAAATGTGATTGTGCCAGCACTTGTCACTTCATTTGAACATGGAAAAGAAGAAAAACTTTTCCCCTGGTTTTTGTAAATGTTTGATGCGGTGTGTCATTTTGCAGAGTCACAGTAAAAAAATGGATCTAACACCAAAATAGTTGCTTTGTTTGCTAGTCAGAGAACAATGCCAGCTGTCAGCCTTTGAATTATTATAGAGCCATTTGACATGTGTTCAAAAAAGACTCTGTATCCTTGACTTGCCTTGTATTGCATCAGTAAATAGAATTACTTAATAGGATTATGATTGAGCTATATTGTATGCTTCTCTTTCAGTTACTGCCTTTGTACATTGCCTCTCTTTGTACTTTACACATGGAACTATAGTATTAAAAAGTAGAACATTGAAGTACAGGCTGCTTCATTAAAGATATGATATATTTCAAAAATATTTTGAAACTTAACCAATCATGCTCAAAAAACGCTTCACATGTTAAAATTTTGGTGTAATTATTTCACAGAATCACAGAATGGTTTGGGTTGGAAGGGACCTTATAAATCATCTTGTTCTACCCCCTGCCATGGGCAGGGACACCTTCCACTACCCCAGGTTGCTCCAAGCCCCATCCAACCTGGCCTTGGACACCTCCAGGGATGGACAGCCACGGCTAAATCTGGCTCCTGTTATTTGTTCTATGTAGTCAAAAACGATGGATCAACCAAATTCATGGGAAAGATCATAATTTCTATTGGTCTGACCCAAAGGTAATCAGGGCAAACATGTGATGTCTCTGATGGGGAAAATTAAAATTACTGGACAGTCCATGGGCACAGTCTGTGAGAGGCCCCTCTGTGACATCTGATTAGAGTTGTGTTTTTAAGCTGATGCACATTCTGCTCAGTGATGAATCTTACTGACCTCAAAAGAATTGAAAGCTAGCTCTGAAAAATGTTAGGAAGACTCTCTACCACCCAATCATTCCTAAAGAAGCCCTTCTGGAGAATCTCTCCCAACCAGGAGTGAACACACTAGTGTGCTTTTGTTCTTATTGTTCAGATATTTCACTTGAGCTCAACTTTTTATTGCTAAGCCCTCCATTGTAGTACATTATCAAGAAGCTGGTAATAGTAACTCCAATTTGAATTTTTGGCAAACGATTTGTTGCAGCTGTAGTTGTTCATATGCACCATTAACTGCCTGGGCACATTTGGAAAAAAATCCTGCCTTTTTTCAGGGTATTTCATAGCTTTTCTGATATAAGAGTTACTGTCCTAAACTATGAAAAATTTTCCAATTCCAAAACATTTCCAACCCTCCAGGAAAACAAGAATCCAAATGTACCTATTGGAATTCTTCACAGTGGTTAGAAGGAACCATCACTTCTGTTTACACTATAGGATTATAAATTATATCGAAAATATCATTCAGTTAGAGTCATTCCCCAACACTGAAAGGAGATGGATGGTCTCCAGGGTAAGGTTGTCATAAAAAGGAAAATCAAACCAGATGAATAATACAATAAGTCTGTGTATCAAGCCAGCTCAACCAAGCAGTGATAAGAACTGTGGCAGGCTTTGAGGAGCTGGCTGACAGATTTCATTTGTTTGAGTTCAGATCTTGTCCTGGTGTCATATGTCATATCTGCTCACCATCCCTTTGGTGTTCTACCAGCACCCCTTCAGGTGCTGGCAGGGGATTAGAAGGAGTCTACCAGTTAAAATGCTTGAATGGATAAGTCAAGAGTACAAGGAAAGAGCCCATTTCATTTCTTGTTTTTTATGTGCCACAGGACTGACACATCTTTTGCATTTTGTTCTGTAATTAGATATACATTACATTTTAGAATGTAAATGTGCACTGAGGTGCCAAGATGGGACATTTCAAATCTATATAAATATATAAATATACTGAGAATGGAAAATGAAGATGATTAAGCCCTTTGACAATATCCAGATTTATCTTTAAATCCTATGGCTACTGGTACATCTGTACATAACTGGTACATAATCAGTTATTACTAGTGTCTCTACAATTTAAAAGACAAAGACCTGTTCACTCGAGAACAAGGCACACCAAAACAAAAGTTGCCATGTGTTAGTGCAGTGTTTCCTCTTGACTTCATCTCCTCATCTATTTTAAATACTTTTTACATTTCACTCCACTGAAGGATTATAGAATCACAGAACTATTAGGGTGGGAAAAGACCTCAAAGACCATCAAATCCAGTCTGTGCCTGATCCCCACCTTGTCATCCAGCCCAGAGCACTGAGTGCTACGTCCAGTCCTTCCTTGGACACCTCCAGGGATGGGGACACCATCATCTCTTGTTCCAAAGCCTGACCACCCTTTCCATGAAGGTGAATGTCCAATCTGTCCTGATGTCCAACCTGAAACTGCCCTGATACAGCTCGGGGTTGTTTGCTCTCCTCCTGTCCCTTGTTCCCTGGGAGCAGAGCCCGACCCCCCCCGGCTCCCCCCTCCTGGCAGGGATTGCAGAGAATTCCAGGTGCCCCCTGAGCCTCCTTTTCTCCAGGCTGAGCCCCCCCAGCTCCATCAGCTGCTCCTGCTGCTCCAGCCCCTTCCCAGCTCCGTTCCCTTCCCTGGACACATTCCAGCCCCTCAATGTCCTTCTTGCAGTGAGAGGCCCAACACTGACCCAGGACTGGAGGTGTCCCAGCAGTGCCACCACAGGGGACAGTCACTGCTCTGGTCCTGCTGGACATTATTTTTGATGCAGCCCAGGTGCCATTGGCCTTCTTGCCCACCTGGGCTCATGTTCAGCCTCTGTCACCAGCACTCCCTGGTCCTTTTCCAGCTTTCCAGCCCCTCTGCCCCAGCCTGGAGCTGCAGGGGGTTGTTGTGACCCCAGGGCAGGACCCGGCACTTGGCCTGGTTGACCCTCACACCATTGGCCTCAGCCCATGGATCCAGCCTGTCCACAACCCTCTGCAGAGCTCCCTGCCCTCCTCCAGCCCAGCTTGGTGTCACCCATGAGAGTGTCCTCGATCCCCTCGTCTGGCACATTGACAAAGGTGTCAAACAGGACCATTCCCAGTACTGAGCCCTGGGGAACCCCACTAGTGACCAGCTGCCAACTGGATGTGACACCATTCACCCCTATGTCACTTAGTTCATGTTGTAATTAGAGAAGAATCATTAGCAAAGGTCCTGAATGTCTTGTTTCTCAGATTTTAAATGAGCAAAATGCTGCTAAGAGATTTCTGGGGAAAGGATGGTCACTGAGTGCCACAAGGGGATATTCCAACATCACTCTCAGTAGGTTATGCACTAATGTCAGTCAGGCTGTGAAAAGTTAACTCACTGAGGCAAACAAATTAGACAGATCTCTTGATTATTTGACATTTATATGTATTTGGATGGCAAAGCTCAGCTGTTACTAAGTGTTACATGGTCATGCATTTGTCTGTTGAGTGTAAATCTTCTTTATAGCCTTCCTACAAGACCTTCCTTAGTTTATGCTGGATTTTTTTCTCTGAATTCAGTCAGTACCTGCAACATACAGACTTAAGGAAAATTGGTTTTAGAGTTAAAATAATGAATTGGTAAAGCACAGACAAAATCAAGAAGACTGACAGTTGCCTAAAGAAGGTGATGTGTATTCAAACTTTTTTCTTACTCTGCCTTAGACTAAATTTTAAGCCAACAATGAAATGCAACAAGTATTTTCTCTACCCACATTTTGAGAATTAACCTCTCTATTTTCCTTTACTTTTCAAAGAGCTCCCTGAAATAAAAATGTCTCATTTCAGGTTGCAAATCAAGATACGTTAAACTTCTGGAGTTCTAGAATTGATGAGGAAAAAGTTTTAGTTTTAATTAGATCTGCATAATTTTTCTTAGATTTTATTGCCTGGTTCAGTAGCTGAAGCAAAAAATAAATTATTCAAAGGACTCTAATGATACTGTGCTTCGGAACAAAGATTAAGCCATACTGTTCCCTGCAGAGGTACTAATAACTGCACTGCCCAGGAGTGGCAGTAAGCCTCTTAGCACATCAGCAAAGATTAGGTGTATAACATATATCATTAGAGAAAATAATGTGTTAAAGGGACCTACTCTGGATAACTTGTCTGGAGAAGAAAATATGTAAAGAATAAAATTAATTGTATTGCTTGTCAACCACAACTTGGCAAAGGACAAGTCTATGTATTTTGTCTTTTCTATATGAATTGAAATATCATAAATCACCTCTTGTGAAGAAAACTGTTTCCATCTTGTCCAGAAGGGCCGGTGCATGTTTTCAAGAACTTTCCGTACCTGTGAATAAGCAGAAGCTTCAATAGCCTGGAGGGGCATCATAGCAGAATGTGTGTGGAATAGAGCAAATAAATCCAGTTTTACTTCAGGTTTGGGGACTGTTTGTCTACACTGTTTTATTGGTATTGATGGCTTTATCTCTGAAACATATCTGAAACAAATCAATTTATATGTATGGAGGACTATTGTGTGAAGGGCTGGTTTCATATAGGATGCTGTAAGGAACACGTCAGGAATATTTGAGAGGAGGTCAGGACTTGACTCATCCCTGGAAGTGTCCAAGGCTAGGTTGGACATGGTTTGGAAAAAGCGGGGATAGTGGAAGGTGTCCCAGCTCATGGCAAGGGGTGGAATAAGGTGATCTTTAAGTTTGTTCCAACTCAAGCATTCTGTGATCCTGTGATTCTTGCAGAGCTTTACTGTTTCCAGTTCTGAAGACATCTTGGCGTTATCTTGGACATTACAGCTCCTGATAAAGTTGGATTGATAAGTAACCAACAGGCTTTCCTTCCTCCCTACCCCATCATAACTTTGTCTCTGTCCTCTAAGATCACCTGTTCTGTCCTCTTTCTTTCTGATCAGATTTTTAATTCTTGAGGCAGAGATCATCCCTTTCTCTAGTGCTCTTCTCTTTCCTTCCCTTTCCTCCTCAAAACTGAGAACACTGTCAGAACATTAAAAAAAAAAAAAGGAAAGAAAGAAAAAGAAAGAATACAGTAGCAAATATTCCCTTTTCAAATGGAATCATTACCATAGCACAGGTATCCTTCAGCTACCAGCAGCTGCAAATGGAACAGGGAGATGTCAGTGTTCACTTCCACTGATCTCATTATACGAAGCACTAAGAGGAGCAAGGGAATACATTTGGAGAGCTTTCATGTGGTTAAAGTGACAGGGGAAATTCAGTCTTTGATATCCCCTTGTTCAGTGTATCTGCCTCACTTTGTGCTTGCCCCTCAAAAGGCAAGGCTGAAAAAATATTAGAGGATTGTTGAAAGGGATTGGAAAAATGAGAAAAGGCTCTAATTAAAAGGACAAAAATATACTTGGAAAGTATTTCTCAGTGTTTTTAAGTTCATAACTAGACCACCTATCCAAATCTCCTCATTAAAAGTCAGATTCAGTTTTCATGCTGAGAGCTTGATACCAGGTTTCTGCCCAGTTAGACAAACATTTCTTACTTTGATTCCTACATTACCAAAGTGCCCAAGAGCCACTGACTGATACGTGTGTTCATGACCTGATGGTCTGGGTAGGGAAAGGTCAGTATTCACAATTGTTAAACTGGCAATGAAAATCAGCTGAGATTTGACCGCAATTGCCTGGAATGCAAGGCATTCCCTGGCTCTGGAATTCCATGTCACAACATAAATACAAGAACCTTTCCTTCACCTTTTCTTTCTTATATTTTTTATCTTATTTTTGACTTTCTATTGGCAGGCCCACAATGTTACATAAGAACTGAGGAAAAATTAGGATAAAAGGAAGAGTCAGTACTAGCCAAAGTTTTTCTTGAATATCTGTGGCTGATAAAGCCATGGCAAGACTTAAAAAAAAGTGCCAAACTCTGGCAGAATCTTTGTGGAGTCCAGCTAAAGAGGTGTCACAAACCCCAATGGCTCAATAATTCATTGCTTTCAGGGTATGACAGTGTATATAACATGGTATATAAAGATGAAATGTAGCCCTTTATATTCCAGGCTGCTGGAGGAATGTATTTTCTTTTCGTTTTGTTTTCTTTCTTCATTGGAAACTGGAGTTTAAATCCCTGCACAATTGATTGTTGCTCTCCAGAGAATTCAGCTGCACAGTATTTCCTTCTCCAGTGTTCCAACCTGGGGGGATGTACTGAAATGTGACAGAAGGAGATGTGGCCACTTTGATGGAAACTCCAAGTTATCATCATAAATAGCTGTGTAGTTCCCTTAAGAATTTAATTAGTCATTTCATTTGAATTATTCACTTGGAAAAAGATGTACTGGGTAGCTTTAATCTAATTAGGCTATTAGCTAGTAGTAGAAGATGAACATATCCAAATAGAAGGCGAACATTATATTTCAGTCAATCAGTCTGAGAGGTAAAACAGAAAGTTTCATAGGTCTACTCATGCCCATTAAACCAGAGTCATCTTAAACCCCCAGAAACTCCCTGAGGTTAAGCTAGGCTTTGTGGAATTTAGCTATATTTTGCAGAATTGAATGAAAAACTTTATATAGGGAGGAACTGCTCAGTATATATAATAAATAAATATAGATAGGTATATACGGAAAATAGAGAGAGAATATATATAAAACATATTTATCATGTTTTCTAAATAAAGTGCTGGTGTCAGTTCTCACAAGATAAAAATAAGTATACCTGCTTGAAAATTTTGTAATGACTGGTATAAAGTATCAATATTTTAATTTTATTAAATTATTGGGAATTGATATAAAGATTTATTTTACAGAACAAAAGCATTTAAGTAGGACTTACTGTTATGTATCAGTGATAGTAACACTGGGACTTCATTCTGAATTACTACAATGATTAATTAAAGGCCTTGTTCAGGATGAGTGAACATCATTATTGTTTTTAAATAGGAAAGGCAGATAACCATTACTGATTACTCCTCAATTCCCAGTCTCACTTGTTAAAGACTAAAGAATACTAAAGTAGGTTGTATAGTTTTCATGAAGCTAAAAATGGAGCCAAGAATAATACTATTAATATGCAACACATACAAAGGTAAAGAGGGAGAGCTGGATGGGTTTAAAAATTAAAGATACAAAAATGCTGCACTGCTGTAAGTGCAAATATTCCTGACATTTTTAGTAATAGAAAAGAAATGTAGGCTATAGCTTTCATTTAAACAATTTTTTGGTAATTGCACAACAGTTTTTAGAGTGCATTCCTGAGTGCAGCAGCAGTATTTAAAACATGTACATAAGCACACACCACTCTGCCTTAAGAAAACACAGATAGAAAATCTGTAATCTTGGATATTTTAAATATATCAATAAGAATACTGAAATGCAAACCTGGCTGCTAATTAACTGACCACTAGAATTTACACAGGTTGTTTAAAATAAAAATCACTGGGAAATGCTGTTGTTGACTTGGCTGAAATCAGGAATTACAGCCATAAGAAGTCTACAGTAAAACTTCTAGCGGGCGCAATAATTTTTGGGATGGATTTCTAAGGAGATATGAAAGCAGAACTCCGAATTTTTCTTTTAGATCCATCTTGAAGAGGACACTTTATTTTGCACGTCTTTGGGTTCCTGGTAAGAGAAGAGAGAGGAGATTTCTTGACCAGTCAACTGTATAAGCAGCTGTAAATGGTGCAGACCTTGGAGCACAGCAAAAAGTACAGAGAGATTTTAATGCCACGATGCCCAGAGTGGAGCTGGGAACCAGGAGGTATTGTATAAACACCTGTGCAATGGCAGGGATTAGAAATCAATGTTATGGAATGGGATTCAAATCAACCAAGACAGAGCTGATAGTTTAACTCTTAGGGAAATTAGAAAGCTTGGAAAATGTGCCATTTTGGTTGTGAGAGGCTTCATAGTTCATTTTTTCCCGGAAAGGGTGGTCAGGCATTGGCAGGGGCTGCCCAGGGAGGTTTGGAATCCCCATCCCTGGGGGGGTCCGAGGAAGAACTGGATGTGGCTCAGTGCTCTGGGCTGGGGGACAAGGTGGGGATGGGGCATAGCTTCGACTGGATGATCTTGGAAGGATTTTCCAACCTCAGTGATTCTGGGATTCTCTGCAATTCTGTAGGGACTTGCTTAGAATCTGTGGACTCAACTGCTTTACTGGAGAAGGTGTTTATTCCCTTCTTTCAGGGAAGGAATATGGAATAGTCTGAACTTAATCAGAGCATCACACAAATTAAATGAGACCAGAAAGCAAGAATAATGTCAGTGCTGTGTTCTTTTCTGGCAGTTGTTTGAGAGCAGGTCTTGGAATCTCATTGCTCAGGTTCTCAGCCTCCAGGAGTGCTCTGATTCAGTAATATAATTATGTGACTTGTGTCCTGCTGTATCCACCTACCTGAGTCTTGCATCTTCCCTACAAAATCATATTTCCTTTCTGGCACAGAAATTCTAGATAGAACAGGGATAGTGTGATTGTGTGTAACAGCTACAAAGGGAGTAGCTCCCCATAACACCTGCATCGAAAGGAGTCCAGTAAAAGAAGTGTTTTGGCTCCAGATATTTTTGCATTATGAAAAGGAGTAGAAGGAATATGTGTCCTTGTAAAGTAACAAGAGCAAGAGCACAGCTCTCCACTTCAAGGTGTCCTCTGCACAGCCTTCCAGACAAGTCACAAAAGCATGGGAAGTCAAAGCTATTTCCAGTTATTATAGTGTTAATTTAGGGGCATCAAAAGTCAGAAAAATGCTTTCTGAAGGAATGCATTTAAAGCACACATGGTCTGAAAAGATGAAATCTCTATTATGGGAAATGCACGCAATAACAAAACCTCTCCAATCATCCTTTAAACAAAGAAGTATTTTAGAGAAGACTTTTTGGGCACATGTTGCAAAGAACAGAAAATAACCTTAGTGGTTCACACTGAACCATTATATTCTGTTACCTGTCCTTCAGAAAAATAAAAATTGCAGCTGGGCTGAAGGTACATCATAACAGTCGCAGTGACTAAGAATTCAAATTTGAAAGGAGATGGAAGCAAACAAAAATATCATCAAAAGATATAAGTAGAAAATAGGCAGGTAAAAGAGATTGTGTTTTTTGCTGAATGTGAAAGAAAATGTGTTTTCTGCTGAAGAACAGATTTCAGGCAAATAAAATGAAGGGTAGAATCTGGTGATAAAATGATTTTTCCAGTAGCATATAACAAATCATTAAGAAATGTGTAAATCAGAACAACTAATAGCTGGTCCAAGATTACATTTTTCAAAAAGCCCTTAACATTCAGGATCCCACTTGGATACTCAAAACTTCTACAAATAAGCAAGTGAAACCATGAGGTTGCCATTTCAACATTCTTCCTTCAAATGGAAAAGGCTTGTTTCCTTCAGCAACACTGAAGGACTAGGAAATATTGAATATGGACAAAATCCTGAGTATATCACCATAGAAGCAGGAAATCTTCCAGATATTTGGTGTGATACAGATAACGACATTAATTATTTAGTAGCTGAGGGGTAATCTCAGAGAACAAACCACACTTTTGTTGGCTACAAGTTTGGCAGCAGATGCAGTTCCCACCCAGTTCTTTTGTTTAATATTTATGAAAATTGAGCTGAAATGGAAATTCATGCAGAGGGGAAGGATCAAGGTCTGTCTTCTGGCTGGTTCCTGTGGTGATGTGTCTCAGTACTGACCTGTGAGAAAAAAATGAATTTTGACCCTTCCTTCAATTTTCACATGGAGGTCAATTAATTTTGTAGCTTTGTCTCGTCTGTGGGACCCTCTCAGAAGGGCAGGGTCTTATATGTGTCTCCATGCGATGTTATTCAAAAATAAACCCTTAAATACTTAAAACCAGGAACACTTTCCACTATCCCAGGTTGCTCCAACCTGGCCTTGGACACTTCCAGGGATGGGGCAGCCACAGCTTCTCTGCCCAACCTGTGCCAGGGCCTCCCCACCCTCACAGGGAACAATTCCTTCCCAATATCCCATCTAACCAACTCTCTGTCAGTGTGAAGCCATTCCCCCTTGTCCTGTCTTTGCAAGGAACACATTCCTAATTTTTTATTATACATGTCTATGAATTTTTATGAAAATTTATGGTGTATTTTTGGCTTTTTGTTAGAAAAACATGGCAATTATATGTAAATGGGTTATTCGGTGTCCAGTGAAGTCACTGATAGTCATGCATAGAATCAGGTTTAATTTTGGGTTTTTTTTCTAGGTGTTTTGTATTAGATAACTTGAGTCTGTTCTCTGTTATGATACAGTTGTTCTTTCCGAAGTGAATTTTCATTGCCACCAATAGTAGAGATTTATAAAATTTGGAGAAATTTTGCAGGTTCTGCCCCATCCCTTGATGTGTTGGTGGAAGTGATCTGCCATTCATGGATTCCATCATTTGTCTTCAGCTTCGTTAAAGAGATTTCCCATTAGACTCCAACATGTTGCCTGGCACATAAATTTATTTTTTTTTAAGCTTGAACAAAAAATTCTTTAGATTTCACTGTTGGAAGGTTAGGACATTCATGATTTTTTTGTGGATTTAATCTGCCTTCAAACAAGCTCATGATTCAATCAACTATATAAAGAAAATATAAAGGTCAAAATTATCCAGCTTATATAAAACATTGAAAAGCTGAAAGCTGAAAAATGTAAATTCAAAGCCATTTATCTCAGTGACATCAGCTGACTGTAAGTTATATCTTTTATATATAAGATATATAATATATTATATATATATATCTTTTATATATAATACATTTAACCTGCACCTTACATATATATAATATACATATCTCCAATGATATTCATCCCTTTTCTCAATTCTTTCTACTCCTGAATAAGAAGGAAATGTTTAGTGCCATTATATCAAAATTAGTAAGTCTTTCCAGAACAAGAAACTAGCATTTCACTATTGTCTGTTTCCAAGTGAAATATTGCATGAAAAACAATCCCTTAAATTTGAGCATTTCCCCACTTTTCCCTCAAAACAACATTTTCAGTGTTTCTGTGCAGTGTTTTGGCATTAAATGTTTTATTTTGTGGTGAGTGATGCAATGCTGGATTCCTCAAGGTAGGGATGTTTTTTCCCTCACTCTTTTCTCTCTCCTCTTCCATCCCCAATTTCTGTTAGAAGTCAAACAAAGCAATTCTCTATTTTTGAGGGTTTGGGTACAGAACTGAAACATCCATTTTTTCCTCACCTGTAGTAAACGTTCACTCTGGAAAACTAAGAGCTGCAGAAAAATAGTTCCATTATGTGTCATTTGCACAATAATGTACCACGAACAACTTATTATTCTATATATAAATTACTGTAAACTAGAGAAGGAACAGGATTAAAATATTCAGAAGAGCTGCCTCAAGTGGTTTCAGCTCTGTATCGAGGATGACAAGATGAGGAGTTTGACTTCAGACTGTGCCGTGGTGGTTTTGAAGTGGGAGGAAGGTCTGTGTGATACCAGTACCATCTTGAGGCAAGTCAGAGCATAACAGATGAATTTCTCAAAACTAAAGGCCAGAGCATAAATCACTCTGAAAATCATTCATTTCACCTTGCTCAGGTGCCATTCTACATTATAGTTCAAATTTTGTGGTTTACCTGCACCCGACCCTACAAATGCTTGCACGATAATAGCAGATTTTTAAATACATTCACAGTTGTATAACCTTAACTTCAGGAAAAAAAAAGAAAAGTGGATTAATTTTCTTTTTTCAAAAATTAGTAGAATGCAGACAGACTGAGGGGACAGAGCTGAAAATTCATAGTCGATACTCATGTAGTAATTTAAAATATCATAAAATTTAATGTTCACCTTGTTAAGCACTGAAATTCCTTGCTGCAGGATGTACAGCAGCTGATAATTTATTTGGATTTTGATGTGATTCAAAATTACGGAGAAGAAATCCATTTAGAAATGTGAACTAAAACCACACGTGGCAGAGGAAACCCCCTCAGTGTAAATTGCTGGAAGAGAACTTGGCAGCTGCTCGTCCTTTTTTCCTCCTCTTTCCTAAACAATCCATTGGAACTATGAGAGTTGAACAATTAAACTAAAGGGGCTTTTATCAGAGCCAGAACAGAGGTTCTTATTTCTGTGGGAGTGTTTTTGGTAACCAGACTTTTGGAAAGCACTTGAGTAATATGGGGATTTATGCCTCTTTAGAAAAATAATCAGACAATACACTAATATTGGAAAACTATCCTACATCATTTTCCTGTGGATACACTAGGTTTAATTCCATCAATTCAAGTATTTCAGATCAATTGCAGGATCAATTTTGTTTTCATGCTCTCTGTGAGAAAAGCCTTTTTCCACTTAAGCCTTTTTTTCTTTCCTAACATTGTCTTATCCCTTGATTTAGTAATTTTTTCAAGTTTCACTAAAACCAGTGCTTAAATGCTGCTTTAGAAACAGTCTGCCTTTGCCAGTCAGTTTTTTGCTTTTGGATAACACATGGTACCTTCCAACTTCTACTTACAACCTGTCTTTGAAATGGTCAGTGGGGAGGGTTACTTCAAAATTTCGTCCTTCACTCCTTAAATGCAATATCTATTATCAATATATTGTGTGCTTTAAGACTTTTAGTACTCTGTATACTAGAATGGAAGAGAGTAATTTTTAAATATAATTTTCCTGAAGATTACAGTAACAGTAAAAAAGATTGCACATAAAACATATTCTATTTTATATGGCTAAGGCTATATTTTAATGAAGAATTATGGATATGATGGCTGTTATTGCTGTATAAAACTGCACTGTGGTTCCCAGGAGATTTAGGGAAGCTTTTCAACAGTTTGATCTTGAAGTTTTATTTTCTCTTTCAGAAAGGGAAAACTCATTTGAGGCTTTCAGGGTTCAGTGATTTTGAAATTAAGCTGCTATACAGAACTATCACAGCACTTCTTATCCATGTGGAAGCCCAGGCCAAATGATCCAAGCTAGAATTGTGTGTCTAGTTCTCATTTCTCAAGTAACTGGTATGTGGATTAATATGCCAGAGAGAAATGGTAGTATCAATATAAAATGACTTTATATTTGCAGCCTTTGTCCCTGTCCACTGCAAAGCAGGTCGGTTCCTGAAATCCTGATTCATTTTTCCTGAGTACCTGATAAACTTCTGAAGCAACTCCAGAGGGGAAGACTTGGGGAGCTTGCGAGAAGTTTTAAGGTGCCAGAGCTTTGCTGAGGGCAGATCCTGCTTTTCTTTGCTTTCTGAGCTTTGTGTTGAGCTCTGTTGAGAGGGTTTGCTTTCTGTGGGATCCTTCGGCTTTGGATGGTGTTGACATCTGACAACCTGCTCTTCCTGCTAGAACTGCTTGTCCTTCAGCAGGAATTGGATGCAAATACTCCAGATCCCACCAGGCTCTTGTGGCTGGTCCTGAGTGCAGGCCTAAATCATACAAATTACATGGTACAACTGGCAGGGAAACCATCAGCTACTGCCCGGCCTGGGCTGGCCTAAATGCTGCAGGTAGAAGTGACAACAAGGATTATGTCATGTCACTGCATCTGGACTTCCAGAGATTTTCATCCATAAACACTCTAATTTAAAATTCTCTTCAAACTCAGGGCAAATTTGGCCAGGCTGTACCAATCATGGCCAGAACAACAGCTTTTGATTCTGACCTGTGCTAATAAGCGTATCTTGTAGTCCTTTCTGTATAGTCAGACATGTCTGGTGCAGTTTTGGGTCCAGGCTCTCCCAGGATTTGTCTGGGGGTGCCAGAATGTGGATTGTGCCAGTTACTGCCCTGCTGGAATAGTAGCAGCTGTCAGATGGAATAAGTGGCAGGAGAACACACATTTAAGGATCAGCCAACACTGACCAACACTGAGGCATCAGCTCAGGCTATGATTTAGTTATTTACTTGTTGCACCAAGATTAAATTATTTGAAGGATCAGTATGTCTGAGACCCTGATGATTGAGCCTGGGGCAGAGCTGGTGGCAAACCTGGTGTGACTGTGAGTGAGGGGGAGCAGCTGAGGAAGGGCCTCAGTCCCAGCTCAGGTGGTGGGAGTGGGACTGACAGAGGGGCTCTGGATGATCAGACTGGGAAATTCCCTTAGCAGGGTCATCCAGGGGCTAGATGGAGGCTTTTTTTCCAAAATGGGAGTGTCTCATGCTTTTGTAAGAGCAAAAAATCCTACCATTAGCAGAAAGTTCCCCATCTGTTTTTTAGGACCAGCAATTTCAAGCTCTTCAGGTATTTATCTCAAAACTGACTGAAGATAATAGAGAAATATGCCACAATTTTCCAAGCCATAAGAAAGTGGTCAATGACTTGTAGATTCACAATGAGTGCACTGGAAAAAATAAGGTACACATTGATTACAAGCACTATTTCTTTTGGTTAGGGAAAAGGTCACTAAAATCTTTGTGCGTAGTGAGTTACCAAAAAATAGGCCAAGCAATAGTCTTCCTCAAAGTTAACTAAGCAAACCAAAGGTAAGTGGATAGGAGAGTTTGTATGGAGAAGCAGTGCTGGGAGTGGGTATGTAGAAGAAAACTGAGTGCTTTCATCACACAGTCAAAGAATCGTGGAATGGTTTAGGTTTGAAGGGACCTTAAAGTTCATCCAGTGCCACCCCCTGCCATGGGCAGGGACACCTTCCACTATCCCAGGTTGCTCCAACCTGGCCTTGGACACTTCCAGGGATGGGGCAGCCACAGCTTCTCTGCCCAACCTGTGCCAGGGCCTCCCCACCCTCCCAGGGAACAATCTCTTCCCAATATCCATCTAACCCCACTCTCTGTCAGTGTGAAGCCATTCCCTCTTGTCCTGTTACTCCAGGCCCTTGGAAATAGTCTCTCTCCCTCTTTCCACTGGTGGTGTTTAAGATTAGAAAAAAGTGAAGTGGGTGAATATTTCCATATTGTCAATGTTCAATGCTTTCACATTCAGAACACTTTACCCAAGACACTCCAAGGTGAATTGCAGTGACTGAAAATAAGGTCTTCAGAATAAAAATATTAAGCAAGATTCACACCCAAATATATGATGTTACTTTCCACTTAGGGTAACTAACACCATAATTTGTCTTAAGATGTTGATGACAGTTTACTGATTTCTAGATGATGCCATAGTTAAATCAAAACAAAGATGCTTTGAAGCCAAAACTAATTCATGTTTTTCTGTTTTGGTTGCATTTCACTTCTTCCATAAAGAGGAGAGGTAATGGATGAAACTGAAGGTTTAATTTAATACAGATTATTAACTGGGAAAATATTAAGGATGACTATATTCTATGCATATTTCAAATCCAGTTCTTCAGTCACACTGCAACAGTGCATTTAAATGGAGTGCAGGGAAATTTTCTTTAAAATAAAGTTCACAGAGAATCATTTCCATTCAGCAGAACTGCTCTTCTAGGGCTGCATTGTGATCTGAACCTGTATAAATATTAGAAAGGGTAAGAAAAGCCTGTCCTTTGCTTTGGGTCAGTGGAAATTAGTGCCCAGTGCTGGCTGTGCTTCAGAGCTTGTGGGAAATACATGGATGACACTCAGAATATCTGTACAGCAACGGCTGTCAGAATTTATTTGCCAGCCACATTTCATATTGCCCTGGATCACTAAGACAGCAGAGGACACATTTCAGCTCTAAATGGCATTCTGGTTTAAACAGGGCTATAAACATGTCCCCTTAATATAGATTTACAAAAGGATTGTCTTTGGTTTAATAAAGAGCCTTAATTTGAGTATGAATCCTTCTTAGATGGAAAATAGCTCAAAGAATTAAGGTGTGGACTGATGCAAAGCAGGAATTTTGCTTTGCCACTGTACATTTAGATTTATCACACCCACCCTAATTCTGGGGAATGCTTATTCCTTCAACAAGGATGGGAAGAGGCAGTAACTTGATTCAGGGTGTCCCCAACAACCATCACACGGTTGTCTCTGCAACACCCAAACTCAAGCCTTGGCTTCATGTTCTAAACAGAGATCATTAGAACTCCTGTAAAAGGTCAGATGCACAATTCAGTTTAATGATCAGATCTGCTTTTGTCATAAACACTGGTCTGAAGGATAATAGCTGGAGTTTAAATTTGCAGCTCTGATATTGAATATCTTTTTTTATGACAAGTTTGTCTTACAGATGTTATAAAACCTGCTGCAAAGAACTTTGAAGTCACTGGAGTTTTCTGCTGATGTCAAGAATCTCTGGTTGAAGCCTTTAGACTCAAACACACTTGTACTCATTTGTGTAAAGACACAATAAATCTGCGTTAGTGGATAAATACAACAGATCGTGCAATAACTATTTGGGTTTTACATTAATATATTCTCCCGTGAATTTACATGTCTTTGCATTAATCTAAATCTTCCTTAACACCACTTCTAATCCAGTCAGCTGGAGTTTTCAATCATGTCTGAACACAGAGAAAAAAACGAGTCAAGCATTTGGTTGTCTTAGTTCTGTGTCTATTGCAGTCCTTGAACATGAAGGTATCTTAATTAAAACCAGCCCTAATTCAAACAAATATTCTGTGGATATATTATGAAATGTCTGATTAATCTAGCAATGTAATGTTTGTTTAATCAAGATATTGCAGAGATACCTTTATAAAGCCTGATAAATTACACTGAAATCCAAAGTGGCAGCATATATAGATGATAGCTACCTAAATATTCAAATCCATTTATAAGAGATGTGTATACAGAAAATAGGCAGAATTGTTTACTTTTTTAAGCCACTAAAACTGTCATTTAATGCAAATGAAATAAACAAAATTCTCAAATGTGAAACTAAATTATTTTGTGACTATACAGTTTTAATCATGAGGAAAAAAACTATCTAGTCTAAAATTCATTGTGATGAGTATTATGAGGATACAGAGAACAGAAGTGATGAGTCTTGTTATAAATGCTCACTAAATATGCACAGAATTATTTCCAGTCATATTTGTGAATGGCTTTGAAGAAATGCTGAAATTCAAAGTTTAATGTCATATGCCAGAGTAGTGATTTTTTCCAGACTTTTAAAATTCAAACTTGCAATTGAACTTTAACTCATTATGTGAAACTTTCAGAGTTTCGAATACAAATATTCCACTTTGCAGCCTGTACAATACAGCTGTATAGGAATTATTGTTCTTGCCCCGCTTTTTCTAATAAACCTGTTAATCATGCTGTGCTTCTCCAAAGTAAACTTATGTTAAGTAGAGACTTCTCAGAAGAGTTAAGGAAAATAGTTTTGTTAATTAGCTCAGGATTCTGTCAATCACACAAGTTTGCCAGGCTGTCTTTGTGTCAAATTCCTGTTATTATCTACCAAGATCCTTCTTATCTTCTCTTGCACAGGAAGAGGAAGGACATGGAGCTGCTGGAGAGAGTCCAGACAAGGCACCAGGGTGGTCAGATGATGGAGCAGCTCTGCTGGGAGGAAAGGCTGGGAGAGTTGGGATTGTTCAGCCTGGAGAAGAGAAGCTTTGGGGGGAACTGATTGTGACCTTCCAGGACCTGAAAGGAGCTACAAGAAACATGGAGAGAGACAATTTCCAATGGCCTGGAGTGACAGGACAAGGGGGAATGGCTTCACACTGACAGAGAGTAGGGTTAGATGGGATATTGGGAAGAAGTTCTTGGCTGTGAGAGTGGGAAGGCAGGTTGGGCAGGTTGGACAGGTTGGGCAGAGAAGCTGTGGCTGCCCCATCCCTGGAAGTGTCCAAGGCCAGGTTGGATGGGGCTTGGAGCCACCTGGGATAGTGGAAGGTGTCTCTGCCCATGGCAGGGGTGGGACTGGATGAATTTTAAGGTCCCTTCCAATACAAACTATCCTGTGATTCTATGACAGGAGGTTGAAAATGAAAAATTAAGCTAAAACCCATAACTGATATTTGTTTTGGTACCACCTTAGAAAAAAATTCTGAGCACAGAGGTCCCTTCCAGCATTATCCACTGTGTGATTCTGCAGTGACACCTCCACTAGGTACATCTGTGAATAGCAACATAGAAATAAAAGTAAATGTAATACCTACAATTAATGAAGGGCAATGCCACTAATGTCCATAAAACCCTATCTGAAACTGCCTGAAATGATGACTTTTGAAAATAAATTGCACTCAAATACCCAGATGCAGACAATTTTAGTAAAAACATCACTGAGCTGATATGTGGGTTGATGGCGTTTCCACTGGCTATAGTTTGCAAACCTATTAATTTCTCAACTGAAGCTGCATAGTCATTCATCTTGAGAAAAGCTATTCCAAGGATTTATGAAAGCATAATATGAAAATAAGACTAATGTATTATCTGAAAAGGACATTAATGTTCATGGTACTCACAACATAAATCAGAGGTCAAATGGTCACTCACAGCAGAATGGGGAAGGCTCCCTTAACCCATTAGAATTCAATTTCTCTTACCTGTGTTAAGAAATGAGGAAAAGTACCAATTCCTGTGGCCTGAACCTAAGAATATTATCAAAAATAACACCTCACAGAGAGACTTGAACAGAGGAAGGCAAATATAGCCAAGAGAATACCCTCCATCATCCTGTGGGTTTGATCATTTGATGTTAAATGCTCTTCTTGTACACAACAGAGTTTTGTTAAGAACTAAGAAATGCTTTTTGTTCTGAGACAGTGCAGCAGCAAGAGTTTTTATAGAGTGGCTACCAGGAATGCTTTGCATTCCCTGAAAGCAACTAGAATAGAGAATGTAGCTGATAGGAGTGCCACGGTTATAGAAATGGGATTAAGCACTCCAAATCCCAATTAGGTGAATCACAAGAAATTCCTGAAGCAGAGTTATTCCAGGTCTGCTGTACTTTAAACAGTTGTAATTACACTGGTTTTGTGCTTTGTAGAATGAGAAGAATGAAAATACTTTGATTACATATTTTACAGAGATTAACAACCACTTTCCAATTTTATGTCTGTTTTCCTTTGAGGATTTTGAGAGGGTTTTATGCTTTGTGAGTGCACTAAGGGAAAACTGTCTCCAGCATTACAGAAATCCAGCCACCTCAAAGGTGAAATGCAGCCATTAGACCAGTGACCAAAATGACTGTTGATAGAGATATTAAGAGTGTAATTAAAAAATTTTAGGTGTGGAATGGCAATTCATAGTAGATATCTCAATTGGGATGAGAGCCAAGCGATCACAGAAGGCAAGAAACTTATTGAGAAGTCTTCAATGTTCATATTTCCTGTGAGAAAAATGCCTTTATAAAGAATCTTTTAGATTTGAGACATCCAGGGTAAGAAATGTCAAACTAACACAGACTCATGTGGTGAAGTTTTACCTGCGTATCAGGGTCAATACCTTTCCATGAAAAATGCTGTGTTCCTTTAATGCCTGCAGATGATGCCCCTGCCCATATCGAGGCCAGAAAATATCTCTTTTGACAACAACTTGACGAGTAACTCTTCATGGCCCTTGTATTTAAACTGAGCTATTAGTTTGCTACTTGGAAGATCTGTAGCTTAGTGATTAAACATTGGTTATTTCTGTTTCCAGAAATTTCCTTGGTGATCTCGTTTTAATGTTCTGGAAGCTTCCAGCTGACTTTGTTCACTAGTTAAAAAGACAAACACCCCTCCAAATAAAAACCCCAAACAAACCAAACCACAGAAAAGACCACCCCTCCCGAAAAAAAAGTAACAACAGTAATCCCCAACCAGCCAAGGAAACCAAACCAACCAAAAAGAAAAAATAAAAAAAAATTAAAGCAAAAAAAAAGAGCACCACATCTAGAGCTGTCCAAACTTCAATAGCTTTTTTTGTTCTAATAACAGGACCAGTACTAATCAACAATAGTTATCAACCTAATTGATTATTCTTTTGACTATCACATACAGATTTCCAAATGCTCTTGTCAGTTCTGTAGCTGTGGGTTACCCAAGAGGCTCTTTTTTGAACAGCTTTGAAAATATTAAAAGTGTAAATCTGCAAAGGACATCTGTAATTTTACACGTTGAAAAAAATTACATTTTATATTATACACGTGTTATTCTGAAATTAAAATAATTTCCTCTAAAAGAGGTTAAAATCCTCCATCTTGCATTTATAGAACCATAGAATGATCTGGGTTGGAAGAGATCTTAAAAACCATCTCATTCCAATCCCCTGCCATGGGCAGGGACACCTTCCCCTAGACCAGGTTGCTCCAAGCCCTGTCCAACCTGGCCTTGAAAGAAACTTTTAAAATGTATTCAGAGAGAAACTTTTAAAATGTTGATTAGGCAGTAGCCTCAACAAGGAAACAAAGTCTTTCTGTATCCAGTTCTCAACACATTTCTCCATGTCTTCAAAGGCAAGAAAAACCTTTTCTCTAATAAGACTGTAAACGAGGCAAATTCATGGTATTTGGTGACTGTACTGAAAGCACGACTCAAAGGGGTGAAAAATGTGAACTAGTTTTGTGGTCTGTCTAGACCAGATTTTGATAAAAGGCAGGATCAGGTTCTCTTGGAATGGTGCTGACTCTTAAGCAACATGCCTCGACCTCAGGGAACATTTACTTTTGACACCAAAGAAAATATGCACCTGATGCCTGAATTTGGTTGCATCAGCTATGATGTGGCATACTTCAAAATAATGTTTTCTATAATATTGTACATTGAGCAGATATTAAATTTATGTGTGTGTTTACCCCCCTGCATTATCTTGAGGTCATTTGGTTCATTTCTGCTCTTTGTTGGAGATGTTCCATTTTTGCCAAGCCAGGCTTTGCTCCACCAATAGCTTCTAGTCCAGGTTGCCCTGTTTTGAGGATTGCCTGGAGATATTAAGTCAAGAACTGGCAGGAAGATGGATGTTTGGCAGAAATGACAAATTCAGTTTCCTGCAGAAATTTGCTGACTGCGCTGACACAAATAAAGGAGCTTATCTGCCCTTCCAGATGTTGTAATGGTGACAGCTGGGTTAGAGGGACCTTGAACAGGCGAGGGACTGAATGGATTTATTGGAGAAGTCAACTTGATCTTAAATCTTAGAACAAATCGACACTCACTATGTTTTATGCTTATATTCAGTGATTCACATCTGAATTCCCTGGAATTTCATTGCATGGATTTCCAAGCAGCAGAAACATACATATTAATAAAAAGTAATAACTAGTGTGTGTTTTCAAATCTAGACAATTGTAACTACACGTGAGCAGAATGATGTTCTGAAAGGAAAATCTTCTGTGTGAAGTGTTCTCATGTCTGTGCAAGGTTTTTATGCTCAAACTACAAAACATAACGTGCAGGTTTTGTTTGGAGTGATTAAACCATCCTGTAATATATGTGGCACTCTTGGAGAAACACATAGAATAGAATAGAATAGAATAGAATAGAATAGAATAGAATAGAATAGAATAGAATAGAATAGAATAGAATAGAATAGAATAGAATAGAATAGAATGGGTTTGGCTGTAAGGGACCCTAAAGACCATCTTATTCCACCCCCTGCCATGGGGGTTGCTCCAAGGTTGCTGTCCCAGGTTGCTCCAAGTCCCATCCAACCTGGCCTTGGACACTTCCAGGGATGGGGCAGCCACAGCTTCTCTGCCCAACCTGTGCCAGGGCCTCACCACCCTCACAGCCAACATTTCCTTCCCAATATCCAATCTAAACCTCCACTCTGTCAGTGTGAAGCCATTCCCCCTTGTCCCATGCCTTGGAAATTGTCTCTCTCCATGTTTCTTGCAGCTCCTTCAGGTCCTGGAAGGTCACAATTAGTTCCCCCCAAAGCTTCTCTTCTCCAGGCTGAACAATCCCAACTCTCCCAGCCTTTCCTCCCAGCAGAGCTGCTCCATCCCTCTGATCTCTTGGTGCCTCCTCTGGACTCTCTCCAGCAGCTCCATGTCCTCCCTGTGCTGTTCCCAGAGCTGGAGCAGCTCTGCAGGTGGGGTCTCACCTGAGGGGGCAGAGGGACAGAACTGGATGCCATTCTCAATACTTAACCAAAATAAAAATTTCATCTTCATTAACCTTTTTTTTTTATGGCCATTTGAAGTAAAACAAACCAAGACCATAAAGTCTAACCATCCAGATAATATCAATAAGTTTTCTAAAGAATTTCCTGTTAAGTTTTCAAGTGTATCTGATAACATTAGATACGTTTGTTCAGGGTATGAAATACACTTTAGTCCTTCACTGAGTCTGTTTTGATAATGTGCATTTATTTATTGAGATTATTAATTATTCTTTTACCATAGGTGGGTTTCTGCTAATGCATGTTGCAAATAATCCAATAAGCCAAATGACAAGAGTTGCCAAATTGTAGTTAAAATCAGCAGAGTCCAAAAAAAGAGTCATCAAGATGGTCTGGATAATATTAAATGAGCACTACTAATCAGAGAGACTTTTCCTCATTAAAATTCTTAGATATAGCAATTTCTGTACTCGGTGTTCTCCCATGCTGTGCAGGTAAAATTTTTCAGCACTAGATGTATTAATTTTTAATTTTTTTAAATTTGGTACAAACTGTCTATGGTATTGATGTTTCTAGCAAGATTATTATTATTCTGATGAAATCTTTTTCATTCTGGGAATATCACTTAGTGATGAATCCTATGCCATTTAAATAATCATGAGCCTTTTGAGAAAGTAATTACAATATAATGATTTCTACAGAGGACAACTTAAATTTCAATCAGAGGTTTTTGAGGTCAAACATGATTTATTCCCTATCAGCATTTTTCTGACATGACCAATCAGTAGAGATTTCTTGCTCCATTTTCTAATTTTCTTTAATTTTTTTTGAAACATTTTCATTTAGGATTAAGACAATTTCTGAAGTAAGAACTGCTTTTCCTTGTCAAACTGTGGCTGATTTATGGGGGGGCTTGTTTGCTTTTTAAGAAACTATTATATTTTCACCTGAATATTGGTGAGGCTTTTATCAGTGGCTTTATAAATATCTGATTTTTATTGCCAGATATTTTTTTTTTCTTTCTTAAATATTTGCCTTTCTAAAATTCAGGCAGCAGTAAAATTCCTACAAGGAAAACCATCTCTTCTTTGGTCAAGAAATGCATAAGAGACACTCCAGGAAGTGTGAACTCAATGCATAATGTTCACCTTGTATTCATGTCTGTATTCAGATACTTTCATCAATGTGAATCAGATTTCAGGCTTCCATTCCCCCGCAGTCAGTAGAACTCAAGGCCATATGTTTAACGCTCAGCAGTCTGTTATTTGCTCTCTCAATGAAGGACAAATATGCATATTTAACTCTTTTCAGATGTTAATTTTTGTCCTACCCTATTTTAGGGAAAGCAGATACACCCTAATCTTTCTTTCTGTTTGCTAAAGGCAGAGGAAAATTTTTGCACCGGGGTGTTTATGACTATGAAGGTCAAGGTACTCTCTTTCTAGAACTAGTTGGATCTTGGAAGACTTTGTATCCAAGTTATATGTCACAGATTCACTGAGGTTGGAAAAAGCCTCCAAGATCATCAAATCCAAGTTGTCCCCCAGCCCAGAGCACTGAGACACATCCATCATTCCTTGGACACCCCCAGGGATGGGCACTGCAACCCTCCCTGGGCAGCCCCTGCCAAGGCCTGACCACCCTTTCCAGGGAGAAATTCCTGCTGATGTCCAACCTGAGCCTCCCCTGGCCCAGCCTGAGGCCGTTCCCTCTCCTCCTGTCCCTTGTTCCCTGGGAGCAGAGCCCGACCCCCCCCGGCTCCCCCCTCCTGGCAGGGATTGCAGAGAATTCCAGGTGCCCCCTGAGCCTCCTTTTCTCCAGGCTGAGCCCCCCCAGCTCCCTCAGCTGCTCCTGATGCTCCAGCCCCTTCCCAGCTCCGTTCCCTTCCCTGGACACACTCCAGCCCCTCAAGGTCTTTGCTGAATTGAGGGGCCCAGAACTGGACACAGCACTTTTAATGTGCTAAAAATTCTTGATTTATATCAAGTTCAATTTAATATATATGGTTCAATTAAAAATTGGTTCAATTTAATATATATTTTCTCCCTGTTCGTTTGGGTTTGGTCCTGAAATTCTCACAGCAACCACCAGAAAAGCATATGAATAGGAAACATTAAGTGAATTTTTGCTTTTTGACTGAAATCCCAAACCAGCATCTGCCTTGTGATCAGATGATGTATATAACTGCAAATGTGAGCACAGTAACCAGGTGTTTAGAAGTTGGTATTTATTATTTAAAAAAAACCAAAACAACAAAACAAAACAAACCAAAAAACCCCAACAAAACCCAAATGCAAACAACAACACAACAGATGGATCTCCCAAAAGAGAAAAAAAAAAGCATATTCATGTTAAATTAGTGGAAATTTTTCAGTTCTTCTAACTGAAAAAATGGCAGAGGGATTGGAATTAGATGATCTTTAAGATGCCTTCTAACCCAAACTATTCCATGTCTCTATGAAGCATCCTATTTTGGTTCTGGACATCAAAATAATTTCTACCCTTTCGCTCTCCACAACTCCTAATATCTGAGAACTGTTTGATCTATATTTTGTGTCCATTGATTCATTGATTCATCCACTCAATCAGACTTGTACAGACTGTTCCCATGTATATTTTATGGATAAACAGACATTTCTTGTCTGAAATTACCTTTTTTTAATTTATCATATGCTTATCCTAATGTGCCTTGATTATATGAATTTCTGTGTGGCTGAATTGCTCTGTGGCATACAATCTGTATTCTTGAAGAGATGGAAAATTTTCTCTTTTCCCTCAATATTTTGCTTCAGTTTTTCCATCACAGCCACTGTTAAAGCCAATTGTTTTTAGCCGTTTTTATTCACCTCCCTTCACTTTCATGCTATGCTGTTCTTTGCTTAATTAGAGCCCTTTTGTAACTGATATTTTCTTCTCATAAACATGTTTGTACAGTAACAATTTTTAATTGCTTTCAATCTTCCTTTTGATGAGCTAAATAGATTGAACTCTTTAAATCTTTCAGTACAAGTATTTTTGTGCAACTTTTATATAACATTTTGTCTCTTTCTGAGCCTACTCCACACTTTCACCGTGATTTTTAACATCTGCAAGAAACATTCTTTGATAGAGGAGGAAAGTTATTTACTGTCATTTGTCTCCTTTGGGTTTTCACTGTGAGCTGCCCAACCCCTGTCACATAAACATCCTATGCAGGTTCTGTCTTTTCCAGAGTAGTTTCCTTTCTGTTTGGGTGTCTTGTATTTACTTCCCATGGGTGCCTAGCTGTAGGAAAATACAACTTGCATTAATTGCCCCATTTTGTCAGACATTGGGATTAACCTGTAAAAGAGATTGTTGTAGTTATTTACCACTTTGCTGCTCTCTGTGTACCATGATGATTCTGTTAGTGGTGGTTTATATACATATTTCCAGATGGTAGTAAATGGAATAAAGTAGTAAAAAATAAAGTTAATCCACCTCTTAACCTGTTCTCTTATCATAGAGATTGAAGGAAATAATGCCTGCACTTCATGAAATTTTATGGAAAAAGCAATATTCCTCCCACTTTTAGATACACAGGATGAGAAGTAGCAAAGGTAAGATTAGCTTCAAAAACCTGGAAAAAGTCTAGTCAGGGCCTACCTTCTGAGGCAGGTTCTCAAAAAACCTTCAGAAATCACTAAGAAGAAGTTAACCTGACATCAAGATCTTCTGCAAACACAGGTAGAGAATTTTATCTCGAGTTTACTGCAGTTAGTTCTACTGAACAAATGTTTTAATACATAAATTCTTCGTAAGACCAGCTTTCTCAAGGCATTCCTATCCTTTTTTCCAAGTGAAATATACACCCATGTTTCCCATTGTACTCTTATCTGTAATGTTGCATTTTTCTCCCCCTGCACAAACCTCTGTGCAGGATCTCTTATTTTTGCCTTGGGCAATTCATCCTCTGATATGCAAATATTGTAAATAATGCAAAACCTGGGAGCTGTGGCTTGGATTTTTTTTTTTTTTATTCAAAGTTAATGCTCAGCAGTTTTTATTTTGAAAACCCTTTCGTGAATAAAACTCTGTAGGGCAACTCCTGGCCCCAGGGTACAACCCTTACAGGTAAGTTATGCAACAAGAAGTGCCACAAGTACTGAAATCTGAGGAAATCTGTGGTTAGGTGGGATTTCTCCATCACTCCTCTGTAGCTGTTTCAGCTTCCTCCAGTCTCCCTGAACAGACATTTATTGATGTGCTGAGTGATAATCTTCCCATCCTCTGTTCCAGCAGGGATATCTGCTGGCCAGGGGAGGGTTTTGTGGACAGACAAAGGTGAAACAGCAAAGCTGCTTCATTGTAGGAAGAGCCCTTTGTAGCTACTGCAGAGAGGAAAAAAATCAACTTCGAAGCTGTAGAGAAAAGACTCTTTGCTGAACAATTAAACCTTCAGAAATTTGAATAGGGAATTCTCTATGTAGTGCATCAGAGTATTCTTTATTTAGGAGAAGATGACAAGGTTAGTCATTTGAATATACAATGTTGCTCTCTTTTGACTTACAAAGAAATTTTAAATGTGATTTAAGAATTTAACATGAATCTCACAAATCTCTGAAGTTGTTCTGAGTTCTCCCAGGTCATTCTGACCAGTGTTGCTGCAGAAGTTTTTCCAGACCACAGAAGGACATCCATTGCAGGTCCAGAGAGCAAGGATCACATAAACCTGATTACCCTTATTGTCTAAGTAGGAAGATGAGATAAAAATTTAATCTGGAACTATTATGTTGTCACACACCTTCATGTGGCAGATTGAACAAAACCAACCCAAATCAACATCTCAGTCTTTAATTCTTCTTCAACTTATCAATTTTACTGTTATTTTTAGGCAATTAATTGTGGCCACGTTTTTCTTAATGGCATGAAAGTATTCTTCACTGTTTCAGTTTATAAGGTTGGTATAAAACCCTGTGATATTCAAATACTGGTTTTGGTCTTACTACAAATGAGAAGAACACTGGTAATTTTTTATTGTTTATCCCTAAGCAGCTGGATGTCAATCACTGAATTAACTGAGATTGTTACTGTGGTGGATTATTGTGTTTCACATATAGTATGAACAAACTAAAGTAGAACCCACTGAAAACCATTGGGTCTTAGGCTTTCAGCAGGAGTTTTAACCTTTCAGCCAACCTCCAGTGATACAGTCTCTGTAAAAGTTTCTTATTCAAATACAAATCAGTTTCCTTAACATAAAAATGAATGATATGCCCTAAAACACAGATGTAATGAGAGAGGTACATACATACTTGATCATATATTAAAATATAAATTCATGTACATGTTAACTGTTACTTTAGAATTGAAAGAATTTTTGCCTGACATGATATCATTTGAATTAAATGATATTTTTGAGGGAAATGAAGGATATTTAGCTGGATTTATTCACTGATGAAAAGAAAATTAATATGAAGCCAAGATTCACTTTGAAATGAATAATTGGAATTGACAACTGTTTTTTCTTTTTATCAGTGTTACATCTTTTGGATGAGACTGAAATTGCTTATAGTTGGTGTTTGTGAAACAGTTGGCACTTTCTGATAGCCTTGCTATGAGTGAGCTTCATTCCTTGGAATATTTCCAAGAGCAAGGTAGCAGCAAAAGTAACTTGTCTCTAATTCCTTTATTATATCACATCAAATATTGATGTGTAGGAGGATTGCACAGACAGCTCCTAAATGTAGTGTTGGCTAAGCAGGGTCACAAAAAGGAGGTACAGGGCTCTCTAGAATGATGGAGCTCTAAGGGCCTCAGTGTATTCTTCTCTTTGGGGTCAATGGAACTTGCTAGCACAAAAGCTGATGGGCCTTTGCCAAGATCCTTTAAAGCACATAAATGAGATCCATGAGAATTAGGAGAGACCACAAGGGTCTGGGGTGTCATGTTTACCTCAGTGCAGGGGACTAGAGATTAAATGGCCAGAAATCTGTACCACGTGCCCAGAGAGCCCTTTGTGCAGTTACATCAGCTGTACGTGGAACACAGCACATGGAATTTCCAGGGTCTTTTCAGCTTTGCATGGTCACTATCACAGAACCACAGAATCACTGAGGTTGGAAAATCCTTCCAAGGTCATCCAGTCCAAGCTGTGCCCCATTCCCACCTTGTCCCCCAGCCCAGAGCACTGAGCCACATCCAGTCCTTCCTTGGACACCTCCAGGGATGGGCACTCCAACCCTGTTCTTTTTTTTTTTCTATAAAAAAGAAACATTTCGTATTAAAGACATTCTGTACTTCTGCTATTGTCGTATGCCTGTGCTTGGACAATTAGCAAGGTTTGAATCAAATACTTTCCAATTAAAAGAAAAAATCAAAGCTTCTAATTCTTTCTCCATGCATCTTCTACCCCCCTTCTAATTTTCATCTTCTGCATGATGCTCTTTTTTTTCCTTTCCTTTTTTTCTTTCTCTTTAGGTCCTGTCTGACTCTTGAGACACAAGTTGAAAATTGCAATGCTTTAACATTTTCCTTTATGATTCCTCCTCTGCATTAAAGCACAAAACTAAACTTGTTGCTACACTTCAGAGGTCTCTTCAGCACAAACCTGTTTTCTGCTGAGCTCAACTCTGGGTTATTTTCTGGCCAAGCTGACACTGTGCTCACAGACGTGGAGGAAAGGAAAAGTGGTTTCTAACTAAAAGAGAGTGGATTGAGATGGGATATTGGGAAGAAATTCTTCCCTGGGAGGGTGGGGAGGCCCTGGCACAGGTTGCTCAGAGAAGCTGTGGCTGCCCCATCCCTGGAAGTGTCCAAGGCCAGGGTGGAGCAACCTGGGATAGTGGGAGGTGTCCCTGCCCATGGCAGGGGGTGGGACAAGATGAGCTTTAAGGTCCCTTCCAACTCAAACTGTTCTGGGATTCTATGAACTCACACAAATGAATATTCTGACTATTTTCTCATATAATTTTCTCATATAATTTGATGTTTCTCTTCCAAAAAGTAGTATCTGTTACTGTAATGAAAACACAAACGGAAATACCTACTGCCCCCCCCCCCCCCGATAGTTTTTAATCTCTTACCTATAACAGGGGCATCACTTTTTGTATCAATGTACAGTAAACAAAAGTGAAATTAATCACTTGTTAGAAACTTAGAAACCACTTGAGGCTTTTAAATGTTACTATCTACATTCTTTAAAGACCTGATTTGAAAGGCTGCCCCAAGCTTTCAGAAAGACAGTGGGGCCTGTAATATCCACGAATTAGTCTAACAATTGGCAGCTTTGACACTGTTGTGCACATTTGCAGCATGAGCCAGTCAGACTTTTGGACTTTAAGTCAGACTTTAGCCCATGTCTGACATGGGAAGAGGAAGAGTGATTCCCAGGAAGAAAGTTCCATTTCCAAACAAAAAGTTCAATATTTGATGAGCTTTCTGACAAAGATTAAGTGTATTTTTAATACAACACGAATGATTATAGCAGAGTAGGCTATAATATATCAAAATGTAGCAGCAAGAAAGTCCTGCAGGTTTGTGTAATGAGAACTATTATTGTCACTTAGAAGATTGAACTGTTTCATTTAAGCAGTTCTGAATGCCAAAATGCTCAAAGTAAAATATCAGGAGTTGTTAACTGTAACGATTTTTAAATCAGATCATTAAACAGAAGGATTACTGCAGGAGCTGGTGATGAAAGCTGGAGCAATAATGCACCCATTTAGCAGGCATTCAAGAGGTAGCAAAGAATATGACTGTTAAAGTTAACAGTTCATGATTTAGAAAATTTTATCTCAGTCTTGAGCATTTTCTGATAAAACAAACAGATTTAAGGTCATGTTTTTGTGCATGATGGGAGAAGCCTTTATTGGTCATGTGTGCTTGGTAGATCATGATGGGTTTGAATTACTGCAAAGAGAGGAGGAAATTATGTATTCTCACAGGTCCAAATTTCTTCTGCAGTGAACTAAAAATGAATTAAAGAAAGAAAAACAAACAAATCACATCCCCCAAAACTCCATTGTTGTATTGCTCCGGCTTTATTCTAAGTTTATGGAGTTGTCAAAATGAGACAATGTACATAAAGTTTATAATTTGGGGGACTTTAGGCCCTGTTTTTCTGAGTTTTGTCTCTTCTTGCTCAAACCTGAGATGTTAGACTAATGCTTAAAGAATTGCTTTCCTAAGTAAAGGAAAGTTTGATCTCTTGATAAGGAACTTCTACTTTTGGGTGTAGACAGTTGCATTCCACAGTAGTTCCATTCCTGTCTCTTCCCTTTGCCTCTCATTTTTGGTTTTTTTCAGGTTTTTTGGGAAGAAAAGAGAATAAATAGTTCAATGTACAGTGAAATCATTACACTGTGTTCAGTCATGCCTCCTACTATAGTGAGGCTTATGGTATTTAAAATAGGCAAGAAAGTGCAACAAAAACATTATACACCTTAAAGCTTCCACAGAGGAAGCAAGATGTGATTTTAAGAGTCAGAATGAAAAAACAAAAGAAAAACAAAACAAACAAACAAAACCCACCAAAACACCAAAGGCAAAAAGCTGACAGTGGCAGAGTAAAATCCGTAACAGGTTATCAGGAATATCAAAGAAGTAGAAATAGAAAAAAGGAAAGGAGTCAGAACGAGTTATTTGGGAAATATGGCAAATATTCTTGGAAGACTTAACAACATCTCTCTAATTAAGAATCATTTTTGCTATACTATAAAAGTCTCCAGGAGTTCCAGGACTCTGTTGCCAGAAGCAAAGAACAAAATGTTGAACCCAGAAAAGTTTTCCATCTATTTACATGGCCAGGAAATGTCCCCTGAACTGTTTCTAAAATACCAAGGGAGCCACTTCAGCTTTTTGCTGCCACTAATACAACTTATACAAAGGGAAATTTCCAATGAAAACTAGATTTCAAGCAATACATGCAGTCCACGGAGGTGAATCTTGTCAGGGTGAGGTAGAACTGGTGGTTGGAGGTAAAAGTGACTCTGCTGTATTTAATATTTTCTTTTGTATAGAATACTTATATTTGGAATAATTACACATAAAATATGTAAATCCTATGTTTTTGAGTGTGCACAGACTCCACAAGCAAACAAATGCATTTTCAAGTGAAGATTCAACTCCCTTCTACTCTATTAGAGTTTTGAGCTTCTAAAGTGTGGAAAATGAAATACAAGCACAGTCTGTACTGCATAATGTCTCTTTTTTCATTAAAAGAATGAAGTCTTGTCAGTGCCTTTTATAACTTTATTTAGGAATGTGCATCTGGTGCTTTTGAGGAGAATATGCAAATGATGAATTCTTTACAGGTTCAGTATTAAGTAAATACAGACTGGTACAGCACCATCCTATTTGATGTTGCTGAAAGGAGCTAATCAAATAATCTATAAATATCCTCAGTGTCCTTTTCCCTCTGAGAAACAAGTTACTTTCTGTGAAATTAATTACCATATTTTGTGTGCTAAACAGAGGAAGTGACAAGTCTCCTTCAAAACCCACCATGTCAGTACCCAGGTAAAAGTTTTCACATCACTGTAGTTTAACTTGGATATAAATTTATAACTGGTGAGGTGAGAGGCCTGATAAATCAGTTCAGGATCATGACAAGGAAGTGTTCTACTTCTTATCCTAAGGCCAGCCTTGGAGGTGAAAAGCTGAAAAGTAACCAGTCTGGTCCCTGCTTCCATTCCTGTAAAATTCTGGATCTGTCTTTTTCTCTTCAGTATGATATTCCTGGGGTATCCACAGGCACAAGTCCCAGGTGCTACTATGCCTTAAAATACAACTGTCTTCAGCTCATCAGGAAAAAAAGGCAACCTCCCCTACTGCTTAGATTCCTGGGGCTGTGTTTGTCAGAGAACACTGGGTCTGGTACTCCCAGTTGCCCAAAGTGTGGGAAACAAGGGCTGCATTTTTGGATTCTGTGCTTAGATTTTTCTCCTACTCTGCCCTGCTGGAAGGATGGCATCTTCAAACAGGGCAATCTCAACTCTGACATAACCACAGGGAATGAGCCACTACTTATATCAGTGCTCACAAAGAGGAAAAAGACGGAAAATACATTCTGGCAGATTTCCAGATCTGTAAATTTACTCACTTTGGATTCTCAGTAGCCACTGAATTATCTTATGCTGGACTGTGGACATAAACCTATACATTCATTCCAAAATTTGGGTTGTCAGAAATATTATTTTACTTTTCAGTCCAAGTTGAACCAGCTTGAATTGACTGCAAAAGATAATTTATTTCCATATTATGTATGTTATGTTTGGATGAGTTGCTCATCTTAAAAACCTGAAGAGAGAGTTCATTCTGTTTGAGTTTAAACCTACATATTTTACAAGCTTTCTTTTATAACCTTGTTCTTTCATTAAAAAAATAATCCCATCATAGAAGAAAATCTTATAAATTGGTAGAAAAATTAGACTTCAGAAATGTAAGGTTGACAACCAATCTATGCATAAAATTCTCCAAGTGTTTAATATTGTTGTGCAGCAGTTTACTGTTTATAGTTTTGGTAGGTGGTGTGGCCTTTCCAATGATTTTCACTAGATTTCACATCTTACATTTGAAAGGCAGTTTATTGTCATCCGGGTGTCTGTTATGTGCCTATTCAACTAAAACAGGGTTGTAGTTTAATTCCAGCAGTGATGAATTGCTGGAGTGAATTCATGCAAACAGGGAAATAGAAATTAAATTCATCACCCTATGAAAACCATTCCTTCCGATGTAAATTAGTAGCTTTACTGCTAAAATCAATTTGTTTTGGTAAATTATGCAAAAATTCTCAAAGGACTTAGGTGGATGATTTATTATACTCTTGGCTGTTTCATAATATTAGGAAATGAAATTTATTCACACAATATTAGATGGCATGAGCTGAGAGCTTTAGTGACAATTTCTGTTTATTACAATTAATCTAGATTGTCTGTGTTGACAGAATTCCCACAATATGTAGGACACAATCTTTATGAGAGACGCTTTTTATTAAACTGTACACAAGTGTTCTTCATTTGAATAGAGCAGATCAATTACTTCTGCATTGCAAGGCCTTTCAATTGTTCTAATAATCTCTAATGAAATTCAGTGTTTGTATGAAAACCGTTTGTATTCTGAATTCTCGAAACATCAGAGCTTCCAAATCCCCTCAGAAAATAAAGAGCTCCCTCAGATCTTTTAAGCAGTGCAAATGGAAGTTATTTAAAAATACTTTAGACATCTTGTTCAGAGTTCTGAAAGTCAGTTTTGTAGTTCATTCATGCCAAGAGTCCTGCTGCTGGAATCATCAGTGTTCATATTAAATGCTCGTGGCCATCATTTAATGAGATCTAAATCCTAAAGAAATACAACAATAGTGTGGAAGAGATACTGGAAAGTAGGAGACGGGGTGGAGAATAGAATTTAGCCAAGTAATTAATGTCAAGGCAATAAATCATACAAGCAAAGAAAACATTAGAGATAATAAATATGCATTTATATTTGTTAGATCTTAATTATGGAATGTTTGGCTGGACAATATAAATGTTTTCATAGGCATTTTTTCTGTTGCCCTCCATGGGAATTATCCAGTTCTAGTAAGTCCAGCAGGTTTGTCCTCTGTCAAGTTCCTCTGCCCATTTCGTTGTCCAGGTTTGGCTGTAGAATGTGGTCCCACATATTGCCCCAAAGAAAGAGAAACAAAATAGCACAATACTCTGCTTAACCAGAGCGTAATTTAAAACAGAGAGAACAGAAAGGCACCTTCCTGAACCAAAATGTTGTCGCTCACCATATTTCACAGATCTGTTGTGAAGAGAGACCTTTCTTACTTTCCTCTAAAAAATCATAATCCTAAAGAATTGTGATAAATTTTTGCTGAGGGAGGTACAAAACAAATTTAAAAGTTTCTACCAACTCCTACTTCAATAATTTCTTTTCAGCAGATGAAATAACATCATGCAAAATATTAGGAACTTGGACTTTCATGTCTTAAGCATTAACCAGCTTCCCTCTGTTACCTCAGAAGTCTCTAAATATATTTATGTAAAGTCCCATTAAATTAGCATTTTCAAATAAATTTTAAATATTTGTTTTAACCAATGCCATGAGTTAAAAAAAGTGTATCCTCTATCCCACAGCTATTTTTCATACACTACCTTGGGAATGAACATTGCACTGAGTCAGGGGAATGTAGCAGCAGGTCTGAAGGGCAAGTGGAGCTTTGTGAACATTAATTAATTGTAAATATTAATTGTAATGGCAATGGGCTGGCAAGGTCCCCAGCTCCCAAGGGTAATGTTCCATAGTGCTGAGTGACAAAATGTGGTGACCATGGATTAACTGACCACTGCACCTGGCAGGTTACAGTGGGGTTTACACCTGTACTCCTGAACCTTGAGCCTCAGCAAGTTCATTACGGGACATTCAGAACTCTTAGTGTCCAGCTTCATACCTGTTGTACCTTTCGGGTACCCCCTCCAACAGGAATCTTTCAATTCCATGAGTTGAATTTATAAATCTAGGACAGAAGTACAAACTATTCTAAGTACCCTGTCCTTTATGTCTGTCATTGAGGAAGTGCTGCAGTCACTTCCCACAGTTTGCCCACCTTTATATCTCCCTCTGTCCAGAGGCAGAAGCATTTTTGGGAGACTCCTGACACTTAGTAAAAATTTGAGGACTCTAATTTTATTTTAACTCATTCTGTTGTTGTACTTAAGAATATTTGCTGATTTAAAAGGATTTTCTATGAACTCTCCTTTCCCTGGATAGTGTTCTCCAAGCTCACAGTTTGTGTAAACAGCCACTGACTCACAGTCTGAAATTTAGAAATGACAATAGAGGGAAAACCATATGGAAAAAAACTATTTTTGTCATTTACTTTAATGACAAAATCTTTTCCTATCATCAGAAAATAGCTGACAAAAATTATAATGATTCCTTAAAAGGGGTTGTCATTTCTATTTTCTGTATTTTATTCCCTGAGGGTTTTTTAAAGTCAGATTTTTTATTCATTGAATCTTTTCATTGGCTTATTTCTGCCCAAGCTGTGACTGAAACATTTCTAAAAACTTTTGTATTTTGATGTCATCTTTTATTTTGTACCAATTGGCTCCACCTTGCCAAAGCACATGTTCCGTGATTCAAAATTCTGCTGTTCTGCAAAGCCAGAGGCTTCTTAACTACTATCATATTATTTAAATCTCTCTCATATATTTTATATATATATATAATAATTATATTGTTCATAGAAAACCCAAAACCTGGGGAAAACTTAATGAAGGAATATTTTTCAATGGAAACTGATTTTTTTTCTGGTTATAAAATCTAGGACTTGCTTTCTAAATAAGAAGACAAACCACACTGAAGCTTTACAACACTGAGAATACATTTTAAGGAGGAGAAAAGTGTTCAAGAATTATAGAGGTATTATGATGATGCACAATAAGAAGAAACCATCCAAGGAGCATGGCAGGGAGGTGATATTCCATGTGAGTATGTATCAAACATAAGTGAAACTGGCAAAGAAGCACATAAATCTTTTCAACTTGGAAATTTCATAACTATGTCACATACTCCCTTGCTTTTGTGACTCTTGTTTTTCTCACGTTATATTACAAAAATAATAAAACTTTTTTATATGCAGTGTGTCTTCTCCCATTGAACACCATGGTCCCTGAGTTTTGCACAATCTGTTAAACATTTATTTCTAAAGCAATTATCTTCAAAGCCTTGTGACATTGAATAGTTACATGATTCAAAGAAGCCTATGCTTTAAACAATGGATCATTCTTCTTCAGCAAAATTCAATCCTTTAATAAAAAGGGAACTGTACAAATACAATGAAACCACTTTAATGGCACAGTTGTTTCTTTTTTTACAGTTCTTTTTGCATCCTGATAGTGTTCAATATCTAACTTGAAGAAAGTAACTCCTAATTTATTGAAAGAAGTTTAATTTTCTTTAATTAGTTAATTAAACTTAATATTCTTTCGATTTAAAAGAACTTTGTAACTTTCAGGTGCAGGATTTCCATGGCAATCTGGAGGATCGGGAAACATTCCTGCCCAAGGCAGGAGGAAAGAGGCGCCAAACAAGCAGCAGGTCATCCACAAGATGGCAATAGAAGTTCCCAAAAGTTCAAGCCTTTATGAAACTGTCCTCTATGCAGCTGATGCTTATTTGGAAATTTAATCTGGATCAGAAAAAAGCTGGGACAGAAGTTGGTTGCTTTGTCATCCTCTTGTTCACAGAAACATCATAGGATTATAAAACACAGAGCACAGATTTGCATTCAAGCCTTGATGACCTTATTAAAACATTTACATTTTTAAGCTGTCATTGATACAGCAGAACTTCTGCTACACAAAGTGACGTGAATGACAGTTCTCTTTTTCCCCTCCATTCAACTTTTATTGTCCATGGAGGGACCGAAATCAAGTGTTCTGAATGTTTGTATTTCTCAAAGGTCTGTATGAATGTTTGCTCAGAGTTAAGCACTTGAATAAATGTCCCAGTTTTCAGTGATGTTAAACATGTCCCAGTACCTGTGCACTTGAGGGAGATCTGATTGCAAAATAGCTGTTTCTCCAAAGGATTTGGAAAATTTATGTAGTAGCTCTCACCTGTAAAAATGTTTCTGAGAGCTTTTTCCTCTATGCTCCTACATTTTGAAGCATTTTAATTACATCAAAAGCAAAACCAAGCAGAAAACACCACCAAAAGAGAGGAGGAACCCTCTTTATCACTTTTTTTTTTAATAAATTCTTTCTAATTAAAATTCTTTGCCAAGTTCATTAACTAAGTAAATGAACAGAGATAGTAGTCCTTCCTTTCTTCCAGTGCCTGAAGGGAGCTGGCAGGAAAGATGGAGAGAGACTATTTCCAAGGGCCTGGAGGGACAGGACAAGGGGGAATGGCTTCACACTGACAGAGAGTTGGTTAGATGGGATTTTAGGAAGAAATTTTTGTTTGTGAGGGTGGGGAGGCCCTGGCACAGGTTGGGCAGAGAAGCTGTGGCTGCTCCATCCCTGGAAGTGTTCAAGGCCAGGTTGGAGCAACCTGGGATAGTGGAAGGCGTCCCTGCCCATGGCAGGGGGGGGCACTGGATGGGCTTTAAGGTCCCTTCCAACCCAAATGATTCTGTGATTATGATTTTTTACATGGATAAGGCTGGTGGATTCACATTCCTGAGGTTTAGATGCCCATCACGCCAAGTGTGGAGACAAATCCCTGTGTCCAAACTCTGGATTTCAGCCCCTGCATCTTCATCAATCTCTGGTCTGGCTCCATTTAGCAAAATGAGATGAAGGAAACAAATGAAAACGTTTGAAAACAACACCTATCATAGTCCACAGACACCTCATAGTGTTAATTAATTAAATCATTCCAGGACATTTCCTCTCTCCACTGTCCATAAAGGAAACCTATAAGGATCAGGTAAGTTGGGCAGGAGATTTTAGCCAAGAGAGTTTCCACTACAGGTGAAAAGATTTCACTACACACACTGCAATGCTGTGTCTGAGTGCTTTTGTGCAGTAGAGGTTGGTCCTGGAGATATTTTTCCTTCTTTTCCAGACCTGCTGAGTGTGTTTCATCTATTTATAAATGTCCAACTCAACCTTGATTTTCTTCACAATATGTTGATATAGTCAAGACAGATGAAGTCTATAACTCATACTTTTAAAACCCAATGCTGATGTTTCATAAATTTTATTTTTCTACAGCAAGTTCAAAGTTTTCTTTTTCTAAGAAAATGAATTATGTGGGCCAATATTGTTGTAGTGAATTTATTGTGGATTTGCAAAGAGGACAGAGCAGGTACCTTATCAATGTGGAAACAGAAGTCACAGACAAAATAGATATTTTATCTGAACAGTTATTTTAGTGACTTTTATAAACACAAAGTGTCATTTGGATTTATGCCTATTTTTGAGGAATCAGATGTATGATAAGAACAGTTACATATGTGAATGGTTGCCTATATCAACTGACTGAAAAGAATGTTCATTCTTGTGCTCTTGTTCCTCACCTGTTCACTAATGATCTAAAAGGTGACTGCCCAAAAAATCTTCCAGCAATATATCCCAAAATTAATTCCTCAATCCACAAACACTGAGTGAAAGAATTATTGACTTACAATGTCAGCTTTGACAAACAATCTATTGCATATATTTTTGTAAATCCAGCAATATTGAAGGTACAGAAGAAAATGAAGAAATCTCAAGAGGCATGGGTCTCATCTTTAATGAGAGTTGCCAAAAGCTTATTAAAAATGATGTGGGAACAGAGGTATTACTTACATATTGTGTCTTTTTTATTACCCTGGCTCAAGAGCAGGACAAGAACATCCATTGACTATTCAGGTGTTTGGAATCTATAACAACCTTTGGTACCACAGGAGGGCAGAAATGGTCCATAATTTTGGCTGAAGGAAATAGAAGGTGACAATTACCATCCTGATTTGCTTGTTTTCTGCTTACTAGTTGTTGCTCATAAGCACTTGTAACCTCTTTTCTTTCTCTTGATTTTCATTAGATGAATCCAAAGCAGAGGGAGCAGGAGTTAAAATCCGATTTTATCAGTCTAGGTCTCAATTCCTAGTTTTCTATTTATAGAGCTTAAGTCAAGTCTAGGGCATTCCCATAGAGTTAGACCTTCAGATTACAGATGTTTGCCAAAGCCATATTCACATTTTCATTGTTATCCTTTCAGAATTGTACAACTTGCTATCAGTTACTAGGATTGCTCATTTTCTAATTTCATATTATCTTATTCTTACCCTCTAAGCTCATTCCACCTTTGCCCATAAGCTGTTTGCATGCATGCCTTTTGGGTTTTAGGTTTTTATTTAACCCCATGTCAGTTCAGAAACCTAAACTGGTTATTTAAACTCCTGTTCCCATTAAACCACTGTTTAGCTTTAGCCTTAACTAATGTAGATATTTAGCTTTAGCAATCCAGAAAGCAACTGAGATGAATCCTTGTGTAACCCTGCTATGGCAGTCACTAAAGAACCAAATAATGTACATTATTCTATAGAAGAAGTGAGTCTTTAAATTAGGATGCAACTTTCAGGACTGCTAGTAAACTGCAGACATTTTTTATTTATATGTAAGTATGTATTAGCTCTGTTGTCTTCAGATGGAGACCTTCAAATGGAATGTACAAATTTTCCTCTTGTATTTTTGACTTGGTTGACAATACAGAAACAACAGACTCCCAGGTGAGTAAAGACAATTAACTATTAATCAAGCCTCCAGTATATTTTAATTTGACACTAATTACTTTGTTATAATTCATTAATAAATATTTAATTTGGCCTTGAGCATGTACTGCTTGTTTGTTCCTGTAAAGACCAAGCACAAAACCTTCATTTCTTAGAAATTGTTCCCTGTGAGGGTGGGGAGGCCCTGGCACAGGGTGCCCAGAGAAGCTGTGGCTGCCCCATCCCTGGAAGTGTCCAAGGCCAGGTTGGAGCGACCTGGGAGAATGGAAGGTGTCCCTGACCATGGGAGTTGGAATGAGATGAACTTTAAGGTGCATTCCAACCCAAGACATTCTATGATATAACCCTAGATTTTGAAATTATCTAAAGTCCCATCATCTAAATAATTTTGAGTTCTTGGGTTATGATACAATCTGTGGGTATTTTTTGCCAGGAGAATTGTTTTACCTGATACCCTTAGAGGTAAATGCCCAGCTGTACTCAGCCAGTACAGATTTCTGCTCTTTTGATACTCTCAGATAATTTTCTTTTTCCAGTAGAGAGATGGAATGTGATGCCCACAGTGTCACCCCCATTCAGATGGACCAGCAGCCATGAGTAGGGATGATGAAAAATGTACAGTGGGGTGAAAACTGACAGTAGTAATCTAGAAATTCAGGAAGCTCTGATTATGATTTCAGCTCATAGACCTGTGTTGGCTCCTGGCATTTTTGAGAAATGTTCCCAATCCTTAAAATCTGAAGACTGACTTGTACAAAGTCTTTCACTCGTGCACATTTCTCCTGAATATTCAATGTCACTGTAAATGACCACCCAAACATATCTAAAATTTCAAAATGGTTATTTTTGTCCTGTATTTATGGTTATGGACTACCTTTTAACTTTTGGTGCTCTTGATATTAATAGCATATGTATGCAGAGATTAAAGACAGATATTCCTTTTTTCCCTCTCATCCCCACTGCCAGGATCTGAAAGCCTTGTTCACCTCCTTTCTGCCTAATGATTAGATATTAAAATCAGATAAGCTCACTAAGCTTTCATACTGACTTGAAAGGAATAAAAGAAGTGAATTCAATAATATGAGGCTTTAAACTTAATTCCTTTGAGAATTAATTTTTTCACCTATTCTGTAACATGGAAGTGGGGTGGAGTTCCTGTAATTGCTGCAGCTGTAACTGGAGTGGTTTGCTAATCTAACACATTGAATATAATCCCTGCTGGTTTTCACTAGTGGTAAATACAAGAGAAAACAAAATCTGGAAATGATGATTTAACCAGACAACCTGGGTTGTGAATCTGTGGATCTGTGCTGTTACTTTAATGGTAGATTAATCTTAAGCACATCCATTCCCCCCCACCTCCTATGCCCTGCTCTGTTTGTGTATGTTTTTTGTTAAAAATGGGCCAAAGTGAAAAGTACACATAGCCAAAAATGATAAGCCAAACCCCATCCTTATAATCCACACTATTCCCTTGTATCACAGGAGGAGAAATTACTCCTGTACAGAGATGTATTACATTGAAGCTTATTGGGTCTGTGCAAGGCATTTTGGCATTTATGGATAATTGACATCCTATATCCAATATCAAAATACTAAAATGTGTTATAGAAATGTGTTATAGAAATGTGTTATTTTTCCTCTTTCCTTCTCTCCTAGCTGGAGGGTCAATAAAAATAGTCAAATTTGAGTAGCACAGGATCCATATACACTCCTGTAGTTGATCAAATCTTTGTACAAACCGGGCAGAAGGAGCCTCATTCCATTGTTCTGCCCAGGACTTGGACACAAATCACCTGGTAGTATAATTATAATTGAAGTTGAAGGGGATCTCTGAAAGTCATTTGGTCTGACACCCTGCTCAGAACAAGTTGAGTAGCACATTCTAGTCCTTCACAGAGGGCTTATAAAGAAAAGAAAAATTTTGAAATCTCTTATTGAGAGTGTTTGTGTAAAACTTGAGCATTTATATCCTAAAACTCATTATTTCCCAACAAATAAATGAAAGAGTGGGTTTATAAATAACATTTTAGAGCTGTTTATTTATTTATTTATAAATGTTATTTATAAATAACATTTTACTGGTGCTTCTGTGGGCTCATGGTCACATTGGGAGATGATTCTGCTGCTTTTATTTCTCTCTGGGGAGACAAATGTTGCATTTTGATATTGCTACATAGGGGAGGATTTTAGGAGGTGGGTATTTTTTGGACAATAGTTAGGATAGATACACAAGATGTATATGACTAGGGGGCAATGCAAACACACTGGACCATGTAATTTATTCTGAGATGGAACGTGCTCCCAGGATGGTTTATCTGTGACAGAAATGAAAATTAATTGGTTTTCAAAGACTGCAAGTGCAGAAGTTTCCCACAGAAGTCAGTGCAGAAGTTTGTTCTGTATAGTTGACAGTATTTGTTTGTCTCCACTATGATTCCTTAGTTTCCTCTAGCAAAACTTCCCTGGATTACTGTAATGTCTGTGGGTTCCCAGTGTAAATAGAGTTGTTCCTTGCAGAAGCAAATCAGAGCTGCACAGAGTTTGGTGAAGACACGGCCCAGGCTCTTCCTGAAGGCTTGAGAAAGAGTTTTCTGAAATTTTTCTGGATGTTGGTGTTGTTTTGTGTGTCTGTGGAGCAAGGGAAGAGCACTGGCAGACATTGCCTATATTGAAACAACTCTGAGAGAACACTCCCCTTCAGATACCTCTGCTTGGGAAGGGCAGAAATCCCAATTCCTGACAGGAAAGGAGTGAAAGCTCTGCATTCAAATTCATGGGATGAGTATCACACCACAGTTTGTAAGGAGCTGAATCACTGCTAGGAAATACTGGAATTAGGGAAGCTGGTGGAGAAGCAGGGCCTTACCACAACATACTGAAAACAATTTGCTTGGGAAGAGACAGAATGAGCTTAATATCACCTTCAAATAAGTGTTTTAGTAACTGCTTTCTGGAATTAAAATACAAAATGTAATGATTCTGCATTTGCTTATCAAAATTCCTGGCTTTGAGAAAACAAGCAGAGAAATATAACTTCAAAAGCCTGGAGAAAATGTCCCACAAGAACAGAACTACATTAAACATATTTTAGGCTAAGGTTTAAATGAAGTGTGTGATGATGACCAAAGGCAGTGAAAGATACTTTGGTTAGTCCTCCCTACACATGCCCTCTCCCTTGGGATTGTCTCTGATGGGATTTATCTTATAGATATACAAGAATTGAAGATTAGTATCCAAGGACTCAAAAACTTTATTAATTTTTTTTAAATTCTCTAGAAAAATATATATATATGCCTAAACTTCTGGGTTTCAGTCCACCATGTAGCCTAGTTTAAGCAGTGCTTTACCAAAATATTGGGCCCCCAGGAGAGAGAGAGGGGTTATTATCTGCATTTTATCTGTAATTGTATTTTTATGTTAACCATGAAAGTGATTTAAATGATCTTGTGATATGGTGAAAATGATCCCAGAACCACTCAGTCAGGAAAGGGAGAGGTCCCCAGAGGAAGTCTCCAGTCAGGCAGAGGGTCAGGCAGTCGGGTGGTGAGCAGGAGAGAGAGACTTGATGGTCTTCCAGGCATGGAAAACATACAGTTCCATTGTAGAAGTGAGTTCAGAGTTCCCAAATACTGCTGTAGGAAAGAGCATTTCTTTGTGCTTTTTTAATTATAAAGTACAGACACAAGTTCATCTTTGGAGATGCCAACTGCAGCCATTGACTACTTTTAGAAACTGTTTCTTCCTTTGTCTCCCAGTTGAGTTCAGAGGTCACACTGACCTTGCCAGTGTCTCCCAGGCCCATTTATAGACACAAACCAAACACATTGTATATGCCACCAGTTCTGAGCAGCTTTTCCAGGTGCCTTCCCAGTCCCAGATGCAGTGAAATTTGGCTGAGGATTAGTTACCACTGGAGTCTGACTGCAGCTTTTTCAGCTGGACTGGTCTGGCTCGGATGTGGAACATGTATCCTTGGGGCAGCCCAACTTCTTCCCTTGTTTCCACTCTTGTCATCATTTTCCTACACCCACACATCCCACAAACTCTTCCTCTGTGCACTGCCTCACCCCTTGCTGTGGATGCATCCCCTGCTGCAGTTCAATTCTGCCCTGCTGCCCACTAACCCCTCTGCCCCTTGGATATTTTTTAGTCTGTTTTCCTCAATTTGCTCTTCACAAATGTAATAGCACTGCATCTGGGGCCATTCAGGCAGAGTCTAAGCTATGATTAGGTGCCTTTCTAGGGAAACATTGGTGACTCTGGAGTTTAGAAGGGGAATAGGTGCACCTGCAGCTGGATGGTGTGGAAGCTTAGGTAAATTGAAAGCTATTTATGGAATTGCCAGTGAATTCAGGCACCAAGGTTCAGTGGTGCTATAAAGAAGGCTAACTGGATCAGAGACTGTGGTTTGGTCAATTCTAAAGTCCCCTTTGGGGAGTTTGCATCCTAACCTAATTTCCTGTCTCCAGTGGTTGCTGTGGGCATCACATACACGTAATGTGCCATAGTTTGGAAATGCTCCAGGTGCAGTCACTGTGTTTAACACCTGTGGGTATTTGTGCTTCATTTGGCAGGAGAGGGCAGAGGAAGGGAAGACAGACTGCTACATCCATTCCTAGCAAATGAGAGTATGGATTACTGAATATGGAATCCATTTCCCTTGCTGATGCCCAGGTGACAAATTGTAACTCAAATGCCAGAGCTGAATAGAAGGGGATCTCTGAGTTTCATTTATTCCTTCTAATCAATTATGCAGCTCTCAGCTAGAAGAGAAATATTCTTATCCCACGACAGACTTTGCTCAAAATATTACTTTATAATCTGATTGTCAGACAAAGATGCCAAGTAATAAATTGATTTTCACAGAAAACACAATAGGTGGAACACAGTGTGTCAGCAGACAGTCTTTTGAAAACCAGGTGACAAACAAAATCACAAATTGAATTAGCAAGGTACAACACAGTCCCTCTGACTTGCTATGAAGTAAAGAGGGACAGGAAATGCCAGTTGTTTTGATAAAGTATTTATTTTGTTTAAGACATAGAAAAGTTGATCTATAATAACTGCACGTTAACAGTAAGAACAGTTGTGAATTAACCATCGTCATAAAAAAATACACACATATGTATTCATCAAGGCTCATATTTCTGCTTGTTCTTGATGTGAACAAGTTGAAATGGCTTTGGTTATTGAGCCATTTGTATTCAGATGGGATCAGTCAAGCAGCATGTTGTGCTCAGCAATGTAAATAGCCAGTGGTTTGCTTCCCATACTTGTGACAATACACTGACGAATCGGCATCACTTGTCAGACTGAATTAGTGTTTTTTCTTTCAGAAGTTCTCCAGGATTTTTTCTCAGAATCACAGAACCACTATCCCAGGTTGCTCCAACCTGGCCTTGGACACTTCCAGGGATGGGGCAGCCACAGCTTCTCTGGGCACCCTGTGCCAGGGCCTCCCCACCCTCACAGCCAACAATTCCTTCCCAAAATCCAATCTAAACCTCTCAGCTCAAAGCCATTCCCCTTGTCCTGTCACTCCAGACCCTTGGAAATTGTCTCTCTCCATGTTTCTTGTAGCTCCTTCAGGTCCTGGAAGGTCACAATCACTTCCCCCCCCAAAGCTTCTCTTCTCCAGGCTGAACAATCCCAACTCTCCCAGCCTTTCCTCCCAGCAGAGCTGCTCCATCCCTCTGATCTCTTGGTGCCTCCTCTGGACTCTCTCCAGCAGCTCCATGTCCTTCCTGTGCTGTTCCCAGAGCTGGAGCAGCTCTGCAGGTGGGGTCTCACCTGAGGGGGCAGAGGGGCACAATCCCCCTCTCCTCCATCCCAGAGATGTGGGATGGTGGTTATGTCTCCTCTAGAAGGAAAGAAGATGAAAGGAATTCCAGATTCAATTGGCATTAGGGTTATTTTCATGTTCAAGAACTGTGTTGGAATTCATTAGAATGGTGAAGCAGCATCACCAGGCCATGAACACATTTCTTTAAAATCTTATGAAGAACTTTTATACAAGAATTACCCCAAAAATAGATGGAGACAAATTTGCTGCAATAATAAATATTCTTTTGTTCCTACATTGTGAGCTCTCTACTGTTTCAGCTGCAGCAACAGCTCATTCTCACCTTGCAGATCAGTACATATGAAAATGTCTTGAAGTGCTCAGAGTGCCCTGAACATCACTGGATACAACCACTGAAACCACTGAAAAATATTTTAAAAGTCAAGGATTGGTCTCACCAAGTTCTTGAAATATCTTAAAACCTCCACATTGTTGCAGCACTTTACATTGACATATTCAGCCTTAAGGGTTCTGGATTGTTAATGCTGAAAATAACTATGTTTTTAAAGGTATTTTGAAGCAGAGGGTTATTGCAGAAAAGCAAAATGAAAGGAAACAGGAACATGGGTTTGGACATATTTGAGAATATTCTTAAACTTCACTTCTTTATCTAAAATTGTTTTAAGGTAAAACTAAGAAAACCAACCAATTGATTTTGCTGGTATAAAAAAACCTATTCTATTAAAAACCCTCAGAATTATCACAATAATTATGATACAGATACAGTCATACTTTGGTAGGAATGGCATTAGATCATTTTAGATATATAAATGGTTTTTAGATAATTTAAATCATTTTAGATAGTTTAAACAGCTGCTCTTTATTCAGGATAACTGTTATAAATAATTATCTACAAAGGCAATTGTTAAAACTAAAGAAATCTTCACTGAGAACAATCATACGTCATCAGCCAGAATAAAAGCTTATGCAAAGCTTGTGAAAGCATAATGGCTTCATTAGGTATTAATTTGTGAAGTGGTGCATGCCTGGGAGAGAAGTGAAAGACAAGAAACATCTGTGTGAGGCAGGAATGAAAGAAATGTGAGAGAGAAAGGGAAGAAAACTTGAATGGAGCTCTGACCTTGAAAGAAGCTTAGTTACACCCTGAAGTCAAAACTTGGTTTATATTAAATATAGTAGATTTTGCATTTTACTGTTCAATACACAAGAAAACAATTAAATATCTGCTGGCTGCCCTCTTCAACCAAACATCTATCCCTTGGAGACCCCCAGGGATGGGCACTCCAAACCTCCCTGGGCAGCTCTTTCCAAGGCCTCACCACTCTTTCCAGGAGGAAATTCCTCCTGATGTCCAACCTGAGCCCCCCTGGCCCAGCCTGAGGCTGTTTCCCCTTGTCCTGTCCCTTGTTCCCTGGGAGCAGAGCCCGTCCTGCCCCCGGCTCCACTCTCATTTCCCTAATAAAAATGTATAACAGAAGGTGATTTTGTTGTTGTTGTTGTTGAGCACAAGAATTGCAAAGTAAAATCTGTATTTTTTCCCTGAAGACAGTTTTCTTGAAAAGCTCTATATTTATTGGGCACTGGAAATACTATGACCTCACATGTTAACAACTATGTAGTGGATACTTGTTTAACTGTCTCATCTTTGGCACTGAATTTAAAAATGTTACAGCTTTTGGCAGTGCCTGAGACATTAATTTAAAGTGTTATGCCTTTTTAGAAGACAATTACATTTTGTGAAAGGAGCCAAAATGGAAATCAGTTTGTTTGGTGAGGTGTTTTTAATCAAATGAATGATTTAAGCCCAAAAATAAAGTCCATGCACAGTCACCCCCCTATTATATTGCTAAATATCTATTACAGATACATTGAGGATCTGTGAATTGCAGTGACAGGCTGAAGGGATGAAGTACAGAGTTTGATTTCTTGCTATTTGTGCAACAAATTCCCATGAACACCTAGATATGGAGATGCTTAATTATTTACAGTTCAAGTTAATTTCAAACCAAAGCTTATTAATTTTTGCAATGCTGGAAACTCAGTGTGTTGTTGCAGTGAAGATATTAAATTAAAATATCAAATTTTGGCAATTAGATATTATTCTCATGAGCCAGCAGGAGTGTAACTAAATAATGTTATTTACTTTACAATATCATAATTACACTTTATTAGAGATTTGATCCTGAGACACAGTTACAGCAAATCTTAGACCACTAAAGGTCTAAAAATAGGGCATTTTTTAGGAAGCTAGAAATTAATTAAAATTAGAACGTTAAATCAAGTGCAAATAACTATTTTTAGGGAACATGATGCATTGTCACATGAACTCCTGGAAAGGGACTATCAGAGTGAAAACCAGAGTATGTTCTACTTGCCATTCAGTTAAAACATCTCCTGGTAAGTCTGTGCACGAATAACAGTGCTGTTCATTGATCATAAGGAACTCTCAAGCTTTCATTTAATGTATGAAACAGGTAAATCTTAGAGCTTGTCTTTCCAAATATGTTTTGTTTCACAATATGGCACCTATTTATGTTCTTTTGGTATTACATGGAAACCATGATTCTTGTTCTAGAGAAAATTCCTCAGTTGGGTAAAACAGAATATTCATGGGACTGAAGCAAAAGTGGCATAACTTCGAAAAAATTCTCATGCAAGAATGTTTGGTTAAAAAGGATTTAGAGAAAGACTTTATTGCAGATTTCTCATTATTTAGATAGTAAGTAATAGCAATATGGCAGGGGACATAAAGTGTCCTCTGTTAACTCCTGTGGATAAAGAAGAAATAAAAGCAGATCTGTTCCTTTGTCCTGAGAAAAGGTGGAGTAGGAGGAATGTTTGGTTGTAACCTGTGGAGAATAAGAGAAGGTAATTGCTTTAACATTTATGTCTGATATGGGGCAGACAGGAAGTATTTATTCAGAAATACAATGTTATAGTAATATTACAATAAGATTGAAGTTATTCCTGTCTCTTCATCTCTGAATGAGAGACTTCAGACTGCACAATAGCCAAAGCCCAGACTGCAACTTTCAGTTATAGAAAAACGTGGGAGTTGTAGGTGAAAGCGGAAGAAAGGAAAGACACACAATAGGATTTTCTGTTTTGTCACAGTGACTGGGGTGATTTCTTCCTGAAAAGGACCAGCTGTGTAGTCTGACATTCCATGAAGATGTGGTGGCAAAGAGAAGCAGAGATGCTGATGTTGGCTGACAATGCTTGGTTGTGACAATCCACCCCAGAAATGTGTGGGGCCTCTCAGAGTAGCCCTGACATTACAGCTATTCAGGGTGGCCTTGTCTTGGGACACTTCAGGAGAGCTGAAGGGAGGACCTGCTCCTCATGGGGACTTCTCTCTGCTTTTATAGGGAAATATAAATCAGTTGTAACTGAGGAAGGGCTGGAATATTATGTACAGTGCATTCCCAGCTATGGGTGCAGAGAGAGTAAATCTGCATGTTGCTAATTGTTGAAAGTGCTTTAAGTGGATGTCTTTTTATCTTTCCTTCTTCCAGCCAATTTCATCCTGTTTAAACCCATTTAAGTTAGTGCTTGGAAGTGAAGCAGCATTGCTTATTCTTGCATAACTCCTACTAGGTCTTCTGGGAGGGTACTTGAGATGTTACTGTTAAATCATCAGTAACCTCTCAGGAGAACTCTAGGTACTGTTAAATGCTGGATAAGAAGAAGATGACATTGTATTATGTCCTTCCATGATCCCTTTCACTGGAAGAGTTGAGGAATCACTCAGTGCAGGTGGCTTGGGGCAGCTGCAGGTTGAGCTCTGGGTGGGAGCCCAAGGCAAGAGCCAACCCTTGACAAAGGGCTTTGGGACCTGTGGCACACCCAGAGACAGGGCAGGAGAACAAAGGAACCGAAGGAAACTACATTTACTGAAATGTCAAAGTCTGGATAAGCTGGTGGTGATGGTGAGCTGGGTGAGAAAGCTGTGTTATGGGGTACTGAATTATTTAGCTTTGCATAAATGTGTTCCAAGGCACCACTGGATATCACTTTTCCAATGATATCACTCTTCCAATGTTTCCAGCTTTTTGTTGAGAATTGTGTGAAGCACTGGTGCCCAAATAGCTGGCAATGTTCAGCTTGCACAGGTTGGGCTGGTTCTGCTGCTGTTCAGTCCTTAGTGCCTGCAGATGGGATACCTGTGGGAATATGCTGGGCCTGGGTTGTAGGTGGAAGTGCCTTATCTGTGTATCAAATGTGCAGTTATTGATCACAGGAGTCCCTGTGTGTGTTACTGGGGTTACTTGGGGTGACCTGATTGTGGCCTTCCAATATCTGAAGGGAGCCTGAAGGAAAGATGGAGAGAGACTATTTCCAAAGACTTGGAGGGACAGGACAGGAGGGAATGGCTTCACACTGACAGGGTTAGATGAGATATTGGAGAGAAGTTCTTCCCTGAGGGTGGGGAGGCCCTGGCACAGGTTGGGCAGAGAAGCTGTGGCTGCCCCATCCCTGGAAGTGTCCAAGGGCAGGTTGGAGCCACCTGGGATAGTGGAAGGTGTCCCTGCCCATGGCAGGGCATGGAATAAGATGGTCTTTAAGATCCCTTCCAATCCAATTCAATTCCAACCCACTTATGATTCTGTGATCCTACAACACTGCTCATGGCTTGTTGGAGTCCAAGGGAGTTGCCAACATGCTTGGTGTTATCAGTGCTCGGGTACACAAGTTAAGGTGAATCCTCTGCAAAAGAGTTCCCATTCAAGCTCACTGAATGACAGACAAATATGTGACCTCACATGGGTTTTTTAGCTGGTAACTTTATTAAATTTCTTCCAGTCTAATGGACATTGCCTGTGTATTCTCTTGGTGGTCTATTATTACATTATTATTTAGGAGCCTCTTGCATATTAGTGTGTGAGTGGCACTTGTGGTAGTAATTCCTTGTCTTTTCAAGGGCAGTGTCATATGCGTTTAGTGTCTCTGTCTTTGGTGGCATTTTCATCCAGTAAAGTTAAATGGCTTTTCTTACTCAAGGGAATAGCTAAAATCTCCATCTCTGGCTGAATTCTCTGGAGTCCTTCAATCAGAACAGTGACATGTACCGGTAACAACAATTTTAGGTGTGGTGAGTGGAGTGACAAGAGAATTAAACCATATAAGCAAGGTAAAGAAACCTGTCTCAAAAGCCTCTGCCAGGCACTCCCTATGAAGAATTTAATCTATTTTATGTTGAAAAGGCAAATGTATATTTCAGAGCTTTCTGTAAGTTGGAAGCCAATTCATCCTGTGTGGAATATGTTGGCTGTTGTTACCTTTTTGTTATTATCATTTTGGTTTAGTGCATTGCAGTATTATTTTTATTAAGGAAGAAAAGCTTCATGATAATATAGTCACTAAAACAACCTGTGGCTTTGAGCTGTTCTGATCAGTACATTTAAGTAACAGATAGGAATCAATGGGGACAGTGGATTTATACACTTTATACATACTGCAGGAGTGGTGTTGAATGTGATTAATTCCTCACACTCCACATTTATCCTCTCATGATAACAGCAGCCATTGTCAATCCCAGCCTGTCTGCCTTCTCTAGGAGTAAAGGAATGATGCTGCTCGTCCCATGCCTTCATCTAGCAGGGAGCTGGAAATGTCAGTGAAACAAATAAATCTCCTGCTATTTTTTTTAGTTTAATTTCCACCTTTTAATTTGGACGTTTCAGGGCCTTTTTCTCTGGTGCAGCTCATTAAGGTCAATGAGCATCGTTAATTGATCCTTTTAGAAATTACTTATTTCTTTGTCCTCCAAGTACAAGAAAGATCCATAAGTTCATGTGTAACTAGATAAGTAATGTTACTGTCTTAATGAGACTTTTATATGGTCTGGGAGAAAATGTTCAGTTTAGATCCTTTCAGTGAAGAATATAGATTCAAGTAAGATAAAATATTTTAACTAACTCACATAACTATTTATAGGTACATCTGTGTTTTACAAAAACCTGCAATTTCAGAAATGAAACTATATTTCTTGAAATAGGACTGCTTTTAAGAATGGAAAAGGCAGAAATTTAGCCTGAATTCTTAGAGTTCATTTTTAATTGATGCATAACACTGGTTTCTTGACAATTAAATAATGTTTAATGAGCTAAAAACTTGATAATTTAGCTCTATTATTGTGATTAGACCTTTTAAAGAAATAATTATGCACTTGATGCAGAGAACCTGTGGACACACTTGAAGTTTGGTATAATCACAAGTGGTTTTTTACCATCCACTGTACGGAAAAAAGAGTAAGATCTGTGCAATTCTGGAAACCATTGATGTGAATACTACATCTGTGTATGACAGTGTTTAATACCACTTACAATGTGAACTTATGTTCGATTAAGGGGCAGTTTTGCTTAAAGAAATCTGTTTGAGCAAAGAACCCCCAAACAATTAAATGTATTCAAAATTGTCATAGCATAAATTTTGCCAAATAACTGCAGGTAAACAGGAGTGGTATGTCCTGTGGTATGCTTGCCCTGTGAAGGTGTGATGACACACAGGATAATATTCCCATGTGACTCCCCTTTTGAGCATCTTTGTGACTGTCAAGGAATTAAATGCATCTCTTGGTGCTCTGTACTCTGAGATGCATCCCTGATGTCAGGGGCAAAGGGAGGGATAAATGTGCATTCTTTATTTCACCTGTCAGAGCCTGGTGATGTGCAGCACTAAATTGCTGCAGAGCTGTTGGGTGCAGCCTGCCTGGTCTGGGGGCTCTTGGGTGAAGGCAGAACTCTGTGTGCTCTTTATCAGAGCTGAACTGCTGCAGTGCTCTTGTCACTGTCAGTGTTCAGCTCCGAGCACTTTCTCACATACAGACACTTGCTATTTTCCACAGCTTTGCCCTTCTCAGTGGAATTTATTAGTGTAGAATATCTTACAGACACGGACACTGACTGTGTTCATGGTCGTACATTGATTTACATGGACAGTACAAAGAAACTTTGTCACTTGGATCTTGTGTATTGTACCTTGACATGTCTTGTGCTTTCTCACCTTTGTCAGGCTCCATTTCTATGGGACACAATCCCTTTTCTTCTGTGCACGCTTCTCATGTAACCTAAAGGGTGCAAATCTGATAAATTCAATACTGTGGTGTATCAGGGGGTAAGGGACAATTTCTCAGAGTTCTCAGCATTATTTCATAGCATATTAGTAAGGAAAGGATTCACTCACTTGTTGTAAGCAAGTTCATAACTTAAATATTGTCTGTTTCCTTCCATCTCTATCCTTGCATTTATATTCCACTGCATAACCCTCATTGGTGACGGCTTCTAGATACAAATCAGTTCCAATGAATATGCTTAGAATCAAAGGGAATTTTGCAGTAAATAATAAAAGTTTTTTTGCACTTAATTTCAAGTGGTGAATTAGCTGATCTATTCATTAAACAAGGTGGAGGTTCATTTTATTAATCTTTTTTAATAGCATTTCTACAGAACATAAAGCATCAGTTTCATTGTGGTGTTTTTTCAGACCCAAGTGAGAATGGTGTTTCCTTTACAGCTTTCTTGGGATTGCAGTAGACAAAGTTCATAGTTTCTTGCCCAGAAAATACCCAGGGGACTTCAAAAGGCAGATTTTCTTGCTATGGAAGTAGAAAATTAAGTCTTAGATCAGTTTCTTCGGGCACATAAGCTTTTCACAATTGCTTTTCTATGACTGTCAAACACTGTAATGACAATTTAATTGCATAATGTGAGTAATCAGCATTTCTAGCAAACCTTCCCCTAGACCCATGTACCTTTTATTTGCTGTTAAAATGAGTTTATTGCTGGTTTATTTTTCACTGCCTACCAAACAGATGTTGCTCCCTCTCTGAGAGATTTTTTCAGATTTTCCCAGTCACTCTGGCTTGGTGACTTGCCAGATGTTTAGTTTCTCTGCTGCATTTCAATAAAAGCCCTGTAGATATGGAAGAACTTGCAGAAGCGACAGGAACACAGATAAGTGTACTTGCTGAGAAGGTGCATCAAAGAGGAAAATATGAAGAAAATTTGAAGAACATTTCACATCCCTAAATGTTTACTGCTCACAGATGTACATTTCCACCCCCATCCTTCCCCAACCCTCCATGATATGATCTCAGTTGTTTGATTCTCTAAGCTCTCTCCTCTCACAGTTAGGAACATAGTTCAGATGTTTTTCAAACTGAATTAATAACTCAAAACAAACAATCATAAGTTGGACCAACCATCCATTCATTAGTATTTAGCAGTCAAAGCCATTCCCATGGGATGAAGGAGAGTAGAGACAGAAGGAGAAAAAGGCAGTCCATATGTTTGTAAATATTAAAAGATCAGATACCACTATCTCAGTTTTAGTGGATTTTTCCAAACTTTCTACCAGTTAGTTATCAAATAGTAGTTAATTGCTGTTTTATTAAGGAATCTTATTGATAAGAAACAAAAGGGGAAAAAATAACCTGAAGAAAAACTTCTTGGGTCACACTTTAGTGTTATGGTAGGTGAGTACTTTAAAATGAACTATACCAAGACATCCTGCCCCTGTGCCCAGCCCTGGGGAGGCACATCTGCAAGGCTGGGTCCAGCTCAGGGTTCCTCAAGGCAGGAGGGATGTGGAGCTCCTGGTGGTGTTGTTTGTTTGATTTTGTTGGGGTTTTTTTGGGATGGGGATTTGTGGTGGTCATGGTTTCTGGTTGGTCATTATTATTATTACTACTACTATTATTACTACTATTGTTGTTGTTAATAATTTCCTAATGTGATCTTTAAAACTAGCTAAAGAAATTTTTTTGGGGAAGAGGAAGTTGAAACAGAAATGCTGATGGACAGCCCTGGTCTGTTCCCATGGGCTGAGTGACTGGACGACAGGAAAAGCTGCCTCAGTTAAGTGGCAAGGAAGGGTTTAGAAGGAAATTCACTGTGCTTTTACTTGTTTTTAATTCAGTTTTGCACTTCCCAGGGGTGAATCTGAAATGGGGACAAATTAAATCACTTCTGCTGGAAACAATTTGTTTGGTAAATTAGGTGTTATAACCTGGTGACAAAATCAACACTGGGCAGAATTGCAGGGTTCTGTTTTAATAAAGAACAGATGTAGGACAGTCACCTGAGAGAAGGAGCTATAGACAAGCTGAATGATCAGTTTCTTGTGGACTGTGACTTTTAGCCAGCTTAATAAAATAATAACAATCAACCTGACTGCAAAGTGTTAGGAATTATCCAACTCTAAGAAGAAAATAATTCAAAATAATGGTGTAGATTTATGCTGAAGATCCTAATACCTGTGTTGAGTACATTATGTCTGATCATTGACAAATCGAGAAAAAAAGTCTAAGAAATCTAAAAATTATATTTAATGAATTAATATGAAATTAATTTATTAATATGAATTAATATGAAAGATACTACAAGCTGTGGTCTGACAAGGGCCTCTACTATTGTTTTTATTGATGCCTTTTTTTTTTTAACTGGAGAAAAAATTCACTGAGTCTGTTCATTTGCAAATAATTAATTTGATTTTCATTTCTGTCTGATAGAAATTGTTCTATACAATTTTTGTAAGACATTTCTTCAGTATGTAGAACATTTTTATACCTGCCTGCTTTTAAAAAACTCTTGAGAGCTTGTAAATATTGAAGATATTACCAACGTCCTATACTACATATTAACCAAACCCTTTTCTAGTAAAGTTCCATGTGTTATATGTGGGAAGGATTAGAACAGACCCTGTAGCTCCTTTTCAATAATTAGTCAGATATTTTGGTGCTTCGTTTTTATCAGTTTTGTCACCATTACCCTCTTTAATTATAAACCATGGTTTAATCAGTGTAGTAAAGCCATTTTCCCCACTCTTTGGTGCATCTTAAGATGGTTCAGAGACACAAAATTTGGATCTGAAAAGCAAATGGCACTATTCCATTTATAACCTTTGCCAAACAGTTTTTATAGATTAGGCTGAATAAAACAAGTCTGTGACACCTTCAAAATTCAAACCTAATCTCTTTAATGCTTTGAATGATATTCCCTATACATGTCAGGGGATAATTCCAAAAGCTTCACTCTAACCAAGCTACATGCCATCAATTTAAATCAAATCTCCTAATTAAATTACAGATCAAATATTATTTCAGTGGTTTTTCAGGCTTTTTAAAAAAGACTTTGTAGTGATCTGAAATATTAGAGAAATCTCATGGAGGATAAAGAACTTCTGAAAATGGGATGGCATAAAAACTGGGTGTGGTAGGGATGTGTTGAACTGTTCTGTGGACTTTTATAACATACTTCAGTCAACAATGAAACACAAATTTGTGGATTTCCTATGGAAGCATCAACATCTATTATGATATAAATATCGCATACACCTTGACAGAGGTGTCCAATATATGTGACAAAGGGCTGGGAGAATAAAATTGGAATGAAATCCCATTGAGAGCTCTGTGTGGGTGCTTGAACAGTTTATCTGTGTAAAGACAGGGAGGGAAAATGTGCTGCAATTTCATTTATCTTCCATATCCTTCGTAATATGGGTGACTCCTATATCCTGGTGTATGATTAGGGATGGATTTCTGTCCTAAGCTTACTCTCATTTTATTCACATGAGCTCTCTCATATCTTGGCAAATTGCAACTGAAATTAATTATAAGAGAAGTTTTACAGACTTATCAATGTTTTAGGCCATATTAAGGAGGGAGATAGAACTTCCTATTTGCTGGATCCTATTCAGCTTTCCTGAGCATGTGCACTCAGCTTATAATTATAGAATCATGCATTAGCCTGGTTTGGCAGGAACTTAAACACCCTTTATTTCCTTCATTTCCTTTTGTATTTATACTTGTATTAAGACTGGTATTAATTAATTAATTAATTAATATACAATTAATACTTTATTAATTTTGGTCATCATGTAGCCCTGTCCAGATCCCTGCCCAAACAACAAGGAAGTAAAGCCACTTGTCCCAGGTCACTTACAGAAAGTTTGAAAAAGAGCAAAATTTGCAGTATTTCTATTGCTTTAAGATGTTTTGCAAGCAATTTAAGTAAAAAGTTAAAAATTATGTGTTGAAACATTTGAAAGACCCAATGCAATGTCATGAGGGTGCATAAATCTAACAAATTTGGCTCAACATATTCTACAAAAGGAATCTTCAGATTTCTGTATCCCTCAGCAATATAAATTTCCTCATATTTGAGCCAGCACACTCTTTCTAGGATAAGCCAAATAAAATTAGACTTCTGCTATGAAGAATCCCTTTCCTTAATTGCAAATGTAAATGTTGCCAGATGTACTACTCCCCTGTTAATTAATAAATCATCAGAAAACCCAATTAATAGGGGTCTGGATATGTAGTGGGTTAGACTGCTTCCAGAAGCAAGGAGAGACGTGAAGAGAAGGAAGCTACAATGTCAGCACCCATGTGAATTTGGGGATATTTTTGCAAGGAACTGGAAAAGAAGGATTCAACTCTGTTGTGTTATCACATGCAGAAGTGTAAAAGTGACATAAAGAGAATCAGATTAAAGGCAGAGAAAGACAACAGGGCAAGTGATTTCTATTTCTATGAGGAAAATGATCTGTCGTAGGTGAAATGGGCCAAAAACTTCTTTTGGTCACTGGTCTCAGCTCCCAAGCTACGGGTAAGTCCTAAAGCCTGTTTGAAGTTGCAATGTCTTTTTATGACTGTTTGGCCATGTCCCTCTTGCAACTCCTTGAAGACTTTGCCATGTAGCCTAAATGAAACTCTGGAATTCTTTAACATAATCTGTCGTCATTATATGCAAGGATAATACACAAGTGACAACTACTTTCTTAAATCCTACATTATTTTGATTTTTTCCCTTCTGGTAGTCTTAATGTTTTCTCCCTAATATTTTCAGAATGAATCAATTTAAACCTCAAAATATCAAGAAATTGTGTGGAAGAAAATACTGNGTGCCCCTTCCCCTCAATTCTAAGAAGTGATAATATTTTCTCCCACTATGTTTTCTGGCACAATGTGAGTTGCAATTTTAACAGATTTTGGGACAACCAAACTCTGTTGCTTCTGCAGGAAAACACAAGCTTTGTGACTTCCCTACAGGAACGGCACAGGTCCCAGTTCTGGGAGGGAAAAGATTCTTTTTTCTGTGCGTTGCTTGTTAACTGCATAAACAGCTCCATTGCTGCCTAGTGGGCATTAGAACAGGGAGGAAAATACTTGTAGAAGCCAAGGGAGGTGATGAAGGGCTGGGAAAAGGATATTGATGATGATCAGAAAACCAGCAGGAGCCTGAGACAGGGAGAGAGAGGATTTCAGCCTCCCCTGTGCTGTATCATCACCACGGGCACACAGCTGGTTTCTCTGGGTATTCCAAGGTGGAAGGAGGTGGCTGTTTTAGTTGGACTGATGCCCAACACCAGTTTTTAAGTCAGTTTGGTGGTCCTGAGGTAAAACCAATTCATGGCAACTATCCAGGAGTGGGATTAGATTAACTCCTCCTCTTACAGAAGCCAGTATCACTCTTTTATCTTTGACTGATGAAAGTAGTTCTTACACTTTTTAGATTTTATTAAATGTTCATGAAAATAATACCTGCAATGGGAGAGGGACAAGATAAGCATTGGCCTCAGCCCAGTATATTGTAACTCACTGTGCTTTGTGGTTAAATGTTCACATTCTAAGAGAAGGGTGAACAAAGCAGTGGATTCTGTATCTGATGCAATAGTAGTTCTTATTTCAAAGAGAGGGCTGTGCCCACATTAGGGAATTCTGAATAATTGGAAAGTATATTTGGGGGAGTAAACATAATTACTACCCAAATAGTCAATATGGGCAGAACTGCCAGAGCAATGTAATTGTGTTTAACTTGGGTAAAAACTGATTCCTTTAATAATGCAGATTTTAAAATCACAACTATTAGCAAATATATTAAAAAAAAAAAGAATCAGGAACCAGCCCAACACAACAATTTTTAAGAAGAGAGAGTGGTCACAATGAAAAGTTAAGATGTGATGATAAATGTAACCATAGTTGCTAAAGCCCCCTGGACCTTTCATGGATAATACATTCCCCCTGAATGTATTGTGAAAATACATGTATTGTGAAAATGAGGAAATAATGCTTAATACTTTTATCCACAATGAAAGAACAAAACCTGAAGAGAATTTGGCTTGTCACACTGTGGTAATTAATGCTAACTGTAAGATCTTTCTCCTAACATGAATCAGAAAATATTCCTGAATGTCTTTCTAACTGTGCAGACTGATGACCTCTAAATATGCATTTTGTGACTGAAAGATTTTAATTTTCTTAAATCCTTAATAAATTACAGGAGCGAGCCATCAAGCCTAACCAGCTTAATGCAAAAGCCAAGCCATAAAGATCTCTGAAGTCACTGGTGCTAAAGTGGTATCTTTGTTTTAATAAATTATTGAGCTAACACCAAAAAAAAAAAGTATAAAGAGTGGAAATAGCTGGTACTTGTCTTGTGCAACTGCAAATCACAAAATGAGGGTCAGGGAAAGCAGCAATACGAAAATGCAGGAGAACAAAGAAATAAATCTACAGCATTCCAAAGCTGGGAGCAGCATTTAAACCTATAAATTCTCTTAAGGATGAGTGTGAGGTTCATTCATGTAAGGAGGGATATTTGCATTTCTACATTAACTCAGGCTGGAGAAAGTTCTTAAAATCTAGTAGTGGGAAGAAGATACATCTAAGTATGAGAGAACTGGGTCCAGAAGTGTCTTAAGTACGATATAAGAATGGTTTGAGCACTGTACCAAAATGCTCTGGTTCATAGATTGTGAAGTGCTAAAAATCATTAGTTTTAAAAAAAGTATCCAGTGTCAACCTGAGGCCCAGATCTTCTGACTTACCAATGTAGCAAGAAAATCATGAAGGAAACAAGTCAAAATGATTTCAAAGTAATTATCACTCCATCTTCCCAGTGGTGCTCACAGCCTCCCATGGCTGGATGGGCTGCAGGTCATTCCAGCCATGTCTCAACTCTCAACAAGTCATAGCAAGCTTAAGTGATGGGGAAGACAAAGCTCTTTAAGACTTCAGAGCTGTTGGAAACAAAAATAAGAAAATATTCTGTAGTTGTCCATAACGAACCATTTTATAACAATTAAAGCTGATGCACCACCTGCATCTCATGGCTTTTCCAAGGTGAATGATGTCACACTTCGTTCCTGTGCTCCCACATTGAGTTCTTTCTCAATTCATGAAAGAGAACAGTTTATGGCCCTGTCACAAAGATCCTTTGTGTCAAAGTACAAAATCCCCCTTTTAACCTGAATGCCTATAAAATCCATACTAGGCTTGACAAGTGATAGTTTTTGTGATTAATACCCTGCAAAGACATAAGCTACTGCAGTGTGAAGTGTAGAAGGCCAAAAAAAATAGAGAGTTATAGAAAGCCTGACCTATTTTAAAGTTTGACCCCACTCTCCCATTGTTTAAATAAGCTCTGTATGAATTTGGCATCAGCAGAAATTGTTCAGATGGATTATTTTCATTTGTCCCAAGCCATATTGCATTTGTCCAAGTGTTAAAGGCTGCCACTGACTAGAGATTCCCACAAAGCTTATTAAACACCTCCCAGTGCTAAACTTTGATGCTGGCAGTCAGAACATAAATGATGAGGAGAGTTGCTACATAAATGCTGCAGAGTAAAATCACTTGTTTTTGATAATCTTGTAGAAGCCACTTGACTGGTTTCCTCCAGCACCAGCCATCCCAAGTACCAATTCACTGGAGTGAACAGAGAGAGTAGTGCTCTGCTTAACTGAGACTCTGTGAAAGCAATCAATACACTTTCCTCTCCTCCAGGAGCCCCAAACATTTACATAATTGTCCCTATTTCCCTGTCTGTATGTTATCCTCTCTCTTTTCCTAAAGGTTAAGATCCAGGGCAGATGTCTGTGTGCTGCTATTAGTGTGCTTTGGCCATCTCATTTCTCAGTGGCTTTTGTTGTGCTCATCTGTTCAGCAAGACTGGGCTTTCCAAGGCTCATTTGCTGGTTAATTGCATTCTCAGATCCTCTAAGATGTCTGGAGCACCTGCTCTCCACTTCACAGGCTCTTTTGATCTCTCTAGAAATATCCAATTTGATTATGTGAAAATCTTTCCCAACCATACAACGTGCCTGGAAAGCAAGTTAAAAACTGCCATTGTGACTATTGTGACCTGTGTTAGGGTGGGAAAGATAATGGTGTGATTGAAATGAAATGAAATGAAAAGTGATGCTATTTGCTATTCTGTTTGTGTGCCTCACTTCCTTGCCCTACCAAACACTTTGACAAAACAGAGCTTACAGTGAAATACAGATTGCAGTGCTGCAACCTGAAGTTCAATAGCTCCAAGGGTGTGCAGGGTAGACCAAATTATCACCTTCTGGCAGGAACTTTTCACTTGCAAATCACCTGAAAACTTGTTTACCTGAAATCTCTCCATTTGTTTCCATCAGGGAGCACTTGCAAACGTTAAATGGGTGGTTTGAGACCTAATTGTCTATTCTGTTTGTACTGATATCCTTTGATAAGAGCAAAGGTTTGGGTGCCTTAAAGAGATTGCAACAGTTCTTTGGGCTTAGTTTGACACTGGTTCCATAGCAGGAGAAATGTGGAATGCAGGTACTGACTGTTTGCATGATTATTTATTTAATTGATGGCAGTACCAGATTTCACACTTATGTACTGACTTTATAGGGCTGCTTTGAAGGCTGCCTGCTAAAATGTTTGGGATAAGTACAGCACAGCTTTTTTTGTTTGTTTCCCACTGTGAATGAATTAGCCCACACCTCTTTCTATTCTTATGAACGTTTTTAATTGGAATTTTTCTGAGTTTCCTCCACAGGTGTTTGCAAAGTTTTAGCCAAAACAGCTGTTTCTGAGGCTTAGAAAAAAATTTTAAACACCTCAAAATATTCTTATAATCTCGGTGGTTAACATAGAATTAGGTGAAATTCCTCTAATAACTTGAACTCATTCTTTGGGAAGAGTTGGTCTTATAGAAAGATTAGACATGAGGACATTAAATTCTAGTATCATCACACAAAGTATCAGAAATTGTATATGTAGAAAATATACAGAAACTAGGATATACATTTTCAAATAGAAGAAATTAGGGCCAATGTGAATTCCAGCACTTCCTGACTTCTAGTTCTTGATTTTATAGGTTTTTTACATCCCAGCACCTGAACATGTAACTGAGGCCTTTCTGTGTTTGCCACTGATGTTCTTGTACTGGATATTCCCGAAAATGCATTGCTTGGTCTCTGTCTCATACTGAAATACCACTGTGCTCTATCCAAACCTTATGTAATTAGGAATAGGGATGATGTTTTGGAGAAAATAGTAAGAAGCAACTGAGTGAATTCAGCAAAAGTGACTCTGCAGGAGATTTCAAAGGCTGGAGGTGATGGTTTTCCTTTGATAAATGAAGGTTAAACTGCTTGTGCCACTGCTAATGTAGGGGCTGCTCTGTGGGATGACAGCTCTTCTCTTGCTGAGGTGCACACTGGTGAGGAAAAAGTTTGCACATAACTGCTCCCCCAAAATTCGGGTGGCAACACTACACACACAGCCCACAAGGCTTGCCAAGTGCCCCCAAAAACACTGAGCATGAGAGATTTGTATCAAATGCTACTATATTTTTCATTCTTCTCGAAGGCGACAACTAATTTTGAGCACTTACTGGTAATTCAAGGTCTGGTGAACAAGCCCTTCAAGCTTACTTGCAAAACCCTTGCAAATTTACTGAGGCTCATGATGCACAGCAAATTTAAAAAATAAATAAATAAAAAATCCCCCTCCAGATGCCACTGCAGCACCAAGTGCCAGAAAATGTAAACTAGTCTGAGCCTGAAATTCATTAAGACTGCAGAGCCTCTGAGCCAGTGTGCACAGGGTGATTACTTTCCACGGCCCTTGTGCTGCAAACAGTTTTGGACAAGCCTCACTTTATGCCCATGTGGACAGTCTCACATTCTGGTGTTGGTATTTATGTGCTTGGAATTGGGCACATTCCTAATGCACTGATTCAACCTGAGAAGCCTGGATAATCCAATGACTGCTGGCAAGAGGCTGAGATAAAGTTATTTAAAACCTACTGTTTTATTTTCTTCTCTTTTCATGCTGTCTTTTTAAAATAATTACACAGGCACAAAGATGTTATGATATATAGAAAACCAAAAAAAATTAAGATTCTGTTCTGACTACAGCTTTCACAAATATCACACACTTTTATTTTCCAGTTCAATTTTCAACCAGATCTATTTCATAGGCAATAGTAAAAATGCATTTGTCTCAAGCAGTTGGGAAGCTCTGAAACTTAATACTTTCTGTGAAAGGATTCTGTTGTAGGTTATATTCTCTGAGGAGATGAAGAAATATTTCATTGCAAGTAATCTTATTTAGTGTTTCTTAATCATGAGCACACCCTGTACCACCTACAATACAAGAAAATATTTTACTATCAAAGTGTAAATTTTCCTTGGAGACTGTAATTTGTATTTGATACATATAGATTTAATCATAGATTTGATAAGGTTGGAAAAGACCCTTGAGATCACCACCAAACTGATGATGGGAAATTTAGACAAAATATATGAAAGAAATTGTTCCCTGTGAGGGTGAGGAGCCCCTGGCACAGGGTGCCCAGAGAAGCTGTGGCTGCCCCATCCCTGGAAGTGTCCAAGGCCAAGTTGGAGCAACCTGGGATAGTGGAAGGTGTCCCTGCCCATGGCAGGGGGTGGAATGAGATGGTCTTTAAGGTCCCTCCAACTCAAACCATTCTGGGATTCTGTGATTAAGTCCACGTGTTTTGTGGCACATCACCTTCATATGTGATATCATTGTTAGAATTATAGTTTGAAATAACCCTGGTTTGACATTGCACAGGATGGATCAGCAAAGGTCAGAGGTAAACAGAGGCCAAGCAAACGTTAACAGTTGATGGCTGAGGCTGAAGCCAATGGGATTTTTGTAGTAACATACTTAGGATTCCAAATATGTTTTTCTAAGACTCTTAGGACACATCCAGAATCAAAATGGGGACAGATTTCATTAACAGACTCGACTCCAGTGGGAAGGAAAGGGTCAACAGCACTAAGATCCTGCTCTTTCTCTATGGAGTGGAGCAGTCTTTGGGAAAAAAAAAGCCTTTCTGAATGGATGTGTTAAACCTACTTGACCTTTTCCTGCCCCTCCATCCAAAAAATAAGTAATCCAGAAAACAGAGCAAGGATGCCCTTGGTGGGGGTTGTAGTTGACCCTCCCATCCACCCCAAACTACCCAACCAAGTCCTCCGTGCTTGTTTTTTTGATTTCATTTGGGCTCAATAGTAACCAAAACCCCCACTCCTTTAAAATTAGTTGTACAGATGGTCAATGTCTTTCAAATTCTGTTAAGTGATGAAATTAAAAAAAATTATAATATCCCTTTTTTGTCCTCTTCTTTTCTCCTTGCTTCATTTTCTTATTACGATGCCAGAAAGAACTTTTGTGTCAAGTTTCAATTTGCTGTCAGAACACAATTAAAAACCTGTTAGTTTTTTGTCTCAGTTTGTGATAGGTTTATTGAAAAAATTTGCTTTGAAGAGTGGTTCAGGTTAGGAATGGGAGTGGTGTTTTCAGGCTGTAAAGGGTTCCATCTAGGACTTTAACTATATCAGAGGAAAGGATTTGTCACTATATATGGGATTTCATATGCAAGGTACTACACTATATTATTCTTATAACTCAAGCTCCCAACTAATGTAAAAATCTCAGCTGCTTAACAATTCCCATATTTTCCTGTTTAGTGCATGTCCTACTGGAAGGAGAAAGATACTCAAGTATTCAATAGAGTTTGGAAGTGCAGATCTGGTGAGCAGTCTGGAATTGAGGCAAAACTCCTTCTGCAATGAAGCAGCTGTTCATCATCCATATTACATACCCAGACTAGACACCTCTAACAGGAACTAAAGCAAGCCTGGATATGTTTACTACTGCTTTGCCACTGCAATATTTCTCTGGGAAGCCACATTGCCTTCCTCAGTGCTCCATCCTGCCCTTGTCCACCCTGGCACATTTACATCCCCTCCTCATGGCTCTTGGAGGGGGCAGTTTGTCAGATATGCAACTATAAAAACTGTTTTAAAGGTGCAGGATGCAGCCAACTGACTGCATGGCTGTGATGAGTAGGGAGGTGCAATGTCAACAGAGAGGATGTGGCTGATGCAGCACTGGCATCTGCTGCATCTTAGAAAAGAGGATGAAGCAGTTGCCCTCCCCTGCTAGTGGATTTCTGCTCTGTGCTGAGGTTACAGAACTAAATGTCACACTGAGATGAGCCGCTTCTTCATATCTGTGTTTGGATCCTCGCTAAGCCATAAATATTTATAAGGGTGGAGGTGATGTTCATGTGGTGTCTCCAGCCAAAGTGATCATGAAGACTCTTGCAGCACAGAGGGAGGTTGGCAGGGATCCTCTGCCTGGGAGGTTTTATGCATCTGGAGTAAGTCCAGTCTAAGTAAATCATGACTGTGACCTGGCAGGTTTGTTCCTGGCTCAGTCAATCTCTCTAGAGGTTAAAGATGCAAGGCAGTGCACTAGCACTTCTGCTGTTCAGTGCTTGCTCTCCTGTCCTACGCCTCTTTATAAAACTGCATTTTATGTTAAAAATATGCTCTCTGTGTAAAAAGGTATAAATTCAGAAGGAAAAAAATAATGCTGGGATCGGATTGTTGCAATGTA
>WEIV01028331.1:48553-88483 GCA_013390005.1 Calyptomena viridis | reverse complement strand
TTTTTTTTGCCATATAACATAAAAGATCGGGACAGGCAGGCATTAGTGTTTGAAAATGCTGATGGGGAAGAAGGAGTAGATTTCTTGGAACGGATTGAATTTGCCCTCTACTTTAAATTTATTTTTAATAGTAGAACTAAGCAAACAATAATTTTTGAAGCTTGTCAGCCGTTAAAAATCGCTAAAAATCTTGGGGCTTGAAGGGGAAAAGTGAGTTTTGCTCTGGAATAGGTGGAACCAACCCATTTGAGCAAGGTATTGTTGGCAAACTCATTGCCTGAACATTGCAGGAATGGAGTTTTTACAATTACTTATTTTTTTATCAGGATTGTAATGTTTTGGGGATAAAAACTCCTGCAAAAACTTAGAAGTTAAACAGCATTAACTTTTTTTTGATCATAACTGGGTTGAGGTTTTCTTTTTGAGCTTGTAAAATACTAAGTCTATCAAGAATTTTGCTGTTTCAATTGCTTTCTCATTTTTAGGCAGTGCAGTTGTTACAAGTATCAACTGTGTGGTTCTCTGAAGAAAAGTCTGTAGTTTAAATGTCCTTGATTGTTTCCCTTGGATGCATAAATGAGTTCTTCCACATTGTGCTGCTGCAGCAGTTTCAAGGTTATGAAGAGAATGATGGTAACAGCAGTAAAGAATTAGGGCATTAGTCTTCTTTCAAGATAAGCTTCACATTTTCCTGTTGGACTTTGGGCTATTCATTTATTCCTTAAAAGGGAAATTTGTTGCTTTAACACATCTTTAAAATTTTGATGTTGCAAATGTCATCTCTAAATGTATTTGTATTGTTCTTGTAGAGCTGTATTTTTATTGGAGGAGAGGATTATACTACTTCAACATTTTCAGCCTTATTATATTTTAGGTGTATGTGCAGATTAACAAAGCAGCAGAAGATGAAAACACAAAAAAGCTGGCAAAGGATTTCTTTAGAAAACTGGAGGAACATGACGAGCAGACATTGTCACTTTGGAAGCAGTTTAGAGACTTCAGTATCGAGGAATACATCCGGATTTATAAGGTACAAATAATCCACTGCTTTCTCTGTGTTGTTGGTAAAATGGTCTCTCTTGCTCTGTTGCTTCATCAATATAATTGACAGTGCACAGCACCTTTTCATCCAGGAGACTGCCAAGCAGTGAACTCACTTAGGAACAGAGATTACAGCAATGTTGTCAGTTCATTGCCTTTCCCATAAACTTTTACTGTGTTGTGAGAAAACCTGGCATCCTGAGACAAAGCTATCCCCCAAACTGTTTGGAAAAAGCACAGCAGTTGATCTACATCCAAGCAGACCGTCACTTTAGTTGCTGACATCCTAGATACATTTTATTTAATGGTGTCCCAATAATTGGCCTTTAGACTAATTCTCTCTTCTCAGAAGTCCTGAAGCTAGGAGTGTGGTGCTAAACAGAAGGGAAATCAGTGCTGGATAAGTATTGATCAGTTTTTCTTTATCTTCGAAGTCAGTACCAACCCACTAAATTAACAGTTTCCATGTAATAAAATTTATTAGGAGATAGCTCTGTTTTCCCATCTCTGATGTAATGTTATAATGCAGAGCTGTATGTGTTGCATATTAAATAGGGTGTAAGAAATTATAGCAGCAGGGGTTTGCAATAGTAATGAGTGGATGAGCTCCCTGCAGGTTGGGTTGAGCTAATATCCAGCCACCTGTTGCATAATGTGATCTCAGGAATGAACCCAGTGTCCACTGTTTCCTGAGACGTGTCTGTGCCACTGACCACAAAATTAATCTTACAGGTTTGGGAAATGGGAGTAAGATACACCTTCTGTCACTGAATCCAGTCTCTTGGTATTGATACTATGTAATGTTACTTAAGAACCAGCCGAGTCCATCTGAAAACCAGCTAGTGTTTTTTCCCATGTTCTTGCGATGAAATTCTGGAATGGGTGCCCAGTTTTGATGGGCTTAGACTTTTTTTTTAACTTGCAGCTCCAGACTATTTGTGACATATTTTCCATCTTTTCCTTCTTCTGGTATTATTCTTTACTTGAAATTTCACTTTCCCATCTCATTCCTCTTGATGTATTTGTAGAAATTGATCACACCTTGTTTCAAAGTTAAAAACAGAAGTTGTCTGCCCCTTCCTCAGTAATCCAGATAACCTGGCTGTGCTTTAATTTCTTCCCTGAAACCTATCAGTGGGGTCAAGCCAAGTGTTCCAAGTTAAGATCTCCTAAGTGAGACGCTTGATAATTCCAGTGGAAAGCTGACCTGTAAGGGTAAGTGGCTGAATTGTGATGGTCACTCATCAATGATCACATGGTGACTGGTACAGCCAGATATTTCTCTTCCAATTTCATTCAAACTAGTAAGTACTGAGCTGATGGACTGACCAGTTTTGACAGTCAAGGTCATCCTGGTCTGTCCTGGGTGTACCCTCAGGCTTCATAGTAATGATGACTTCTGTATGCTCAGCAATGTTCATGAGCAGCTTCTGCTTTTTAAAATTTCTATCCGTATCCTTTTAAAATAGAGTTGGTTTCATGTCCAGGTAACTCCTTTGCAGCTCACAGGTTTCACCTCCAGCACAAGTTAGAGACCTGCATCAGAATTTTTGTACTAATTGCTCTAAACAGTTTACACCTTATTTCTCAGGAACATTGTACCCAGACTGTATTCAACTCAGGGAGGTGAGTTCTAATGCAGAAATTGATAAAATCAAAATCCAAACATCTTTTCCTCTTAACAACGAAGTGACATTTCCTGGAATAAAATTAATCTTTGCACTCTATGTGACATGTGACACAGACTATCATCTGACTTAATTTGAAGAAATGATTATTCTGAATCTTAACAATGTTATGCTGCTTTGATATTCTTGGAACTTTTCAGCGTCTAGGAGTGCACTTTGATGAATATTCTGGAGAATCATTTTACCAAGAGAAGGCCCAGGAAGTTTTGAAGATGTTGGAAAATAAAGGACTTCTTCAGAAAACTGTGTATGACCTTCTTGTTCAGTCTGTTGGTGTAGTTTCTTTAACATCTCAGTTGCATTTCAAATGAGATACGATGAGTGAGATTTGTCCATAATCTTAGGGGAAGAGTTTTCTTTAGATGGTCTTGGTAGCTGTTCTAGTAGAAGACCAAGAGCATTTGTGCAATCACAGCTAAAAATAAAGTTTGCCTTTCTGTGGCTCGCACAGAAGCCCAGCCACAACAAATTAGGTACAATGACACTGTTCAACTCATAATGGCCTTTTAAGCTGTTAATTAATTTGGTAGCTGCATGCACCATTTATGAGCAGAGTTAGATGAGATTCTTGCCTTGATTAAGGAGGTGCCTGGCTGAACTGGGACAAAGCTGTAATCATGGAGTGCGCCAGAATATAGGCAGGCTGTGCCCTGGAATAAGCAGTGGCTCCAACAAGCTTACAGGAACAGTCTTCAGAAATACTTAAAAGAGACAGTCATTCAAAGAAAAAGAATGAAATTGTCTAGAGTGAGGGTGTTTCTGGCAAGAGGCCTTTGTTTTGGTTCTGACCTCAATCTTATCTGAACTTACCTGTATATTAACTTGCAGTTACATTAGTATTTTCTCTCACCTTACAGAAAAGGGACAGGAATTGTGGATCTTTCGGAAAAGAAAGACCTCTCGTTGGTTTCCACCGTCATGCGTAGTGATGGGACATCTCTTTATATAACAAGGCAAGTAAGCCCATCTGTGCTCATTGACATTTATTTTGCCAGTAAACTTTTGTACACGAGTACATTTCTAGCTGATAGTATAGATTTTGAAGCTTTTTATTTCTGGGATGGAACACCTTTACTATTGATTAATTGTAGCTGAAACTAGCAATGGAACTATGTTGGGCTCAGGAAAAACAATGGATTTTAGGTACTTTTCCTCTCCTTAAGCAATCTGTTAGTAAATCTTCTCTTTGCATAAATCATAATACTTTCTCCAGCTACCAATTTTGAAAACAAAGCTGGGATCTCTCGATCTAGTAGATAATTGTGAAATAATGAAGGTTTTAGAAAGACCTTTGATTAAAATGTTTATTGACAATGTGATACAGAAAAAAATGACTCTTCAGCCATGTCTTTATTCAGTGCACACCAGCACTGTAACATCAATTTCATTGCTGTTTTCCTGCCACATCATCAATATCCTGAAATTTCTCTTGGGTATTTTAATATGGAAGCCTTAACAGTGTCTTTGTGCCGGTAATGTGAGTAAATCAGTTGTCTTGCCCTCAGGGTAAACTGTGTACAGTTTTTCAGGAGAAGGGTATTAGGAAGATGCTGCAGTCAATTCTACACATTAGGGAGCTGCTGAATCCTGTAGCCAAAGAGACAACAATGCTGCAGCTCCATGCCCACAGGTCAAGCAGTACTAAGGCTGAGCATCTGTTCCCAGTAGGCACAGACACACACACACACATGCCCCAGCCAAAACCACTCAGCACTCAGACAGCACATTTGGCATTTTGTTCCCCTCTGGTTGATTAGAATGATGGTCTATTACTGTGAAAAAATAGACATATATGTATGTGTAGATATACACACTTCTGTATGTGATACATATTATTTAGTAATCTAAGTAGTATACATATGCATTGTATGTACAATATATGTATGTACTATATGTATCCTTCCAGTAGCTGAGCTTCAACATTCAGTCTGCCCATTAGCTGTCTCTGGATTCCCAGGTCTCCCCAGTTGCTGGCACCTGGGCATGTGAGTCCCCAGGGCCCATTGCCCCACTCTGGTTGCTGGCACAGACACATTGCATCTCTCCAGTAACTGGGTTTAGACATGTGGCCCTGGATCTTTGCTCTGCTCCGTTGCCTCTTACATAGAGGCACATGTACACAGACGGGTGTCTCAGTCAAGCCCCCTGGCCCCATGATCTCTCCAGCTGTTGGCCTGGACCCCCTGCTGCCAGCAGTAGTGCCTCATCTTTGAAGGCACACGCTTACCTGGATACTTCCCAGGTTACTTGCTGGCTGTTCAGCATGTGGATGTGTGTGCCCTCACTCTAGTTGTTGGCAGCAGGGACACCTTGGCCCCTGTGACCCGTGGTCAGACTCCAGTTGCTATCACTTAATTTCACTTATGCCCAGTCCCTTCAGTTGCTGGCACCACAGATGCACAGCCTATATGAGCTGTAGACCCCAACTCCAGTTACTGATAGTTAGACCTCCAAATACATGTGCACACAGAAGAGAGAGCCCCCTCACCCAGGGAGAGTTTGAAAGGGAGTTTCATGAGAAGACAGGACAGATTGTTCAGTTGTGCCCTGAACCTCACAGCACAAATATACTAACCAGCAATCAGCTTACAAGCCACCTGTGCCTGTTACCATCTTCCCCCTTTGTTTTCCCATCTTCGGTTCCTTCCCAAAGCATCCCATAATAAGTCTTGTGCAATTGCAAAATGCTTTTCTCTTTCATGCCATGTGTCCCAGTCCCTTAGGCAGTATGCTCCCTCAGTCAGGTAGTCTGGGTAGCTGCTGTGGTGACCCCCCCAGACTGGAACAGCTGATGGCTCTCCTGTGACAGCCCTGGGGGGACTCAAGCAAGTTGTGTCTCTGTCCTAGAACATGTGTGTGTGTGAAGATGAGCTTTGTACCATATAACCTAATGCTGAGCGCTGGGCTAGTGTTCCAGGAGAGGGTTGTTTCTCTCACATCCCAGTAAGCAAACAGAGACCAGACTTACTCTGCACGTAAGAACTGTTTCCTCAGTAATTTTCATAGCTGGTCGTTTAAAAAACATCTCAAACATGTCGTCAGTAAAGTATGCATCTCTTTTTTTTGCATAAGGCATATGTGGATCCTTCTAATAGGACAGTCTTCTCCCCTGCATAAGAAGTAGATTATTTTTCTAAGAGGCAAATAAAGGTGTGTGTTTGAGTGAAATTCCAAATAGTTTCTTGTTATCTCCTGCAGAGATCTTGCGGCTGCTATAGACCGAATGAATAAGCACAGCTGCGATACGATGATTTATGTGGTAAGTAATTCTACATTCAGTGAACACTTCTGAGCCTGACTCTTTCCAGTAATCCAGAGGGGCCTCTTGCTCACACTATGACTTTGACACATGGTATTTTTGGCAGTAAAATAGATGCCCTGGCTGCCCAGCAGCTGTGCCTTGGTGTGGCAGTGTTTCTTGGTTCTGTTTCAGTTCATGACCCACAGAATGGTTAAAAAATAGCTTTAAACTGAAAGAGAGTAGGTTTAGATTGGATGTTAGGAAGAAATTCTTTACTGTGAGGGTGATGAGACACTGGAACAGGTTGCCCAGAGAAGATGTGGATGCCCCATCCTTCAAAATGTTCAAGACCAGGTTGGATGGGGCTCTGAGAAATGTGGTCTAGTGGAAGATGCCCGTGCCCATGGCAGGGTTTTTGGAACTAGGTGATCTTTAAGGTCCCTTCCAACCCCAGCTTTTCTATGATTCTGTGAAAGTCAGCTCTGAAGTTATTCTCTATTATAAAAATTAATTGCAATTAGTTTCAAAGGAATTTTTACTTGATTTGACATTGTAATTTCTATATAAATGTTGTAATTAATATTTAAACAAGCCAGAAAAAGCTGTTAGTATTATAAAGAGTTATAAAATTATAATTTAGAAATTTAGGAATTAATGGTCTAAAATTAATATAAGCCTACTCTGAAGTCCTGATATCTTATCTGAAATGTACATTTTTATGGCTTTGAACAATGCATTAGCTTCATTATGTAGAAATTGCACATAAAGTACTATTTAATCAATCTGGATGAAGCAGCTGTAGTCAGGGAGTGTTTTTATATTACTTTGTTTGATTGTTTTATTTTTTATTACTTCCAGCAGTATCAACAGTGAATACCTGGATTATCTCCTCACTTGTCCGAACCTCTTTTTTGCTCTAGTCTTACCAAGGAGATATCACATGATGCTTTTAAATCTTCTTTTTCCCAGCTTTAGAAAAAAATTAATTTTGAAAACCATGTTCTTTTATATGAAGTCAATTAATAACGTGTTAAAAACCTGCATGTTGCTGTGAGGTGTTTGGTAATGCCCATATACCTTCTGTGCTACAGCTTTTGTAAAAGTCAGTATAATGTGACAAATAATTCAGTGGAGAGGGAGAGATCAGTAAACATGACATTAAATAGTTGAAAGTAGTTCAAAGTGCAATTTCTGGTTAAAAGTAGTTGAAGATACAATTTCTAGTTAAGTCACATTCCTCCTTTTATGTCAGTCTTCAGGAAATTCCCATAGTTGGCCATTCCTACATGTTGTCATAGAACAGGGTCTTTTTGGTTATTTATTTAGGAAATTCTTTGGTTTTGGTGGCAGTTTTTCTGCCTCTGCTGGCTGGAACATAGTGGGTTCATAGCAGCTGTGAAAATGCAATCCTTTAGGAGTTTTTGTAGGAGGTTAGGACTTTACTCAGTGTTACCAGAGGCAGGAGGACTTAATGGGTTTAAATGAGAATGCTGATGATTTTAGTCTTTAATTATTAAATACAAACAGTATATAAGAATCCTAATTTTCTTACAGGAAAATTATTTAAAGACTCAAGTCTTATTTGCTAAGATCATTATTTTCATCAGATCAACTTGTTTAAAAGAACATTAAATTGGTTTACTATTTGTAGTGCTGTAAATCAGTGCATTCACCAATTTAGATTTTAAAAAATCCTACTTATTTCATAAAAAGGTATATGATATGAGCAAAATATTCAGAACATTTTAAAGTGTGTGACATATTATTAAAGAGGTACTAAGATTCCATTGAATGTTACACTCAAAACAGAAGATGAAACTGCTTTTATATATGAAGAATTAAATATAATTCTTGCTGTCAGACTGCAAACTTCTCCCTTAAAGCCACTTAGTGAGAGAGAGATCTGGATTTGTAAAAAGGTACATACCTGATATGTAAGATGCTTGGAAGGCCTGCTTTGAAGTGCTGGCCACTGCTCTCCATTTATCAGCCTTACTTGTGAGTTGTCATGGAGAGATGATAGGAGTGCAGCAGGTTATGAGGAACTCTGAAAAAGGAGGGGCAGGGGCTTGATACAGTGGTAGAGTTGGGAAGAAACACAGATAAGCACTTCACTCTCTGCTCACTCCTTTTCCTGGAATACCAAACAAATGAGGAAATAGTGATTCTTTGGTTATCTCTGCAGTGTTTTTTAAGGAGGGATAAAATGAAGTCTGACCGATTGTAGTCAAAATAACCAGGTAGGAAAGTGAACAGCTGTAGCTAGAAACACATATGCAGATAATTGTTAGACATAAACTACCTCAATTCACAGAAGAGTAACTGAAAGTGGAAGAGAGTACAAAATGCATAATTGTTATGAAATTGTGATAATTTATACCTTTTTTTTTTAATTATGTAGCTATCTTATAACCACAAATCACAGTGGAGACAATAGAAACTAGTGAGTTCTGGAGACAGACGGCTTAAAGAGGTGTTCTGTTCCTAAGCCAAAGGAACCTTAGACTTTAGGGACATAAATCATGGGTATATAACAAGAGCAGCAAGGTTCTAAAGTGAAAATGGAGGTGGGTTTTTTTTGATGGGCAGCTCACAGATTATGGAAAACTAAAGAACATCAAGGTTTCCTTTCCCTTCATGTCTTTTTGCTTCATGACCTGAATAATTTCTGAAAAAGTATATTGCATCATTTATAACATGAGGCAAAATCCCATTGCTGTCACAGATTCCAGCTGTCACAATTTTCAAGTCTTGTTTGTCTTCCTGAGTCTTAATTCTGCTTGGAGTGACTTACTGGCACAGTATCTGTGGTGTTGTGGGTTTATGTGTTAAAAGCTAATTCCTGTCAGACTTGGGAGTGTTTTCTGATATGCATCAATTCTATTCCTTAGACAGATAAAAGTCAAAGTAACCATTTTCAACATTTGTTCCAAATACTGAAACTCATGGGTTATGACTGGGCAGAAAGGTATGTATTTATGAATCTTAATAATATAATATACTTTTTTATGGTTGGGTGGGTTTATTAAGAATGGATAATATGTACATTGGAATTTCAGTGGACTGCTCTTTTGAGGAGAATCTCCTAAATGTGTTCACCTACCACCATGCTATAGCACACATCATGTAGGCGTTTTGGATGAAGCTTAAGCTACAACGTGATGCTGGTGTGCAACTAATGAACTCCAGACTGCAAGCAGACGTTTGGCCTGTAGGACCCAACTAATATTAGTCCAGTAAGGAGGAAAAAAAATAACAAAACAAACCCTTAGAATTGTGTGCAATGTGGACATTAGGTCCTCAACACAAACTTTTTCATTCTATGTGTCTGCTCCTGCTGCTCTGATTTGTTTATGAATGGAGTCATTGCCATGTGTTCAGGATGTGAAAAACAGCCCTGTCTCTCATTTAACAGGTTTTTCGTAACTGCTTGATGTGAAAAAGGGAAAGCATCTTTGAGAGACTTTGTGGCATAGCTTCTGGGATATTGTGTGATCACATATTAAATTATTACTTCTTGAAGTATTGTATTTTAGCAGTGATCTGAATCTGAGTTTGAATCGTGCATCAGGCTTGAAGTATCTCTAGCAGGGAAGTGTATCCCTGCTGTTATTCATTATAATTACCAATTTTGTTAGCAATCTGGGCAAAGGTCAGTAATGGATCTGCAAACTAAATCATACTCTTCTCTGCCAGACTGCATATCTTTTGTGGTTAAATATAGTGTTTTAGCCTGCAGGAAAACTAGACTGCCTCCTTTTACAGTGCTTGAAGTTATCTTAGATTCTAGATGCAGGATAATGTTTGGGATTATTATGAGCAGAAGCAAGAAATACTTTATTATTAGCAATGACTAATTATACTTTTAGCTCAATGTGGCCACAATAGAATTACTATGACTCCTTTTCTAATTATATTAACAGATCTGTGTTGGTGCAGTAATTTGATCTGTCTACATCCTACTTCTCCTCAATTTATTGCAAATTATTGCATTGCAGCCTCTGTACTAAAGCTAGTGGCAAGAGAGGTTCCTGAGAGCATGAAAATGACCAGGTTATCATAATTCTGATCATAATTTTCCCATTATATAATAAGTATGGAGCTTTGGTTGCTGTAATGAGTTACTGATTATATCGCGAAGCTTCCCACATTGGAGTGTTATTTATTCAGCTGTTATTGCTGTTTCCTGGTAGAGAATCCAGCTCTGAACAAACCCTGCAAACATTTCTCTTGACTGAAAAGTAATTTTCGGTCCCACTGCTTTTCAACACAGGTGCCAGCATGTGTCTTTCGGTCTAGTTCAAGGGATGAAGACTCGGAGAGGAGAAGTAATTTTCCTGGAAGATGTTTTAAATGAAGTTCGCTCAAGGATGTTACAAAACATGACTTCTGCAAAAAGTTAGCTATTTCAGGTCTTACTAGTTTCTTTTGATGTTCTATGTTGATCAAAAATGTGTTGTCTTTTCTACTGCTCACTTTCCCCTGTGTCAGACTAATCACTGTGATACGCCCTGATCTGTGCACTTCTTGTACCTCTCATAATATAAACAATGTTAAAATAATTCATTGCAACTCTGCGAACTTCCCTAAATTACAGATTTGCAAATTCTAACACTTAGTGAAATGATTTTGTTATACTTTCACAGTGGGAAGTAAGTACCTGCCTTTGGAGACAACAGTTGCTTTTTTCTGGAGGAACAAATAGTGGGGTTGGGGCTGGAGTTCAGAGAACAGTCAGATTTCATCCAAAGGATTTGTGGTTCTGAGAGTTTTCTCTGGCAAGAATGACCGTCGTTCGTCTGCCACTACTGCCTTGTCATCCTCCCAGCCTCGTGGCTGTTTCTGGAGTGCCCAGGAGGTCTCTGCTCTACAGCAGAATGTGCTGGAGGGGATGTGTGCCTGCACCTTCCTCGGGCTGTGGCTCTGCGATAGTTTCCTCTTGACGCAGTGAAGATTTAAGCAGTTCCCAGTGAAATGCTGCCCCCTCTTGTGTTCTCTGCAGTTAGGTGCTGCATTGATCTGAGCAGTTTCAGTGCATCTTCCTTGCTCTGCCTCCTCTGCTTTTTTAATCCGGCTAATTTTGCTTGAAGAGTGGACAAGGGGAAGGGTGATCAGACAGAAGATAGAAGAGTGGCCCTTGATTCAAACCAGTTTTACTGCAGAGAGGATTGGAGCTTAGACTTCAGTTTAAAGATTGGTGTCATAGCTCAGTGCAAAGGAAACGTTTTTATGCTGGAGTGAACTGACACAGGAGAGGTACAGACCCATGTTCCACTGCACAAGCAGCAGGCAGAAGAACACCTACAGGTAGTAAAGTGTTCAGATGACACTGTACATTACCCAGAGTTCATCTCAAATCTTATCTGTGCTCGTAGGGATTTTCCCCTTTGTGTTTGAATTCCTACCTTAGTTCCCATTTCCTAAATTAGAAATTGTAAATTCCTGGCTCACAGTAATGTCTTCAGTGTTTGAAAAGCGTTTGGATACACAGTGAAAGATACTAGAAGCTTATGCAGGTCATCAAAATGCCTCACTAAAATTGAAAAGGTTTTGTGAGCTGGGTATTTACCAACCAGTGCCATCTTTAAAAATCATGCCTGTGTGGAGCTGGAGCTGGTTTAGTTAAGTAACTTTGTATAAACTCTTTCCTTGCTATTAGCTGTACACAGTTCTGCAATTTAAGTTTCCATTATTGGCCACCTTTTTCTTTCTACTCTTCTCAATGAGCCCTGCTGTCCACATGAATCCTCTGTGTAATGCCTGTTTCCTTTGCTGCTTTACTTTCTATTAGATAGCTTTCTCTCATCAACCATCTAAACAAAAGCCTCAATTCTGAGCCAGTTGCTCCGTTTTGAAACAAATCTCAGTTATGAAATGTAATAATGTAATATAAACATATTTGTGAATGAATAGCCAGTCTAGGACTTCTCAAGGCCGTGAACTATACCCATTCTTTTCAAGCTTAATTCTTTCTGAGTTTTGTAAATAGCAAAGGTGTGAACAATATGAACTCCTCAAAGCTGTCTCCGTTGGCTTGGCTGACCTGGAATGAAGAAATAGATTTCTGTCTTTTGCTTTGCTAAGTGCAGTAAAACTGTACTGCAAAGCTGCTTCAGCTTAAGTGATGCCTTAAGAGAACAGCTGAATTCTCCATCTTCTGCTTTTAGTGGGAAATCAGCTGAGACAGGAAATGATAGGCTGAATTCTGGAAGTTTAATAGATTACATATACCACAATAAAAAACAACGCACTTGACCTTTGCTAAAATGAAATACGTTTACCTTGTAAAAGACCATGATAAGAATCCTTCTTTCTCTGCAGTAGACACAAACAGGAAGAGGAGATCCTGGTAGAGCACAGTGTGATCTGAGTTTAAAAATAGGAAACTGTTATGTGTGTCAAAAGCATCACCTTTTCACTAGACAAGTAGTTGATTTACCAGAAGATCCAGCGTCTGAAGTGCTGTTACATAGGCAAGTTTACTGCACTGCTGATGAACTGAAGCAAAGTTTGGCCCTGTGAAATTTTCCATGGGACAGGAAATGAGACAAGTCCTTTGGTGAATTTCTGTACACAAATGCATGCTGCTTATCCATGGAAGAATATTGCTTGAGTTGTGAAAAACTTGGAAACAGCTTTGCAGACACGCCTGTGCAGCTCTTGGGAGGACATTTCCTCTTAGACTCTTCCAGAGTAATTAGATTTTATAATGATAGACTTAAGTTTAGTCTGTTTAGTTAGAGGAGCTTTGGAAAGGCTTTTGTCATGTCTACTCCAGGAGAAGGGCACACCATGCCTGACTAATCTAGTGGCCTTCTATGATGGAGTGACTGTATCGGTGAACAAAGGAAGAGCTATGGATGTCATCTGCCTGGACTTCAACATGGTCCTCCTCAAAATTCTTACCTTAAATTGGAAAGATAAATGTTTAATGGATGGACTGTTAGATGGACAAGGAATTGGCTGGATGGTCATGTCCAAAGAGTTGTATGTCAGTGTCCAGGGTACAAACCAGCAACAAATGGTGTCCCTTGGAAGTCTGTACTGAGACCAATACTGTTTAATATCTTCATTAATGACAGAGAGGGATCGAGTGCACCCTCGGCAAGTTTGCAGATTCACAGAATGGATATGGTTGGAACAGTCCACAGTGGCTCATCTGGTCCAATCTCCCTGCTCAAGCAGGGTCATCCTAGAGCACATTGCACAGGATTGCATCCAGATAGTTCTTGAATATCTCCAGTGAGGGAGACTCCACAACCTCACACAGCACTAAGTTAAGTCGATTCACTTGAGTGATGGGATGACATCCAGAGGAACCTGGACAAGCTCGTGTGTGAACCTCGTGAAATTTGACAAGGCCAAGTGCAAGGTCCCACACCTGGGTCAGAGCAATCATCAGTATTAGTACAGACTGAGGGATGAATGGATTGAGGGCAGCCTTCCAGAGCGGGGCTTGAGGATACTGGTGGATTAAAAATTGGATGGTGTGACTACTCCCTGAATGTATATCCAAATGCTCCATTAGCCTTTGGAACATATTTTTGGAGTTGTTTAAGCACCTGTATCACTTGTAGTTTTTTATCAGTTTTCCAACAAAATCTGAATTGCCCTGTCATTCTCTTCCTGATGTTAGAGACACACTGTCAGAATTGTAAAAAGGAATTCAGGGTAGTCTCTCTATGCTGTTGTCATGAGCCCTTCTAACCTCAATATCTGTTATGCATACTAGTGGAAGTGGGAAAAAGCTTATCTGAAACAGCTATAGCTCAGCTTTTAAGAAAAATTTAATATTCTGGACTTCTTGATGCATGCATCCTGACAATTTCCATATTGCTAGTTTACAGTTATGGAAGGTCTGCTGTTCTACTGGCATCTCCAAGTCTGAGCAAGGGAGTGATTATGGTACTGCAGACTTAGCTATTGCTTCTTTCTCTGTTTCTCTTCAGCAACCAAAGAGATACAAGACCCTTTGGAGACAGCAGAGAAGGTTGGTCTTGCAGCACTAATAATTCAGGTGAGTCTGAGCTTCATCTTTTTGCATCTTCTGTGGAAAGTTAAAAATTGAGATGAAGAGCCATATCTAGGTGACAATAATTTATTGTTCCAGGACTTCCGGGGCCTTCTGTCATCTGATTATCAGTTTAGCTGGGATCGAGCTCTTCAAAGTCGTGGAGATACAGGCGTGTTCTTGCAGTACACCCATGCCAGACTCCATAGGTAAGAGGAGCGATTGTGCACAGAAGTACAGTTTGACATGAATTTTAACCTCATTAACTTGCTGCTATGTTAAGTAGTAGTGTTAACTCCCTCCTTAAATATGATACGTGTTCACTTTTTCATTAGAGGTGAGAGTTTAATAGGAATCATTGAGACTTCCCAGAAGAGCAAGCTAATTAAAATGAATTTTCTACCTCATTTCCACTGCACTGAGCTAACTGTCCATGTACTTTCTCAGTTCTAGGAACAGCCTCTCTGTGGTTGGTGTCAGTGATGAGGAAAGGTAGCCCTAGGATTAAGGAAACTAATGTGAAAAACAAAATGCACATACTTATAAAATATACCACATCAGAGAACTTTTATCTAGTGGAGTTTTATTAACATTCTGTTATTTCCCCCTGTTGGTAACCAAGGTTGAAAGCAGATCTCTTCCTGTTGACTTGGGTCAAACACCTAACATGTTTAATTATGTTTTTAAAAGAGTTTCAGAAGAGGCCAATTTGAACACTTTATCAATTATAATGAACTGTCAGAGCATTTTTAATGCAGACATCAGTATGTATTTTCATGTAAATCCCTTCCTGGATCAGCCAAAGTCCGTACCACCCTGGTGTTCTGTCTGAGGCAATGGTAGCAGGAGGTGGTGCTGAGGGAGAGTGTGCAAGCCCGATCCCTTCCTGTAGTCTGTTTCCCTTCTATTCTCTTATCATCTAGGTATTGGTGGTGCCAGGGTACCGTGAGTGGTGTACAGACTACCTCTCTAGTCCTTTTAGCATCAGCTTGTGGACTTGTCCCTGCATATCTCTAATTCTGTTGATACTGAATGGCTAACACAATTTTTATATTTTTTTTTTAATCTTAGGTTGAAGTTAGCGAGTGTGTCTCTGTTCCATTCAGCTTGAGCAGAAGCAACCTACAAATTACTGTTTTTCTTGTTCAGCCTTGCTATCAGGAGATTTTCATCCCAACATGTGTTTTCCATTCTTACATTTTAGTTTAGAACAGATGCATGGGAATGCACAGCCAACTGATGTTAACGTGGCATGCCTGCAAGAGCCAGGAGCCATCTCTGTTCTTCAGCATCTTCTCAGGTTTGTCTAGTTTTCTTTCCAAATAGCAGTTCCCTTAAAATAAACTTCTGGATGTGCCACCAACCTGTTGAGAAGGCACAGACTGCATGATCATAAGAGAAAAGGGCTATTTCAGGCAATGACTTGTCTGTTGTGCCACGTTGTTTGCAACTGCAGCCGTCACTTGAAGTTTTGTGTGGCTTTAGAAGCCATATGATGGAAAAAGCAATATTTGAAATGCTCTGTGTACATAAGCCTCTTAATTATTTCTTGTCTTTACAAAAGTATACTAAGCTCTATATAAATGTTAACTGCAGATTTGGTTGGTCCCTCGTGTTCTGTTTTTGTCATGTAGGAAAAGGGAGAGGAAGTGCTCCTGGGTGGGGTGAAATGGAGTAGCAGTAGCTCAGCATCCTTCAGAGCATGCACAACTAATACCTGTTAATAGCAGTAATGTTCTTCATTAATTCAGTCTTAAAGTAGAGCAGTTTCTGTCTTCATTATTTCATAGATGTGCAGTTAAAATATGGAGACAAGGGAGTTGTCCATGTTGTGCAGCCTGTAATGGAGTCAAAAGTAATTGAGGCTTTCAGAATTCTTAGTGAGAGGTCCTATATCCTGCATTGCACATTGGCAGTGCCAGCAAATTAACTCTTTTGACCATACTAAGACCTTCTTGAGGGCATTTGTTTAAAAGTTGGACTTCTAAAAGTCACGCCAGTGTCCCAGGTGGCTCCTGTCAGCCTGCAATTGTAGCCTGCAGTCCTACCATTAACTATAGGTGCCTCAAGAGATCTGCTGCATGTTCTCCTGAGCAACAGCAGGACCGGCCAGCACTCTAAATAAGACCAGTAGCTCTTATTTATCCAGTGCCATGGTATTTCATGGAAAACGTGTGGGTCATTTCCTGGGTTTTATCAGATTAGCGTATAGCTGCCTGTCTTATGTGTGAAAACTGACAGGGTTATGTGCAGGGATCACTGCATTGCAGACTTGTGTTCATTTTCAGACAGAAGTTGTTGATCCACTGCAGGGCTCTTGATTTTATCAAGCTTCAGATCTGCTTATTGCAAAGGTCTTTGAGTCTGGCCGAGAAACATATGAAATCTCTGGGCCTGTATTTCCAGCAGAAAGCAGTGTTCAGGTTATCCATTAGACCAGGCACTCAGTGGCTAACAAATTCATGTTTAAATATTGCACAGTTTCAGGAGTAACACTTACTATTCAGTCCTCCTTGGGAGTTGCCATGACTCAATTCGTCTTGAAAAGTTTCCATTCTAAACCCTTCTGAGTTGTCAGAAGCCCACTTCCCTGACTCTGCTTCTGCTGTTGGAAAAGCTACCAAACATTTGCCTAAAAATAGCTGACCAGTCCTGAATACCATTAAGTTTGCAAGGTAATGAATAGCAGACTGAAGGTAGCAGGTGGAAATAAGGAATCTTCCACTAGACCAGGCAATGAGTAACCTGGTCTGGTGGGAGGTTCCCTGCCCATGGCAGGGGGTTTGGAACTAGATGATGTTTAAGGTCCCTTCCAACCTAGGCCATTCTACAATTCTGTGTATATCCCTGCAAAAGTGGACTTATTTAACTGATAAAATAATCTCAACAAGTTGTTGTAGGCCAATACTGAAATGGCAGCTTCCTGAAGCAAAAAAGCTGGTATCAAAAGAGAACCCCTTCATTTGATACCAACTTTGTTGCTTCATGAAGCTTTTCTAGAGGGCTCTTTGATGGTGCTTGTTAATAGTAATTTTTCTGTACCTGTGTCGCTGTCTCTGAGGGGTCAGCAGCTGCTGGTGTCTGTGCTGGCCCTGAAACAATGCACAGGTTCCCCCAATTCTGTAAGAGGTGGTCTTGTGGCTTACCCACTCCCTCCCTGGTGCTATAACTCTTATGTGACTGCTGAGCCCTTGTTATCAGAATGCACTCCCCAGTTCTGCAGCTTGTCTTTAAAGGAGGAAGACCACAGGGCAGTTCAGCTTGGACATGCTGGCAGGGATGGGCCTGGGAGCTGAGCAAAGATTAGGAAGTCCACTCCCCTTTTTAAACCTGAAATCTGTTCAGCCTCAGTGGTGTTGGTACCTTCTTGCAGACTGTGAAAAAGGAAAGCAGAACACATGAAGAAAATACATAGATCTCATGACTCTGCCTGTAGTCTCCAGTTTAATACTGTCTTACAAAGTTGATTGTATTGTGTAAATTATGTAGGATGATCCTGCTTGAGAAGAGGTTGGACCAAATGACCCACTGTGATCCATTCCAACCTGACCCTTTCTGTGATTCTGTATTCCAGGATTACATAAAATCACATTGGTTTTGTCTTCTTTTAATACTACAAGATTCCCTTTAGCTACTTAAAATTCTAAGCTGCATTTACTAAAGCCAAGGCCCTCTAAGAGACTATTTTGACTCCCTTGGTTAACACATGTTTTTTGCTCCTAGGAATTTATAATTCATGTTGAGATGTAAAACCAGGCATAATGTTCCAGGAGGAAATACAGCTCTTGTGTTCTCTTGGCTATAGCCTACCTCTCTGAGCTCTGCCTCTGTGGGGTTTGCATGATGAGGGGCAGTGTCCTTCAGTAATAAGTGAAAGGGGAAGGAATAACGAGTTGTGTGCTCATGACATGGCTTAGGTCTGGTTCAGATCAGTTTTGCTAATTCTACAGCTATGGCTGTGTGCTTGCTCTGACTTAAGCAAGTCTGATGAGCTTTATATCTGAGCACACCTTCTACCGCTTCAGCAGCAAACAATCCTTTTCTTCCTTCAAAGGTACGATGAGGTCCTGTATAGATCTTCTCAGGATCTGCAACCCAAGCACATTGTCAGCTACCTCCTCACACTTAGGTAAGGTGATTGCTGATACTGGTTTTGTCTCCAGTAAGGACAGGTCTTCCTGAGCTGGCCTTGCAACCCTCACATCTGCACTGCTTTGAAGAGTAAAAATAGAAGATGCAGATTTGTGGGATGGTTTTCCTGAAGCAGGAAATGTATAAACTAGGATGGCAGATAATACAATAAAGAGTAGAGATCAAGGCTGAAGCCAGGAACCTTCTCAGAAGCTTAACTGCTTTTAAGAAAAAAAAGGTCACTTGGCAGTGTCAGAAGCAAAATCATGCTGGACTAATGAAATCTTAAGGAGATTTAAGCCGATAACATCCTCTCATATATCAAAATTTCAGCTAGGAAATTTTGTCCAAACTGTTTTTAACCACTATCTCAGCCAATGAACAAAGCTTATTACTAAGTCATTTTGCATGTGTGACTCCTGTAGGGACCTGTCTGATTTGACAGCACTGTGAAATGCTGGAGTAGGGTTGGTGGAGGAAGCTATAGAGCCTGTGTATGGGGAAGGCTTTAACAAATTAAAGAAAATTGTATAAGGAATCACGCACCTTGGGAATGCCAGGGTAGGTTCTCAAGGATCTTCCCAGAGCAGTTTTGAGGTTGGATTTGGGTTTTTTTTGAGGGGCGGGTAGCTGAGAGATTGTTTTGGGGTTATTTTAGGAGCATTAATTTGTTGATGGCATGCCCTGACACTACACAGGCTACAGAAAATCATGCCTTCTTTTAGCCAGGTGAGAAGCTGTTGGAAACCAGCCTCTGGCATGCAGCAGTTGTGGGTGGCTCTGCCAGTTCTGCTGCTTTCTGTAGCCCATAGTGCTGCTCTTGTCAAGTGACTTACTCGTTCTCACCATTTGCTGTTTTCCATTTCAGCCATCTCGCAGCCGTGGCACACAAAGCCCTCCCCGTGAAAGGCAGCGCCCCTGAAGTAGCACAGGTATGGCACAGTGTCTTAGGTGGCTGGAATCTGTGCAGGGTGTCCCAGAGGGAGGATCCATTAGGGCTTTGCCAACCCAGCTGTGTAACCACTTGGGTAAATATGCACCCGCAGGCTCTTCCATGGGTGGCACTGCTTTGGGAAGGCAGGGATTGCTATTCACAGCCGTGCCTTCTGGAAAGGGCTGTTCTGCTTGATCCTCCCAAAACATGATGCTCCCTAAGGACAACTGCTCCAAACCCAGTCAAACCCCTTCTCGTCACCTTTCCTTTTGAATGTTTTAAGAGTAAACATTTGAGCGTTAAACCTGGTTGTTAATTTTTGATGGTTTCCTTTAGTGTTTATGTGGGAAGACAGAGAATTAGGAGAGAACTGAATCTGTCACCTCCCTCTTGCCACCTACATATCTCAAGTTGTCTGTAATGCCTTTCTAGCTAAAGCTAGAGGCTGACAACTGTTAATGTACAGTTCCAAATAAATGCACATTATTCTCTACTGATCTCTCAATGTTTGACCCCCTAACTGCTGATTAATTACACTGCCTTTCTTATTTGCTTTCATCTATTTAAAAATCAACTACCTATTTGATTTTGGTAGGAAATCACACTTAAATGTTGAGCTATGCTGTGGAGGGAAAAACATACAGTGGAATTGATGGAACCGCAGTCTGTATTTCAGCTTAGATGCTGTAGGTATTCCTGCCTTTGGAGATGGAGTAAGACAGTCCAAACTACAAGGAAAACTTAAGTTCCTTATCTTTTAAAAAAAATTATTTCTAAGTATCTTACAATATGACAGCTTCCAAGAACTATGGTTTTTGGAGCAGTCAGCTGTGTAACAGGCAAGACATTGATGAGGAAGAGTGAAATATTCAAAGCAGCCCATAGTTGCTTGACAGCCTCTAACCCAAGCAGGTTAGAGAGGAGGGATTCCAGCAGTGCCCTCAGGCTGTACCGGCCCATGATGCATGAAAGTTTTTCACTTTTTAGTCATGGCTAGCTCTTCCCAGGAATCTCTGCTTGCTCTGCCCAGAGGGGCTGGGCTGGACTGGACATGCCTTTCCAGCTTCCTTTGTTTGACCAAGTGCCCCTTTGCAATGGGCTGACAACAGCTGGTTTGAACTGTAGCAGCATTGGTGTGTTTGGTAGTACTCGGGTTATGTGTAGGTCTGAATCCCAGTGCTGGGGCAGAGGAAGCACACAGTGTTCTCACTCTGCTTCTAAGTGCTGTCCTGAGAACCACACCCTATTCTGTAGCACTATCCTAAGCTGATTCTTCTTGTTTTCCAGGCAAGGCTCTGTCTCTTTCAAGCTGCACGCTCAGTTCTAGCCAATGGAATGAAACTTCTTGGCATTACACCTGTGACTCAAATGTAACGAGGCTGTATGCAATGTAAAGTCTCATCTCCTAGTAAAAAGGTTTTTTTCAAGATAATATGAATTCTTTTTTGTGTGTCAGTGCTAATGCAGGCTGGAAACTCCATCCGTGCTTGGAGGTTTGTGCTCCATCACAGCACCTGCAGAAGAGCAGGCAGGGCACAGCTCTGGGCGGGGTAAGGCTGACACAATCACTTTCTCCCAGGCACTTGGGAACGGTGTACTTGAGACTCTAGTCTACCTGGTATTTCCCATAAAAGAAAACTACCCTGTATTTGCCATGTAAATATAACATCCTTTTGGCAGAGGAAGTGGTATTAACTGTGCTGCCCTAAGCAAAGCTCTCCCCTTCTGTGGTTGCCATTGTGTAATAAGGCCTAATGGCACAATGGCTCCAGGTGCTCTATGTATTGTAGCAAACCGAGTTAGACCACGCAGAGATCTTTTACTGCATTCCCCCTTCAGCCAGGCCCAACTGCCAGCTCTCACACCCTGTTCCTCACCCCTTCCTCTGTCACAGTGACAGGGTGATGGCTGAGGAGAAGAGACTGCTGCACAACTGCTGGTGGAACAGGAAGCGCAGTGTTCCCTCAGCACCCTGCACATAATCAGGGATGGCAGGTGCTGCCTGGCACCCCTGAGCAATCACACTGCTGGAGAGAGGTGGAGCAGCACCTGCGAGGTGGCTGGCAACACCCTCCACCACAGAAGCCTGGACTGCCTAGGGTGGCACTGTGGTGGCTGCTCTGACATGGACCAGTTGGCAAAAGGCAGAGAGGGAATATCCTCTCCTCCTGGAACAGAATTTAAGCATGTTTGTTACTGTGTCTTTAACATGCTCCACTTTCAAGTAAAACCCAGCTGGTTCATTCATGTCTGAAGGAATCTAGCCAAGAGTATAAGCTGTTTGAGTCCACCATGAATATCCACAAGTTGTCCAAATGCACCAAAGTCAGTTTTCCCTCAATGTAGAGTTGCAGTTTCTAGACAGCCTCAGAAGATGAGGGAGATTGAAATTAATACAGTTGGCAATAATAACTTAACTCAAAGCCTAAAATGCATTACAGGAACTCTTGTCAAGCATCACTGTATTCAGAGAAAGGTTTAGAGAGAAAATGTACTGACAAAAATCTTTTGCCTCATTCATAATTAAGCCAGAGATAAAGGAATACATATGAACCTTTCCCTGTACAACACATAGAAGGTCCCTCTACCAGCTACAGCAGGTATAAAAAAACATTTGAAAAGAGAAAGGAAAATCCACAACTTCAGAGAAACATCCTTCATTCTTTTTAAACCAAACAGCAAGTGCTACATCTACTCACTCCTAGGTAAGTGATGCTTGAACCATGGTTATTCCCAGTAGAGTTGTGTCATCTACCTATCGCCTAGAAGAGAAACTTTTCCTGTCATTAATCAAACTGCAATTGCCCAGTATTTTAAGAGAAAATGCTGGCAGTAGTTGCTCTTTTTAATAATTTTTTATGAAGCTTTCAGGCATTTCTGCCCTCAAAGGGCAAGACAATTTATCAAATACACAAAGAACCAATTTCCCTCCATTATAAACATTATATACAATTGACTGATCAGTTCCTTCATTGAGTTTTCCTTGTAAATGAGACTCTTCATTGTCAATGTGAATGAAGAATACCTTCCATAAAATACCCACCCATCTCCTTGGCTGCAGTGTATCAGCCACTGGAAGCTCCACATGTAAAACAGAACTAACTTCTCCTTTTAGCCTATCCCATTTAAACTGTTTCATGACTAGCTTAAGGCTAATTTTTTAAAAAATACAAGTTTTTTTTTAAAGTCTGTTTGTTCTGTTGTCCATTTTTATGGACAATGTCACACAGTAGCAAGTCTCTCTTTTGAGCAATTCGTCTCTGAGGGCTGGATTTTTGTAGTGTCTTGTCGAGGTAATCCATAGAGGTAAATAGAAATACACACCAGGAGAGCACCCAGGGAGAAGGTAATAGCTGAAAGGAGACAAAACAGTTTAAATAAACACATTTGTATAAGAAGAAAGCTTCAGCAAGCTGTGTAAGTTATGGTGACAGTATAATTTATTCACAGCATCTAGCTTCATGCTCTGTCACTGGGAACACCATTCCAATTAGTCTCATCATCAAGAATGTGGTGATGGTCATAATGCAAGAGTGAAGCATCTCCTGCAGTTCCAAGTGCCATCTGGATAGGCTTACATTACAATAAACTTAACAATAAAAACACAGGGATGTGATATAGTAGCTTGTGATAACATATCTTATTTGCCTTTCTACATCAGGCAAAGCATCGCCAGCTGGTCAAGGGATGGGATTGTCCTGCTCTGCTCTCACCTTGAGTATTGTGGCAGTTTTGGGTGCCACAATATAAAAAAAGACATTAAGCTATTGGCAAGTGTCCAAAGGACACTATGAAGATGGTGAAGGGCCTTGAGGGGAAGCCGTATGAGGAGCGGCTGAGGTCACCTGGTCTGTTCAGTACAGAGGAGACTGAGGGGAGACCTCACTGCAGTTACAATTTCCTAGGAAGAGGAGAGGCTGGCACTGATCTCTGTGGTGATCAGTGACAGGACCAGAGGGAATGGCCTGAAGTTGTGTCGGGGGAGGTTTAGGTTCTTCACCCAGAGGGTGGTTTGGCACAGGATCCCCCGGGAAGTGGTCACAGCACCAAGCCTGACAGGGCTCAAGAAGCATTTGGACAATACACTCAGGCACATGGTGTGACTCTTGGGGATTGTCCTGTGCAGGGCCAGGAGTTGGACTTCAGTGATCCTTGTGGGTCCCTTCCAACTCAGCATATTCTGTGATTTAGACAGGGTTAAGAAACACTATTGATGAGGCTTTCACAGAAAGGTCACTAGTCCAGACTTGATTCATGTCAACTATCAGGAAAATGCTCTGCCCATTAAGTTCTTAAAACTAGGTGGGATTTTTTTTCATCCCTTGTTTTATGGTACTCTTTTTCAGCCAAACACTGATGGTTTTCTCCTTAGGCAAACTTTCCTTAAGTTTTGTCTCACTAATACTACATCAGAAGGCTAGTTTTTCCACCATGTCACCACACCATCTTTGGATTAAGATAGAAAAGTAAACAGTACCCACAACTAAACAGGGAAGGACTGAGCAGGAGCTACTGGGCACAATAACCAGACACAGACTTGATTGGGGGGAAAATCCTGTGTAGTTGCAGAACAGCCGTGAGCAATCTACTGTTTCCTCTCAAAAATATTCACCACATCAGTTGACTCCAGCCACTGTTTGACTCACTGTCACATGGTGTCCACAGCAACTTAACAGGGACGTGTAAAGTGCTTGAAGAAATAGCTGAGGAATTAATTTGGCACTGGCTGTACTAAACCCAACAAGAAATGATAACTTAGCAACAGCAGTCCCAGGTAAACAGCCATATCACACACTAAACTGCATCAGAAACTGATGCATGAATAAAGCTGTTTAAACCAGAAAGAACCTTTCTGTTTGAAATAGTTTATTCTTTCAGAGGCAGCTACAATGAATGCCTTTGGAAGCACAGGATCATCAGGCACCTTGTGCAACACAACAGGGATGATGGTGCATTAGTGTACAGGAGTCCTGGAGAAGACTTCAAGTTAAAATCAGAAAAACTGAGAGGAGGCACATAAATGACTGCTTTGGTATGAGCTGTGTACAGTGGGCTGGGAAGGCAGGAAACAAACACACGCTGTCAAATCAAAGGCAAAAAGGTGCTTACTTATCTGGAGGCCAAAGAGGATGACTGATGCCACAGTAGAGAGAACAATGGCTGCTGCAGCAGAAAAGCCTTTCATGATGTTATCTGTGTACTTAACAACGACTGAAGTGTAGAGGCCGCCAACGCTGGCGAGAACTGGGAAGCAGAGAACATGTTACTGTTAGTACAAGTGCAGTAGGTCACTCCTAAAATGATGCATTTTAAGCCACTAGTGTGCTCCTTGTTTGGGCTACATTATCCTAATCACTGATTTAACTCAACATGCAGGGGAATGGGATGTCTGCATGGCATGATCTACTCCCTAATCAGTTACTTAGACTGCCGTTTCAGCACAAGTTTAAATTGAGTAAGTGAATAATTTCCAAGAAAAGGATATTTTTAAATAAAATCGCTCAAAACACAGTAGAAAAAGAACGTCAGACTGAAGTTGTAGCTTCCTGCAGTTGGTTATATGGTTAAAAAAGAAAAAACAATGTAATGGGATTGTAAAACTCCAGGATACTTACAGATGACAAACCAGACGTAGAACGTATAGCCATAGAAAAACCCTTTCTCAAGGACTCGGGCTCCATCTGACATGTACACACCAAATAAAGTCACCACAATCCCAGATAAGTACAGCTGAATGTTCCTCACCCACAAGGAAGTATCTGAACTCTTTAAGACCTTCTCAAAATAAACACCTGAAAAAAACCCAAATAACAAGCAAAAACATTTCAGTGAGATGACTTGTCATCCTTAACGATTCATGGTTTATTGCACTTTAAAACCAGACAAGACTACTGCAATCATCTTGTTCTACAGACTGCTGAGTTTCGCAGAAGGTCCCAATGCCAAGGACCCAACGCACATTCTAATAAAATGTATCTTCCACAACAGGATCATTATAACAGGTAAGTAACACCAAAAATCGATTCTGTTTCTCTTTACAGTTGTTGTAACAACGAATGCTATGGACCATTGAGGCCACTCCTCACTTCTGTATGACGTGCCAGGCTTCTGGCCAGCAGAGTTTCTTCTGTACAGTTCTACACCAGAGAAAAAGCATTTCACCTTGGCACCTGGTATTTCATCCTCATATTACAGGAATAAAATATTTATGTATTTCAGTAAGACGGAGAACTTTTTTCCCCCTCCATTGGGATACTTTGCAGTGTGGAGGTAAAATAGCCCCCAGCCCTCACTCCAGGGCCACACTATGATCTCAGAAATGCTTGTCAGGCCTCAGACTTGAATATCAGCACCTGGACTGAGCTCCTCTTGAGCTTATCAGAAACACTGTTCCCAGGAACTAGTGCTGTCTAACGAGTTCCTGTTTTTTAACAAACAGACTTGAAAATTTATTTTTATTGCCTGAATAACAACCCAAGTGGAACAATATTTCTGTCATTGAACTCTCAAAGACAGTTACCAACCCAAACTGCAGCCAGGATGGAAAACTACTATGACTAAAGCCAAATTCCTTGCAACCCTATAACTTAGCAGTCCTAAGTAAGAGCCTTGGAGCAATCCTGGAGCACAGCAGGCTGCAACCAGCAACCTCCCCCTGAGTGGGACAGCTCTCGGAGCAACTGAACACTCAAGTTCACTGTACTTGGAAGAACAACAAGCACTGAACACCAACAACAGATCCTGGGCTGATACCCCCACTCCTCCAGGCTCAACCCCTCACCTGCTGAAAAGATGCAAAGGCATCTGATGTGAGTGACTCCGGCTTCACTGAACTCAAGGGAAATTTTTTCACAGGTATATACCTTGTACAAATGCCTTTGGGTCTGTGTGAGTGTGAATTTGCTGTAGCACATGTACTATGAATGTCGCTCTATTAGACTCTCAAGTACTTTTGATTCTTAAGTAATATAGGCCTATAAATGAGTTACTGTTGTGCTTATAGTAAATTCTACAGAATCTTTTGTTAAATTTTTAAAATTTGGCTGTCTAGTTTAAGTGCATTTAAAACTTTTAGGCCTAAGCCATTGGTCAAGTCCAGAGGTAAGTTTGGCAAGAGGGTGCACTTTAAACCTTGCGGTTTAAACTCAACAGGAGGGTCTCCCTCATTTCTTTTTATCCTTACACTTTCCCATCTTTATCCTTTTTCCATCCCCAGTCTCCACATAGATAATTTTAGGCTGATTTTAGTCCAGTTTCTCTGACTAAAAAACTTTAACCATCTAGTAAGTAGTAGAGTGAACCTTGCCAACAAAATTTGGTGCACTTTTATATTAAACCTGCTTTTGCCAATACCTTTGCCAGTGATTCTTTGAGCAACCTAAATCACACATTTGGTCCAAGCAGTAAAAAATAAAATTGGGGTAGGGGCTATATTACCTCGGTACCAAAACTGAAAATTCCTCATGAGCCTTGTGCTTGCAAAGCATTTGGCAGAGCACAGTTGTTCTGAAACCACAGATTCAGGGGACTACAAGAGCAAATCAAAACAAAGGTCTTCTGCTAATTGAAACTACAGACTGTTTTTGAGGAAGCGGAATTAATTTTCATCTAAAACTCTGGTTCACAATACCAGGCTGATGAGGATTATTTTTATGTTTTGAACTATTGAAATTCCTCAAACACTTTTTAATTATTGTACTTGGGAAGTGTATGTCAGACTAACAGGCCAACATTTGACAAGCCCATCACTACCGGCTTTTTTAACCACCGCTCACCCACCGGGACTCTCCTAATCTCTGGAATTTCCTCCACATTTCAAAACAGAACAGTTCACAGGACTCAGATCTTCTCAGCCACTTCCTTGACCTTCAAGTCAGAGCCCTACTGCCTAAAAGTTTATTGCTGATTAATGTGACACAAAATCCTTCAAACAATATGAGAAAAGAATATGGAACAAACAAAGGTGGCACAAAGACCTATGAGTTAGGAGCCCTAGGTACACACTACCTCTGAAATCCCTGAGTTAGCTTCAAGGAAGGTCTTGCTAGTCAATTTTATTAGTGAAAAATTCAATTTATAATTTAATACCAAAGAGTGAATATTTATGGTGAACAAATTAGAGAGAAGATCTATATTTCTGGGGTTCAAATAATTAAAAAACTCAAGGAAATATGGTATTATCTGATAAAAATACAAATTTTTGAAACAACAAATTAGTATTGTTAATGACTGCAGTCCTTAAAAGAACCCACAATAATAATCTTGAGATTTCTGCCTCCCTGAGAAGATCAACAGAGCACAACCAGGTGAGTACAATGGAATTTCCTCCACATTTCAATGTAATCAATGTAATCAAGAAATTTGGCTTGAATATGAACCATAACTATAAATTTTCTAAACCAAAAAACCAGTAAGCAAACCAATAAAACTATGCTCTCAGGCTTCTGAATATACATAAAAGTCACTCCACTAGGCAAGATGAAGGAAAGAATGGGTGCTGCTTAGGACAAATTACTCTTCAGTACTGTTTTAAGTCACCAAGGATCTGCCGCTAAATATCTGTCCAATGCTTTCGTAAGCATTGTCGGGGCCCCAAATACTTGGAAATTATCACACGATCAGCAATGTGAAGAAAAATCTTCTTTTTCATTAATGAGGGACAGAACCACACAAAACAACTTTTTTTGACTTTGCTGGAATAATAAAACACACTTAACATGGTCAGTCCAGAAACTGCTTCATGTGAGTGTGGGAAGGAAGAAGAGGAAAGGAATTTGATAAGGATTTATGTTTTCAACATGTAAACTCCCAAGGGCACAAGGAGCTCTGCAGTGGCAACACACTGTCCCTCCCAGTTGCCCCAGAGCTTCAGCTGTCAGCAAGGAAACACCCAAACTGCAATCCCTTTGTAGGAGAAGAAAGCCCAAAGTGTCTCAAGCCACCTGCATCAGCCTTTCAATGCTCTGAATTTGCAGAGCTCTACAAGCACAGCTGTTGTGACCCGTGCTATCGGAGAAATCAGGACAGCTTTAGGAGACTCTGAGGGCTCCACTGTGAATGCTGTATTGTCTTGGGGCTTGGGAGTATCTATTTAAATGCAGGAATTCTTAGTTTTCCAGGAAAAGTTGATGGAAACGACTACACAGTTTTATTTACTATTTCTGCTTCAAAGTGCCCACTTCACTGAAAAAACACCAAAAAGAATGACACTCTCCTCCTTTCCCCCTCTGCCAACCAGAATTGTTTTCCATAAGTATCTATGCACAGCACAAGATTATTCTTGCAGGATTTTACAGTACAAGAGGTGGGGGATAATACCATGTTTTCTTAGAGACGGAGGGGGGAGGATCCAGTTTACAGCCAGGGAAATATGCCCTTGTGAGCTGAATTTCAAATTAAGCAGTAATTTCCATTTTCTTGGTTTTGAGCATCAGCTCACTTGTACTCAAGTTTTGGTCTCCTTCTCCAGAAGCCAGAGAAAAAACTACTCTGAAGGGAAACGTCAGTTGTAGAACAAAACAGAAATAAACAAAACCGAAAGTTCTTCCTGGAGTCTATCCAGGCTTCCTGCTACTCATCTACATCTCTGCCTTACTCATGGTCCCTCTGCATCCCAGTTAGATTTACCACCTACAGGACTGTGGCAAAGTGTATTTCGAGGCTGAGCTGGTGGAAGAACTGAGCGAGAAGCCCAATTCCCCTTGTAAAAAAAATTTCAAGTATTTCATGTGATCACCATAAGGGAGCTATTCACTGTAAACCAAACATTAATTAATTGTACAGAGTCATTATAGATGTTCTCTACAGTATTATTCTAAGTATTTGAAAGACACGTTCACTTGCAAACCAGCCTTCTAGGTTGCGTCGTTGAACAAACAGTACATGCTCCTAGTCATTTGCTTAACATTGGGAGTAATCATGTAATGAATCTGCCATAATTACTGCAAGGAGAAGATAATTATGGGCAGAGGGGATAAACTAATCAGCAAAGACAGAGTAACTATCACAGAATGTTCTGTTTAAACCTTTTGAGTTTTCCAGTCATTTTGACATAACCCAGGTACAGAAATGATACTATACCTGCAAATCCTGAACACAACACAGCCACAGCAATCGCTCCAAACCCTAACCATGGATTCTGCTCCACCTGCAACACCAACCATTATTTTAAAAAGGATACGAGACTTCAGTAATTTAAAATAATCAATGCCAGGGTACCATGGTTTAACTTCAGCTGGCAGCTAAGTACCATGCAGCCCTCACTAATTCCCCCAAACCCCCACAGTGAGAAAGAGAACCTAAAACAAAAGGTAAAGTTTGTAGGTTGGTATAAGAACAGTTTAATGATTAAAATAAAATATACTAATAATTCTAATTAAAAAATGAGAGTAAAAAAATGAGAGATATATAACCCAAGACAACCAAGTGAGGCACAAGACAATTGCTCATTGCCTGCTGACTGATCCCCAGCCCAGCTCACCCCCAAGCAGCAACTGGCCCCTCCTTGAGAACTCCTCTCAATTTATATACTGGGCATGATGCCCTGTGGTATGGAATATCCCTTTGGTCAGTTTGGATCAGCTGTGCTGGCCATGCTCCCTCACAGCTTGTTGTGTCTCTGCTCACTGGCAGAGCACGAAACAGTGAAAAGTCCCCGACTGTGGTAAGCAGTAAGAACTACTTAGACACAAGTGAAACATCAGTGTGTTACCAGCGCGATTCTCACACTAAACCCAGAACACAGCACTGAACCAGCTACTAGGGAGAAAATTAACTGTATCCCAGCGGAAACCAGGACACAGAGATACTTTGTTAAGTACTGCAAAGCTATTAACTTTTCACTGCAGTATCAAATGTACTTCCTTATCCAGGGCTGTCCTTCAGAGTAGCTCGGTGTAGCTGTGTGGTGTTTCATTTTCTGTGGGTACTCTTGCAGCACTCAGAGGCACTGTCTACTTAGCTGTGGCCAGTATTCCCAGCCTTTCCCATTAATGCCACTGAGCAGCAGCTGTGACCTAAGAAACAAGAGGCACTTCTTTCTTCCTAGAATGGGATTAAGTCAGTGCCTCTGACTTAAATGACACACCCTCCGAATTCCACCAAGTGCTTTGACTCCAAGTTCTCTGCTCCGACAATTACATGTCACCAGGGCCAACTGCTGGAAACAATCTATTACTCAGACACTCCTAGGATGGTGCATTGACTGACTATGATGACTGTGGTAATTAATACTAATTGTAGCAATCAGTTGCCTTTCCAACAAGTGAGACCAGAGCAATATCACAAGCCTGCCTGAACTGGTACACAGTAAATATGAAAGCCAGTGATCAAACTAGTGAACATGTTGTAGCTGAAGTGGATGGAAATAGGAAACAGATTCTGCTGTGTGGAATTTAAGAGATGGCACCTTTCATCCCAGAGCCTGTGAAGTGAAACACAAAGTACAGGGCAGTTTATTCTTCACCTGACAAGGCAAAATGTAAAGTCTTACCTGTACTTTTGTAGCCTGAGCAGGCTCCCACTGAACAAGGGTAACGCCACCACACAGCATGAACACAGAGAACCACTGCAACTTACTAAGGGTACGGTTTAGCATCAGGACTGTACACAAAGCTGTACAAGGGATCTTCAACTGGTACGTCACCTAAAGAAGACAGGAATGTAGTGTAGAGTATGTGATTCTATAAACTCCTCCAAAACAAGGAAATAAAAGAAAATTTCACTACAGAATGAAAAATTTTTATATTTAATGATTTCCTACAGATCCTTGGGATTTTGTACCTATTTCGTACCATTGCCAATTACAGCAAAGTGAATATGAAGTGACTCTCACAGGGAGAGTCAGCTCAGCAAACCAGAGCTCTACAGCAGAGTGCATGCTCTGAATATAACAAAGCAGAGTTCGGCTTTTAACACTGAGGCTAAAGAGCAGACTGTGTGCCAGGCAGATGGATACCTGGCACATGTGTCTCATGAACTAGTAAAGAGAAACGTATTTACAGATCAGCTACTGACAGAAAAGTGTATTACCTGGTAGACTGCTGCATCCAAGTTGCTAAGAGCTACAAACGCCATATTGTTTTGGAGAGCATACACCAGAGATGGAACACTTAATTTTAGCAATTCTACAGGACTTCCGAATACATTTTCTTTTAAAGATGTTAATAACCTTGCCAGACTTCCAGTTTCTCTGCAAAATAAAATATTAGCATGACTGAGGGCTCTCCTAAACTGGTATTTTAAAACAGAAATCAAATCAATGAATCCTTTGGAAAGGCTGAACATTTGTTCTCATCAGTTGTACCTTCTGCTCTTATAAAAAAAAAACCACTGGCAAAAAACCAGTGAGGTTTTCAACAACTAGAAAGCCCTGAAGGTGAGGAAGACATTCTGGAATCAAGAAGTTAGATGCATTTATGTGTAATAAAGTAAAAAAACCCACCATGAATACTGTAAACAGTAGAACAAGCTACTAAAGGCAGATGGGTCAATATAGGCAGTGGAACACAAGGATGTTTGTATCTTCCTTTCTTTTCTGGTATTAATGTTTGTGTGTGACATGTTGTCAAATGTCCATGATTTTCCAGATGCCTTTTGAACTGGGCCTCATTGTTAAGCCAAAAAGGATTACACCTTTCCACAGTACTCAGCTGGAAACACCTCTCATTCCTTTGGCAGCCATGGGTTCCCACTTGTGCTGTGGGAGATGCTGGACCAGCATCAGCACACACGTGAAGGGGTCTGGCAGGGCGTGTGGTGACTTCCTGTTGTCTTGCATTTCACATATCTCCTTTGAGTAACTCCAGCGTGTGAAAGAACAGGCAATGGGGAAGAATATGTTGCCTCCTGCTGCTGTCCCATTTTGCAGTTTGCTACTCAGCTTTTTACAGCTAATCTCTGCATTACTAGTTCTCCTTTATCATTTGTACTTCAACTTGGCATTTCTTGCCTACTCGTAGCTGCTGCTCCGTCCTCTTCCCAGTTCTCCCCAAGTCCCACAGCCCCCTTTTCCAATCTTCTCTCGCTTGGCCACCAACAAATACCAACATCCAAAATCACTCCTGTTCCCTCCCACAGGCCTCTCAACTTGCAACCTGTACTACTCTTGAATTTAATTCTCTTTGTGCTTCTATTGCACATACATATGAAAAAATAGCTCACAACCTCCTCAGCACTGCAGAAGCCCACTTCCCTGTACTTCAACCATCTCCCAACTTCTTTCTTTTTCACAAATGTACATTATCTACCTGTCCCAAACTCTTATTAGCAATTAACAAAATTATCAATCCCTCTATGCCCCAGACTCCATTAACCACCTTGTTTTCCTTCCTGATCAACCCCTGCCACCGTGCTCCAATGTTTACGTGTGCTTAAACTTTTCCTCTGCAAAGATTTCTAGACTTTAGCCTCTCATGATCTTTCCATCCAAACGCCTCTCCTTCCTTGTTCCTCCCTGCCTCACAACCAAGCATATACCTATACCTCCTTTTCTTTCTTTATTTTTTCCTGTAGGGTGAGCAGTCAGCTGCAAGGGATTCTTTTTGTAATTTTGCTGTAACAGAGAGCACACACAAAACCCAAGACATGTCTGGCCACAAGGAACAACCATGACAAGGAAATCTATGGACAGGCAGCACTTAAAGCAAAGCTTGCAATCCAAGGAAGGGGAAGAGTGCATGCTACAGTATACTGTGGTTAACTGCACTAGATACAGAACTGCATAAAATGTTATGAGTCATTGACAGTATAGGCAAAATTTTTTGTTTACTTATTCAATGTATTTTATTATATTGTCCAGAATTGGGAGATAAAACATATAAGAAATTAGCACACAGTTCTGCTCTGTGAGAGTAACAGGTCAGAAAATACCACACAGTAATATCTTCTTCTATTCATTGACACTAAGATGGGCTGTCAAACAAGAAAATAATATTTAAACTATACCTGCTTTTGTTCCAGACCATGTTCAGTGAATTAGCTGATCACACATTTAAAGTCAAACCACAGCAGCAATAGTAGTTTCTGTTTCCCTTAACTTCTGGCATCAAATTTCAGAAATGAAGAACAACACATGTCTAATAACCACCATCTTCACTTTAGTTTTTGAGAACAAGATACTATCTAATAGTTCCCCTGTGCAGTGGATGTGCTTTCTGAAACATGCATTTATCAAGAATCTCTAACTGTAAGTCGAATTCAGTACAAAGATTATGCAGATACAGATTCAAATCTACTTGATAAAAAAAGAATTCAAGACATATCTCTGAACAGCTGACCATGCAAAATAAGGTGAAAAGAAGCACACTGCATATCAGATATGAAGACAAAAAATTACCTAGCTTGCATTCAGCATTCTTGAGGTTGATCTAGACTTGAATTTAAAAATATAATTAATTTTTTCATAGAATGGTTTGGCTTGCAAGGGACCTTAAAGATCATCTAGTTCCAACCCCCCTGCCTTGGGCAGGGACACCTCCCACTAGACCAGGTTGCTCAGAGCTCCATCCAAGCTGGCCTTGAACTTTCCAGAAATGGGGCATCCACATCTCTGGGCAACCTGTTTCAGAGCCTCACCACCCTCACAGTAAAGAATTTATTCCTCATATCTAATCTAAACTTACCCTTTTTCAGTTTAAAGCCATTCCCTCTTTCATAAATTATTTACTCCATACATAAAGCCAATTCATAGGAATGAATAGGTGACTATAAACAATCAGTTTTGCAACAGAAACATGAATTTATTAGAAAAGTTGAAGTTAAAACCAGAGTTTGCAAATCAGCTCTACTTTTCTTCATCCATTGCTAAGTAATTATGTACCAGATAAGAATGTAGACAATGTTATTACCAGATGGTGAGCAGGACTTTTAGTATGAGAAATTGAGAGTACAGTCAAGTTAACAATTAACACAGCTTAAACTATCATAAACCACTCTTCTGAAAGACAATCCTTTGGCACTCATCCATTCAATGTGCCTTCCAGGAGATACCTTAAAAGTAAATACAGTGAAGGCATCACGTAATAATGTGTAAGAAGATAAGCTCTGCAGCCAGAACAATGTGAGGGTTGTACTCCAGTATCCTGTACACTGCAGGTATCAATGCAGGCTGTTTCAAATAGAAAAGGTACACACCCAAATGTATCCTGCTGTACAGGTGCTACTCTATCTTCTGACTGGTTATTACACTACAAAGGCAGCGTGCCTTGGTGAGACAAATTGGTTAGGATTAAAACTGAAGGAAGCTGTAAAGGAGACACAGAAGGAAACCATGCTGGAATTGATGCTCTTCAGCATATTCATGAATGATCTAAAAAGCGAGGTTACTAGGAAGTTGGCAAAGTTTGCTAATAATACTCAATTATATGTGATATCCAAAGGGAAACTTTCAAAAGCTGATAAAGAGTCTCTCATTACACTAAGGAGAATTCACCAGATCCTTTGGCATCTGAGAAACAGCTCAGTTACCTGGACAGCAAAGGACAGCATCTCAATCCACCAGCATGCAAGACATCCTACCAGGAAGAGGTGAACACAGCCTGATAAATGGTGTCTGCTGGTGCCCATCTCTCTCTCAATTAGGGAGAGAAACCAGCTGACCATATCAGAAAAGATCCTACAACTTCTGAACAACTCAGTGAATCAGATTCTTCCCATTTTAATTGGTGAACAAAGCTCAATCATCAAGAAAGAACCACAGGAAATGACAATCCCTAAATACAGCAACTATCTCAAACCTAGTTATGGCATCTGTAAAAAAGATGCAAGTAGCTCCCCAGTGGTGCCAGCTCAAGGCTCAGCCGTGGTGAGAGAAATGAGCAGAATGCCATGATCCTTAGGAAAGGAACCAAGGCCAAGAGAGAAAGCACCTTCACCCCCCGAGATTAATGCCACAGCATGTTCCCATCCTGAATACAGCATGCAGCTCCAGAGCCTGTTTCAAAAGGGATGGAACCATACTGGAAATGCTGTAGGGATGGGTAGTAGGATGATCACAGAAAAATTAAACCAGAAAATAAATGAGCGATGAAAACACAGATCTGTAGAGATATGAAAAGAAAAATGAAGGATAAAAGATTATTCATGATATCTGTCAACACAAGACAACAGAGGCCAGTGTTGGACTGCTGGGTAAGGTGTTTATTAAAAAGTACTTTGTCATATCGCATGAAACTATGTTGCAAAAGTCCTTTCACAGATACAGTAGGGACTAGTAGTTCAAAAAGAAAATGGGCAAATCTCACAGAGCAGAGGATTGTTGGGCACTGCAGCATCCAAGATGGGCAATCCATAAGCTTCTGCCACCAGCCAAGGAAAGCTCAGCCCGTGCTTGCCCTGATGTCTACACTTCTGTTCTAAGCATCCTCTGCTGACTGCTACCAGTTGGGAGGATGATGGGTGACATGGAATTTTGGCTGTGCAGAGCTGTTCTAAAAACATAAACATAACAGACTTCTTTCCAAGTTAAAATTAATTTCGATTTTAATTATTTCACAAGCAAAAAGACCATTGGTACATTTAATGAACACAATATCACAGAGCCTTAACAAAAGGGATGGCTTACACTGCTGAACTAGGCCTCTCTGCTATACTGTAAACAGCCTGGGTCCCAGGTGCACAAGATTTGATAAATTACACACACAGGTGAGGCTACCAAAAGCCACCCACAGGTCCCTCACTATTGGGAAACATGGGTTGCTGCAGTCTCTAGAGAGCAGGTGGGATCCACACTGGTCACAACAGTGGGATCCATGGCACAACCATATGTCAGCAGAGATGCCTCTGCCAGCATTTTGTGCTGGTGGAGTGAGAAGCCCAGGATGCACAAAAAGAAAAATAGGAATTTGTCGCTGGTCACACCTGCCTTTTCTAACACATTCCATTTAATGAAAGGTTAAACAAAAGGCAGTTTGCCACAGCTGCCTTACCAAACTCAAATATTGTCTCATCTCTAAAGCAAGTAAAATGCCATTTGGATGTTAAGTGTAAAGGATCCAATGAAAATCTAAAGTACATCATGTGACTTCATGATCCTCTAGCACATAACAGGAAGCCTTCTGATGTACCAAAAGCCGTAACGAGACAGGCAGAGATGCTAAAAAGAACAAATTCTACCACAACAGCAAGAATTGGGCTTTTGGAGAAGTCCAGAATATAACTGTCTTCCTAAGAAGAATGTATCACTGGAAAGCTGAGAGGAAAGACAGCAGAGTGATGTCTTCCCTACCTCAGATGCTTCACATATGGACTAAAGTTCTAGTTCTTAGCAGCAGTCTAGGATTAAAGAAACTCTAATATTTTCTGTCCACAGCATTGGTTTGACAGATTAATACAGACAGCAAAATTTAGTTTGAGAATACTCATTGTTCATGAGTAAGAACATTAAAATTTTATGTAACTTAGCAGACAATGGCTCACAGTCCAACTTTCATCTACACCAACATTTTAAAGACCCAAAACATTGTGGATAATCCATGCTGACATTTTGAACTGAGTCCAAAGCATACAAAAACAGAAAACATGCAGAAAAGACACACCTGACTACCGTGCTATTTGCAAAGCAGTTTCAGTTGAGGAGGCCTCTAACCAGCTCTAAAATTACCCTTCCACAGCATGATTATCCAGCCACATTCTCAACAGTACTTGTACTTTAGTATCTGAGAATCTGAGGTTAGAAGCAAGGTTCTGTTTTCAAATTACTGATTAGCATTCCCACACTTACCTAGCCAAGATGCCCACGCTCAGGAACAACTTGATAACTTCAGTGATGCACACAGCTGTTGTTGAGAAGTAGAGTTCTGTCTCCACTGTCCTCGTGTACCGCAATGCGACCGTGTACGTTGCAGCCACCAGGGTCATCACCGTGAGGCAGTACAGCTTGAACAGTAAGCTGACATTTTCTGAAAGAAAGCAGAGATGAAGACTCAGCACAGCCCTCACTTTAATTTAAGAACTGAAACAGGGTGTTCTACAGCTGGAGGGCTGTACCAAACACTACTGTGGCAGCATACAATAATTACGGTGTTGTGAAACAGTTTCCATAAAAAAGTGTTAGATAAATCTTAAAACCTTCTCAAAGAAGGTTGTATAGGAACTCCAGGTGTTTGAAAACAAGATGTTTGCAATCATCTTTCATTCTCAAAAAACTAATCATACATTAATATTTATCTAATAGTAACCAAAAACTCTTTCTGTGCTTTCCTGCTCTTTAGCTGACAGTAGGAGCTCACTCCGAAATAGCAGCTGATCCTCTCCACATAATATATTGAAGTCTGACACAACTGGCAGACTAACAAAAGCAAAGAGAGAGGACAAGTTCAGTTCAGCAAAGAAGGGAATCAGGCTAGCAAATCTTAATAAATAAGGCAACATTTCCTTCAGCCTTATTTTCTACTTAAGTTAGTAAAAGAAGAGTTTTGCTAAGGATGGAGATGGGACTTCGCACAGAGGGCTTTCTTGAAAAATTCACTGTAGAAAACACTTAGGTTATGGTTCTTCAACTAAATTAACCCACACAAGGACTATGTATTATCTGCATTATCCCCTGTGTCTTTCCCACTGCCATACTCCTACAACAGTAGCAATTCTTGCAACAGTTTTGCCCAGGACTAACTACTATCCTGAAAAATTTGGGAGTTAGCCTGTCCCAGGTCTACTGGCACAAGGCAGTTTTTCATACAACCAGTCTCCTCTAAGGCCTGAGATTTCCATTGGGTGGGTGTGGCCAGGCTGTGCCAGTTCAATCCCATGTCAGACAATGTCCAGGCCTGCATCTGAACCAGGACAGACAACAGTGCACGACTCCAAACGGGACTGCTCTGCACCAAGGCACAACCACAAGACATCAGCAAATGTGTGGATTCTACAAAACAATTTTTCAAACTGGTAGATTATTCTTCGTTATGTTTGGCAACTGTCTAGTGGATGTAGGTCATCTGGCAGCACCTTTCAGGCCACCATCTTTTGTTTCCTAAATATCCTAAAGAAACAGGCTTTAAGTGGCATAAGTTTATGCTCTTCTGCTAAACAAGGACTGATCTACAAGATAAACAGATTTGGAACAGCTTTGCTCCTTTAATAGGGGAATGAGTTGCTGAATCCAGTGCAACCAGTGTTTGGGTTCATGTTTCTTTCAAGCCAGTGATGTCTTCAATTGCATAGCATTTCTGCAAGGTACAGTTAATAATACCTCCTGCTGCTATCATTTAAATTAGCTACTTCCTTATAGATAAATATCTTACCCACGTCAGTCACCACTTTTAAAAGGTAGAGCCAATTAGTTTTTGGACTAACAATGCTTGGAAGAGACAAGCCGTAATCCATTTTTTAAATTAAACTCAGATTGTGTGGAGGGGCAATGGGAATCCAAGGGCATAACAAAAAGGAAATATAATTAACCCACTCTAGTTTTACAGAAACGTATTTTCTAATGATGTTTTAGTGCTTACAGAATTACATTAATGCTGTGTTTTGACACGTGAAGATTTTAAGGCTACGCACTACCAAACCAAAACTACACTTAATCCTTGCCTACATTAACTACTATTTAAAAAAATAAATAAATGCCCCAATTCGGCAATGGTTTGCAAACTCGAGTAAAACAAACACAGCAGGACATAATGAATCTAGTATCTAGACTGGGTAGTTCTGGCATTATGCGAAAAGGTATCTGTGGTTAGTTTTCAGCTCCAGCCAGGCTCACATGTCTCTACCAGTACCAGTGCAGCAAAGGGAGCAGAAGGGAAGCATAGCTGGGGCACCCATATCTTCTCCTGCCAAATCCAAACCTATACCAGCCTAAAGAAAAGAAGAGCTGAAAGAAGCTGTTGTTTCGTTCCCTGTAAATCCTACTCAGATGAAACCATTTCCAGCAAAAGGGACCAGACAGGCCGAAATCCTCAGGATGTAAGTGCGGGCCTCCCACACATCTCCACAGCTCATCTCACGGCTCCGCCAGGGCTCCTGGGATGCAGCCCAAGGCCAAGCCTGGCACAGGGAGCACAACCCACTGGCTGCCAGGGCAGGGGGCACCTGGCACACACTGCACAGAGCCCTCCTGCTCCTCACCCTTCCCGGCCCCGGGGGCTGCGGAGTCCTGTGCAAGGCTCTCCACGGGGGAAGCTGGAAGAGGGGCAGGCGCCGTCATCCTGAAGGATTTAAGCCCTCCTGGCCTGCCCGAGGGTTCTGGCTTCGGGACCACGGGGCCTCTGGCCTCGCTGCACACAGAATCACAGGGAACCACAGAACCAATTGGGCTGGAAAAGACCACTGAGATCATCAAGTCCAACCCCTGGCCAAACACCACCTTGTCAACTAGACCTTGGCACTGAGTGCCACGTCCAGTCTTTCTTTAAACACCTCCGGGGACGGTGATTCCACCGCCTCCAAGCGCAGCCCATTCCAATATCTAATCACCCATTCTGTGAAGAAATGCCTCCTAATGCCCAACCTAAACACGGCCGAGCAGACACCCTGGCCCGGCGGCGTTTCCAGGGTGGGTGCAGGGGTGTCCCTGTGCAGTGACCACCTCGGGATAAGCCCCAAAGATGCCGCGCCACGTTCAGACGCTCCCAGAGCCGGAACCGGCGGCGGGGGAGACGCGGCTGCCCCGATCCTAAAGGCGGAGGCGCCCCGGAAACCCAGCGAGCGCCTGACCGTGAGCACCCGCAGCCGACCCGCCGGGGAAGCGGCGATGCCACACTGCGGGGGGAAGCTCCCAGGCAGCGGGAGGAGAGCGGGAGGGCGGGAAGGCAGGCGGGGAGAGCCCCTCCCCGGCGCGACCCCGCGCAGCCCCTTCCCCCCTCTTTCCCCCCCGGTTTCCGCGGTGGTGGCGCCCGGCGCCGCAGGACCCAACGGGGAGGACAGTTCCACTCCGTCTGACGCGGGG
>WEIV01028331.1:23918-48345 GCA_013390005.1 Calyptomena viridis | reverse complement strand
AGCCGCCCGCCGTGCCCCGCCGCTCCTCCCATCGCACCATAGAGTGCGGAGCGGCCGCCCAGAGCGCCCCGCCGCCCGCGCCGCACCATCGAGTCGGAGCTCCGTCCCGCCCCGACATCCTGGGAGCGTCCCGGATACCGTGCTGCCCCCTCAGCACTCCCACACACCTATTCCTCGTTGCCGGGAGCAAGCTCTCAACTACCGACACGTTTCTGCCGCGCCAAAACCGAGATGTGGCTTTGCAAAATACTGTGTTCCCCAGTATTTTACAACGCCGCAGTACCTTCCCCAGTGGAAAAGAACAAAGTAGGATAAAATGCATTTTCGCTCATCAGTTTCCTGTTTAATAAAATTTATTTACGGATTCTTGAAATCACAGACTCGTTAGGGTTGGAAGGGAACTCTGGAGATGATCCAGTCCGCCCCTCTGCCAAGGCAGAGTCACCTGGAGCGGGTTACACGGGAACTCATCCAGGTGGGGCTTGGCCGTGTCCCGAGAGACTCCACGGCCTCCCCGGGCAGCCTTGTAGAACTGAAGTAATAAAACTGAAATCGATTATAAAAGCAGAGATCACAGCAACAGAAAGTGTTTAATAAGCAGCATCAGACTATTTTTCTTAGATAATAAAAAAAGAAAGCTGCAGCAGGTAATCGCATCCATATTTTTATTAATAAATCTAACCGCTCGTGCCAGCTCATAATTTAAAAACATGGAGGAGCACATCTAGCTGCTACTGAATAGTTTGTTTTCCCGAAAGATAAAATCACCTAGAGAAAAACTATTTAGCAAAATTCTTTCTTAGTGATCCCCTCCTGCTCCTTTGTTTTTTTAATAATGCTTTGTGGATTTGTCCCATTTGTGTAACTTTCAAAAGTGAAGCCAGATACCTTGGAAACAGTTAAACAAAAAAAGAGTGCTATCCTGCACAATGCCCGAGAAAAATCACTCAGCAGCTTCAATCTTCGAGCTTCATTGTCACAGGCTTGTGTAACAAGGACCCAGGAAACCACTGCACCACTGCACACAGTAAAAGAGATTTAGAAACCTGTGCGACCACAGTGTGCACCTGGATATTTTACAGATAACAACTTGTGGAGTTACTTGTTGCCATGGAAAGAATCTGTTTTAAAGTATCCCCTGCTTCCACTTGAGAATATGTTCCATCCTAAAGCTCAAATGATTGGGGTTTTCACAAACAGAAACACTGGCTGCAGTTGCACTGATCAGACTTGGCACATATTTCCCTGCCACCATGACATGTAAAAATGAAAATGAAAAAATGAAAGCTAAAAACCTTTTTCTGTTGTGCTTCAGTTTTTCAAACACAAACAAAACAGGGCTTTTGAAAATGTGCCCTGAAGCCAAGTTCCTATGGTTTGCAGTGTGCTCACCAGCACAACGAATACAGAAATTACTAGAGATGTAAAGGGCTGCCAGTNTTTTTTTGTATCCTAAGCTGAGGACCGCCCTCTGCATGAAAAATTGTATAAAATGTATTACATTTTATAGTTCGGTGTGCATTCGCCCTGGGATGCACCCGGCTGTGTTAATCCTTCGCTTCCTGAATTTGTCCCAGTAAAATAATTTGCATTTTATGGTGAGCAGTCGTTCCTCACACCCTGCTTCCACTTCAGAATATGTTCCATCTTAAAGCTCAAATGACTGGGGTTTTCACAAACAGAAATACTGGCTGCAGTTGCACCGATCAGACCTGGCACATATTTCCCTGCCACAATGACATGTAAAAATGAAAACGAAAAAATGAAAGCTAAAAACCTTTTTCTGTTGTGCTCCAGTTTTTCAAACACAAACAAAACAGGGCTTTTGAAAAGGTGCCCTGAAGCCAAGTTCCTATGGTTTGCAGTGTGCTCACCAGAACAATGAATACAGAAATTATACTAGAGATCTAAAGGGCTGCCAGTGCCAAGATAGATTCCCTCTTCTCAACCTCTCTGCCTTGAGTTATACTCATTTAGTTGGGTTAACGCCAGCGCAAATGGGCAAGACCAAGGATCCCAACTGGTTTTATTTTGCTTGGTTTTACCTTATTGACAATTCTCTGGAGCTGTGACATTTGTGTGACTTTCTTGGGGTGAGTTTTATTTCACTTAATGACAGTGTTTCAACAGGCATAAGTTGTATTAAAACTCCAAGAAAATCCCAGAACACATTTAAGTGTTAGTTTAAGTGAAAGTCCTTGGGAACACCTTGATTCAAAGTATCTGTTTGAAATTTGTGTGCTTTGGGCTTATCATTTCTATCACTTAAGGCCAGTTGGCAGCCCCAACAGATAAGACAAATGAAACAAACCAACTGCTCCTGAAATCAACACACACAGCAACATCTTTAGTATCTTAATTCAGATATTTTCAGGGATTTTTATATACACATTCAATATGTGTCTTCAGGTTTCTCATTTCCACTTAGGTTTCATCTACTGGTCTTGTTAAGTCTACTTTGACCATATGAGTAGTAGGAGAGGATTCTCCTCGGAGGCCTTTCAAGAAAATCTGAGGTTTGGGTACGTTGCTCGAGTTGTCATGCCTAGTCTGGGTGCCGACATCGTTTGGCACGTACACTTGGGTGTAGTTCTCTCTTCTCATATGGCTGAGATCAGTCTGCATGGAGTGAGTTAATTTGCGACGCAAATTGGCCTAAAGACAGAAAAAGAATCAGATGAAGCAAAATTTCATTTGAACATTTTAGCACTACTACATACTTAGGTGTGTTTGTCTGTTTTACATCAATGGGCTTCACAGACCTGGAACATGGCCCACTTTATCCTACTGTCAGTACACGTTTGCAGCTGTGATTTGGTAAGTCCTGAACTAACAGGATGTGTATGTATGTATGTATGCACTGTATGTAGCCCACATGATTTTAAGTGAGTCTCTTAATAATTCCCTATTTTCCATTGGTCATTGTTCTTCAAATTTTGTTAAGTGCTGAAGCCTTTGTTTTGTTAGAATAAAATGTTTGCATGGTAAGTTCTTCCAGTCTTTGTCTGGTTTCTACCAAATGTGATGAGGTTGAGGGGTTGGTGTCACACAGCATCAAATGAAAGGGAAAAAAAGCCTTCTTTCACAACATTGCTAATCCCTTGACAGGGGGCAAAAGGTAAGGTAATTAATAATTAAAGCTCTGTTTAATTATAGAAATTGCTGTAGGTACAATTACAAAACCACTTCTCACAAACTGCTAATATTACAAAGCCAGCACCTGAAACAACAAAATGTCCCTTATTCCACTGAGCCCTTGATGTCAGCAACAATGCAAAACACTGTAAGTCATACGACATAATATTGCCATTGAAATATACAAAATACCATCTCATGTGGTGGGATTCAGTCCCCTACATGTAAGTGAGAAAGTCCCCGGAGTCCAGTCCAGTGAGCGGAGACTGGAGTCAGTGGGAACTGGAGAGTGATAAAGTTGGCCAGATTTGGTGTTTGTATCAGGGCCAGTCAAAAGATTCTCCAGATCCCACTAGTGAGATGGGAACTGCAATACTCCCTGTACTTACAAGTTCATTTTGACTGAAGTGTGAAAATCAGGTGCTATACCTCAACAACTGCATGTGCTGGCAAACCCTAGAAAGCAGCTTTTGAAATATATGCTGTTAATTTAAAAGCTTTTGTTTATGTATGTGGTCAACCTTCTGTGGATGGACTGTGATTTCCAATCCATCAAAAAATCATATGATAGTACAACACACATTGCCTCTGGCTTATATATACAGCAGAAAACATACTGGCTCTGTTTCTTACCTCTCTGGTCCTACACAAAAGAGGGATTTCTTTTTTTTCTTTTTTTTTTTTCAGAAAAAGAATTGCTTTTAGCAAACATAAAGAACCAGGATAAACCAGAAAGTGTTTCATTACCAAAATAACCTAAGAAAAACCTAAAAAAAGGCCTCATACTTTGATACCTTTCAAGGATGGATAAGTTAGCTCAAAGAAAGCTTCTGCAGGATCAAACACATCCAAAGGTATTTCTTATTATTCCGTCTGTCAGTTACTGCATTTTCCCTTCTCTTCCTTGATGGTGATAAATATTAATATAAATTGTTCAATTTGCAATAAAGTTTTGCATGACCCAAACCTTTCTGCAACCACTATTTTTTTTTTACAAATAAATTATATAGTAGTATCTTCAACCCATTAAATTGATTTGAGTGCAGAGAAACTGCTTTAATATTCAATGCTAAACAACAAACTCTTACTACATAAAGAAGGCAACTGAAAAATTTGGAATTAATAGATATAGCAGTGGAAGTACTGGTCAATAACTGGGGAAAAATATGGAAAAAGTGAGAGAAGAAAATCTAGAAATAAGGAGAGAAATTACCTGGAAAAAAAATATTGAGCCAGTTATAACAAAGTGTATGTCTTTGAATAAAAAGTTGGATTTCTATTTCAAAGAACAAAAGTTTAGAATAATTTATTCTCATCTTTGTTATCCAACAATGAAAATCTGCCAATAACAATACAAACCAATTTTATAGCTTTTCTTCTCAGTTCCCATTCATTCCATTCATAGGATGTCACAATAGTTGGAGGCAAGATGTGAGTATCAGTTTGAGTACTACTGTCACATTTTGCACTTGGTTTCATCAAATGTTTGTCTGCATTTCTGGCCTGGATGAAAAAGAAAAAACAACGAATCAACCAAAACCAAAAAAGGCATTAATGAGAATACAGACATCTAAGAGAACTAGCATATGGATATGCTACATTTTGAAAGCAAATAGAGAGCTGCAAACCACAAGCAGATAACGATTTTTACATTCAAGAATATTTTTGTTCCCTCTAACCCCACTAGAAAAGAAGAAACCATTAAGGATTTGATGGATTTAACTTCTGACAGAAAACCTTTTAGGCAGAGGCCATAGCTGAATTTCAGCTTCCCACATCTTGGATGAGTGAATAATCATTGAATTTTGGTAAAAAGATGTCCAACCACCAGCACTAATATTTTATGATGCAGGCACTTCAGTTCGTCATTACGAATGGACTAAACATCACAAATCATAATTGGGAGAAGTGCTTACATCTTTGCAAGAGCCAGGATATAAATTATATCTTTCATACTAAGGGACAGTTCAAGACAATATTCTTTCCACTGCTGTAGATCCAAAACTCACAGTGGATCACAGAGTGATGAATCCAAATCAAGTCTTTGGATTTCATATAGTAGCACTGCCACATTTATTATTAATGAGTCCCCTTTTATGTTGTAATATATTCCATAACTCCTGTCTCCAGATCTCACTACACCCTCATCCAGCACACACTGATGGACTGCTAAGCTAAAACCTCAGTTAATATGGTATCTGACTTATCTTCTGTTGCATTTATTTACTGTCCTTTTAAGCTACTTTTGCAAAAATGAGGAACAGGAACATTGGATGCAGGACCATCCTAGGCTATGAACTGACAGCTTTCATCGCTGCCAGAATCCTTTTGATCTACATATTCTCCTATGAAGAGATAAGCTGAGAATGACATTAAGTGAACATGTTTCTTCAACACTCTGAAGGCTTGGAAAGGATGGACCTTCTGACATTCTGTATGATAGGCAGATGACTTCATTTTTTCCTATAGATGGGTATCATCTGTTCCCTTTATGTTCCAGGCGGGACAGACCAACCAGTGACCCAACAGCTGTTCAGCAAGAGGCATGGGCAGTGTGTACCTGTGCATATGGAACAAGGTATTCAAACTGATGATGGAGCTCAAGCAATTGAATCAGCTCTGGATATTCTTTTGCTTTTTCTACAATCAATTGAATGAATTTATCTGGATCTCGAGCAAAGGTGTATGCGGCTTGTTTGGAACTGAAAACATAAAATTTCTCCTTGTGCTTCAAAATTCCAATAGCAGGATTTCCTAAAAAAGAGAGAAAAGCCAGCACAAAATAAGGCCCACCAAATGCAATAACGAACAGTATGATATCAAATACAAAAGTCATTTGTAATCAAGATTCCATGTTTCCCTCAGGTCAGTTTCACTTCCTTCTTTTTCTGAAATCAGAATAAACCCCTGAAATAAAGCTTTTTTAGTATTTTTAGGTCAGTATTACTGCTTTTGATCAGTTGACATCCAGCATGCCTTAGTGCATGTCTCAGAAAAACAAGAGGTAAAATACCTATAGCAAAGTCCAAGAGGCCAGTCTATATCCAAAAATGTTTACCCTATAATCTCCAGAAAATATCTGATTGTAGATCAGCAGTTCATTTATACTAAAGGGCATAACTGAAATTAAATGAAGAAGCAGACAAAACAGCTGAGAAGCTGAACAATAAATTAACAGAGAAAATGAAGTGCCAATAAAGGTCAAATAACTTAAACAGGAAAACACAAATTGAGTTCAAGGACAGTGGCAGTCTCTGCTTCAGATGTCATTGCCCAGGAAAGACCTAGAATTATCACAGACAGTGCCTTGAAAATACTAAATGACGCTACTCAGTGACAGTCAAAAAAACAAAAAGAACATCAGGAATTATTAGGATGCAAACAGAGGAGGAGAAGAAAACCAGCATTATAACAGCCTGTACACTACATTTGTAGTAATACATTTTGTTCCAACACAACAGAAAAAATAAAAGGAAGTTGGAAGTGATCAGAGGCTTGGAATACCTTTCACAGAAGGAGGGGTTAAAGAAAGGCGCCTCCTCAGCATTAAAAAGAAACAACTGAAAAGAAATAATATGATATGGAGTTATAAAACCACGAATGGTGTGCAGTATAAAATTACTATTTGCTAATTTTCCTAATAGAAAGATTATGAGGTCTTGATGAAATTATCAAGCCAGAGCTTAAAACCATCTTAAAAAGAGGTACCTTTTCATAGCATATATAACTTTAAATTGTGGTGCTTTTGACAATAACAATATCCCGCACAAAACTCTAAACGGATTAAAAAATCAATTATATAAATGAAAAACCTGTATGAAAGATTATTCACCAGAAGGTTACAGACTCAACATTCATCTGAGGAAATCCCATAACCACTAACTGCCAGAACAGGGAAGGATATAATTAAGGAAGGTTCATTCCTACTTGATTTCTCATAACCTTTAAGTGTTCATGACTGTCTGCATTCAGTAATCAGATACAGGACTAGAGAGACTTTCAGTCCAACTCAGAATAGTTGTTCTCATATGCAAAACTAAATAAGTGTAAGTAATTTACACTGCCACTATCTTTTCTTTAATACTGCCAAGCAATGCCAATTATTTTCCTCACATTAACAACAGTAAACAAACCTGTATTTAGCTGCAGTGTAGGTTATACAGCTGCACATAGAGCAGGAAGAAACACCTTGTTGCTGCCTCTGCTTCCTCATAGTCACTTTCTCTTGAATCCCTCCTACCTTCTATTTAGGGCAGTTTATTTGTGTATTTTAAAAAGAAAAATACTTTAACAGGAGAAGTAAGTTTTCTGGGTTGAAAATTACAAATGTGGAAATACTCCAGTTTTGACCTAAGAGGATGCATTCAGAACACCTTTACATTTTCCCTGGTACTTGTACACACGTATAGTACAGAAAACATCTAATTACAAAGCATACCTGGTAGGGTGAGGCCTTTCACACCGATTGCATGTGCACAGAAACTATGGTACTGGATTAGCAAACGATCAAAATAATCAGTACTCTCTGGAAAAAGCCATTCTTGGTTCTTGAAATCGGAAACATTCACTCTTATTCCTAAGAAATGATTTAACAAAGGAAGTATTTCAGTATCATAACATCACGTGTTTGAAATATACTAATGTTACAGGATGACCAGATTGGTTTTCACAGGACGACCTGCAGTGATAAGATCCCAAAATCCAAGGTTTAGTTCTGCCTTTAAATAGAACCTACTCAAAAAATCAGTCCTGTGGGAGCCTTCTTTAGTAGTGTTACTTTTCTTTAGAAACAGGGGACAACAACAGGTAAGTAATACCTTACTCTTCTATTTTGTTTTCACCCACCCCTAGGTTACAAATTCCCTGGTGGAAAACTTGGTTCCTAGGGATACCATCTTACAAACACTTCTGGTAACCAAAGCCCCATTAAATTAGCTTGTTTATCCACTAATCCTCCATTTCAGAATTCTGAAAGGCATAGAAAGACATAAATAAACTTAAGAAATTTAAAAAAAAAAGTATAAATATTCTTCTGCCATTTTTGTAAAGTATGTTTCTATCTAGTAGCTATATTTCAATTTTATGTGGACTACATGAAAAAATAAATCTATGCACTACAAGGTTTATTTTAATTTACTGTGCAAATTTTGAATATTAAAAAACCCGTATGTACCTTCTGTAAAGACAATCCTAGAAGATTAAGGAAAAAAAAGTATTAACTTTCCATACCTGTGGTTTCTTTTATCCTGTCCTCATCAGTTTTTACAGTCACTCCTTCCAGAAGAGGTGTTAGCACTTCCTCAGGAAAAAGCTGTGATTGGATTTCTGAGAACTGTTGCAGATTGGTAGTCATATCTTTGAGGAAGCTTAGCAGTAACATTTCATCCTGAAAGCTCGTCCAGAGTTTAGAAAGTTCAACAAACAGAGGCTATAACATAAAGAAAATTATCTGAAATCCAGATTTGTTTTATGTCTGCAGTGTAACCCAAGTGCTGTGCACAACAATCTCAGCTATGAACAAAGCAGGGATGATCTCCAAGGCCTTCAGCAACCAGAAACTTCAGGGAAACTCCAGGACATTTTGAGAGGAGCTTCCATGAGATATACTCAAAGTATGTCGACCTGTAGGTCAAAAAGGTACTTTTCTACATTCTGCTCCAAAGACTTTCCCAAATATGTGACTCTGAGACCATGCTTGGAATTGAGCACTTCACTGGCCACACAGTTACATAACCCAAAATATGGTGTACAGGAATAAGGACCAGAAGAAAATACCTGATTGATTACCAAATGAGGTAAAACCATACCTAGATGTACAAACCATCAGGTTTTGTTACTTTTTCTGCCCTGTTTCCAGAACGACTTGGTACCATAGTCCTTGGGCTATCAATGTGTGTCAAGTGAAAGGGGTGCAGGCCTCTTCAGAGTGGTGGAGGGGTCAGGACAAAACTGGAAGCTGCTATTCCCAGCAGTGATGCTGACATAGGGGTGTACACACACACACAGAAGCCTTGTATCTAAGAAGCTTTAGATAAAAATGCTGATTTAAATGACAGTGACATAAAACGTGTCCTATTACATCTAAACACACAGGGAGCATTTATAGGAAGAGACTCAACAAGTCTGAAATGTGCCCTTACACAACATATTTTATGCATGTTAACAACATTTTTATAAGAGCAGCCAACAGGGTCAGCTCTGGAGTGCATCAGCAACATTAATGCCGTGGAAATGTTATGGTTACAAAAAGGAAAAAACTAAAGGAAGAGCAGCAAGATCAAAATCTATTCTTACTAGAATAAACAAAGGATATTAATGAAATGCCCTATGTTTCCTAAACCAAATGTTTACTACTAAGTATAGGCCTTATCCTATGGGTTTTAAAAGGTAGAATGCCCTGCTTCTCTACCTTTGCAGGGGATTCAGCTTTTCAGCAAATAGCTGAAGACAAGAAAAGTTATTTAAATGGTGTCTTAATAGAGAAATCTCTATTTGAAAAAGACCTGAAATCAAAAGCCATTACATATTCTGTCTTCAGCAGAGAAGAAAAAACCACCAATCAGAAGAGAAAAAAAAATCTAGGAAGGCAGCACACAAGATCAGGCAGCTTCTAGGGAAAAGAGTAACCTGTATCAGTCACTTAAGCACCACAAAGAAACAGTAGAAGAGAAAAAACTGCTTTAAGCAGCTGGACAAGAGGGGAAAATGTTTTCCAAATGAGAACATCTGGTTTATAAAATCACAAGCATACATAAACTGAAGTGTCAGATGACATCCGAGATGTACCTCAGTTAAAAGTGCCATTCCCACGAGTTTCCAGCTCAGATGCCCTTATGGGAAGAGTAAAAAATATTCTGAGTGGGTGGGGGGCCATGACCTTCCTTCCTCCCTCCTCCACAGCAGACTTTATTTTGCCTTCTAATAATTAGCTTAGAATGATGAAAAATAACCTGCGTACAAACTGCATGCTGGTTCAGCAGCTAACTGCAAGAAATTAAAATGATAAACATATCACACAAAATAATGAGCTCTTCCACAAGAAGCAAATTAAATGAAGCTCATTTCTGACATATTTGTCTCCCATTTCCTTTCTGTGTTGTCAGCATAATAATGCCAGGTTTTCACAGGGTCATCAAAGACCCTCCTTCAAAATACCTGTAGTTCACATCACTTATTCCCTCCTCCCCCATCAGCTCCCTCCCATATCCTGTAGCTCCCAGCCAGGGTGAAACAGTACAGAACATCAGTTGTGCAGAGGCACCTTCACTGGCTGCTCACTCGCCAGACAGCACACAAACTATTTCAGACTCGATCTTAGGAGGCCTCTAACTGTGTCTCTCTAGTTACTCTTTTTTCCACAAACTTGCAGAAAATGACATATTTTGAGATCCTTGGACTCTGAGAAATGTGACTGAAACTTGCCAACAGGTTCACAAGCTATTGCGAGGGGAAAAGAGGCTGAAACCCCCATCACAGAAACCCAGTTTCTTTAGAAAATTGATACGAATGAGTCATACTGTAATTACAGGGATTGCTATCTGAAGGGACTTTAAAAGAATCACACTCTGATGTGCTGTTTTCTGTAGTCATTATGTTCTTAGTTTCTGCGAGGAACGGGAGACAATATTTACACACAGGCACAAAAAAAAGAAAATATCACTGTAAACCTACAAATACTGATAAATAACTCAAGACACTTCTAGCAAAACACCATCTAATTCCTTTGCTCCCTTTTTGTACTTTGCTTTTTTACTTACCTTGAGAGCAAGTCTTTCAGTTTAGTCAGTTCAGTTTAGTTGCCCCTTCAAAAATCACAGATGCTATTATAATAGAGAGAAAATAGTGTAGCCTATTTGTTAACACAAACTATCCAAAAATACACCAGCAAATTATTTTGTAATACTTTAGTAATTTTTTATAATGAAGAAAAAAGGGTTTTCCATTCATAATACTTACAAAAACTTCTTTGGAATCTACGGAAACCTTATCCTGCACTGTGTTTTTCAACTGCATCATTGCTGCTGAAAACTGAACAGTCAGTGTTTCCACTTCTTGAGCGCTGGTAACTGCGTCAGACTGGAAAGAGAACCTACTTCAGGTAAGAAGTATAAATTCAAAAAATCAGGTGTTCAGTAACAAGTATTTACTTGGACCTCTTCATTCAAATATTTTTAGACAACTGTTTTAAGGAATGAAATGCACCGTAACTTTTCACAAAATACATTTTTCCTTAAATGTTCAGGTATCAAACCAGGCACTTCACTCAAACATATACTAGTAATTTTTTTATAGACAATCCTCTACATTTTCACAATGAAGAGAAGGAAAGAAAATTAAAAGAGATATAGTTTTCAATGCCTTATAATATACAGAAAATACTAATAAAACACTGCAGTTCCTCAAAGGCAAATGAAAAGGTCTTCATTAACAAAACAAGAATTTATTTTTGAGGGTGTCTGTAGACTAAAGCTGATATGATTTATGGATTGATCATGGAGATTTTTTGCACTCATACCTTTTGGGGCAGAGTATCAGTACGCAAACAAGAAGAGTGGTGGTGAATTAAGTTAAATCCAGCTGGTGGCTGGCTCAGCACTGGGGCCAGCCCTGTTTAATATCTTTAGAGATGTTCTGGATGAGGGGATCAAGTGCACCACCAGTAAGTTTGCAGATGACACCAAGCTGGGTGAGAGTGTTGACCGCTGGATGGTAGGATGGCCCTGCAGAGGTATCTGGATAGGCTGGATCAACAGGCTGAGGCCAGTGGTATGAGTTTCAACAAGGTGAAATGCTGGGTCCTACACTTGGGTCCCAACAACCTCATGCACCACTACAGGCCTGGGGAAGAGCGGCTGGAATGCGGCCCGGCTGAAAAGGACCCGGGGGTCGACAGCAGCTGAACATGAGCCAGCAGTGTGTCCAGGTGGCCGAGAGGGCCAATGGCATCCTGGCCTGTAGAGAAATAGTGTGGGCAGCAGAACTAGGGAAGTGACAGTCCCCTTGCCACTGGTGAGGCCATACCTCAAATCCTGTGTCCAGTTCTGGGCCCCTCAGTTCAGGAAGGACATTGAGGTGCTGGATTATGTCCAGAGAAGGGCAAAGATGCTGGTGAAGGATCTGGAGTCCAAGCCTTACGATGGAGCTGGGGTTGTTTAGCCTGGAGAAAAGGCGGCTCAGGGGGGACCTTATCACTCTCTACAACTACCTGAAAGGAGGTTGTAGCCAGGTGAGGGTCAGTCTCTTTTCCCAAAGTAGTAAGTGAAAGGATGAGAGGAAATGGCCTCAAGTTGCACCAGGGGAGGTTTAGGTTCAATATTAGGGAAAATTTCTTCCTGAAAAGGGTTGTCAAGCATGGGAACAGGCTGCCCAGGGAAGTGGTTGGATCCCCAACCCCAGTAGTATTTACAAGATGTGTAGATGTCACACTTACAGGCATGGTTTAATGGTGGACTTGGCAGTACAAGGCTAATGGCTAGACTAGATGATTTTAAAGGTATTTTGTGACCTAAACAATCTATGGTTCTATGATTCTTTACATAGAGACATTTTATTTCATTTAGTTCTGAATCATTTTTCTTATATTTCTGTCCTGTACAAGTAGGTAACTTGAATACATTCCAACTGCAAAAAAAACCCCCAGGACATAACATGATGGTATCTCACCAGAAGGATGCAAAGGAAGGCCTCATACTGTTTCGCATTGAATAATGCTTCTTTTAATTTAAAAGAACTAAGCTGCATATATCTGCGGGGATCTTCCTGCATGGATTCCAACAGAGCTGTGTACTTGTGGGCTAGCATGTGGCAGGCATTAAGACCTTCATCGACAGTCTGTGTAGCTGACGGAATGGCTTCATTCAGGATGGCTGGCACTATTCATACAGAATGAATATGAGATATGTATAAAAGAATTAATCGAATCATTATCAAATGGTTAAAGTGCAGTATTTGAGCATAGTAGTCTTCCAATAAAATTTTGATTTCTAAATTTTGTCCTAATATTGATGCCCTTCCAAATACTTGCATACCAGATTCAACCACTGTATCTTACTAGTCAAGTTATTTCAATAATTTAGAATTACAGGTGTGGAATTATCACGGTCAAGTCAAGGAGTGTGAGAAAATTTGCTTTATAGTAGGTGCAGTTCTGTTGCTACAGCTGCCATGAGTTTCCTGAGAGACTTTAGGCAATTGCACAGTTTCCAATTCTCAGTTTACTAATTTGTAAAATACTAATAACAATAACAGGCCTCCCATTTCCTGGGCACTTTGAGATCTAACAATGCTCTACAAATGAGTCAGAGATTATTATTAAAAAGATAGATACTACAAGAAAAATGATGCCTATGCAGTTGTTAAAATTCAGCATTAATACTTAAAACCTCACAGATTCTCCCAAATGGCACAGGCCAATAAAACATATTTTAGCTGATATATGTACCTTTTTTCTTTACAATTTCATTATCAACAGCAGGCAGCTATTACTCTGAATGTTTTGACATGTTTTGTTATTTAAGCAGACACCTATGCAAGGAAATAGGCTAAGAAAGCCTAGCTACATTTTTTAAGAACGCCTCTTTGTTTTGCGTGTTGAACTTCTGATGTCAGCAACACTGGTGAGCAGCAGAGCACTAACAGGACTTGAGGTATGTCTACTCAAAACCCCACGAGCACAGAAAGGCTAGATTTAACAGAGCTAGAAGGGGAGGTAAATCTGCAAAGGTATTAAAGCAGTTTAACCACAGGTGAAGAAAGCTTAGCACTTGGTTGATTTACTTTTCTGGATGCAGGTTAAAAAGCCAAAGCAGAGCCCTACGCCAGCAAGGCTGCTGCCCACAACTGAAATTAAGGTCCTTAGTCATAAAGACATCCTAACATAAAAGCATTCATGCTGTGCTTTTTCCATCTATGTAAAAGTGCTGTGTAAATAGGTCAGCGCAAAGAAGTCCATCTTATAGTGACCTACCAAAAGTTACAGGATCAGCAATCACATTATCTATACTAATCAATTACAAACTCCACAGACATCATAGTGAGAAAAACCACAACATGTTGAAGGTTCTCTCACACTGTAACCCAGACCCAGTGAACCTAAAATAGAGGCAGCCACAACATAGAAAGGTGACATATGTGGGAAAGCATATGTTATAAAAATAGATTGCTTGGCATATGAGGGGAAAAAAAAAGCTCCAAAACCTAGAGAGTTGTTTACTTCTTTCTCTGATATGCTAGCTACATTTTTTTCCCTACTTAAATTGCTTTACTTAAAATACCACCTAGCTCAGCAGGTGCTTTCTTTTCCAATAAAGCACAACTTTCTTATCAGGAGAGGTATGCGCTCCAGAAAATTTGGTCTTCTAAAATAAAGGGTTTTCCCCTAAAACTGGGCTGCAGATGGTTCTTATAAAGAAGTCTGAGACTGAGCTGCAATGCTACATGGATACCCACATAAACATTTCCACTGAATAGTCATTTATTTGATTAACTGGAAACTTAACAGAAATAATGTGGCTGTTGGGAAGAAGAGAAAATAAAAGGAATATCAGAGTCTTGCCCTACCCTCAATACAGCTTTTGAAAAATTCCAGGATGGCCATTGGCATCTTTTGCTTATTAAAGAAGCAGAAAGATTCAAAATGCAGAAGATTTTTGAGAACATTTTAAGAATCAAAATTACCAGAATACAGATAATGCCCCAGCAACTTCTATCAGTTTTCATTACACGCACTCAACAGAAATTTATAAATGGATTGACAGGGACATTCAAGATTGTAATTAACTGGTTTAAAGGGCAAACTTTACATATTTAATTCACTTAATGGCAAGGGATCAGGGAACAACTTATCATGAGGTAAATTAGTTGCATGAAGTTAATATATACAATCTTTTCACATTAACCACATAGGGCTCCCTCTTACCTCAAAAGTAGTAGTCTACATGGAACCCAATCATCACAGCAAATATGTGCCTTTTCTTCCGGGTTACAGGCCCAGAGTCAAAGCTGTTTATCTAGTGGGATGGGACATTACTGGAGCAGCTCCAGTGACGAAGGCCAGAAAGAATGAATTGGGAACACACAGCCCAAAAGCAATTGTCTACTTACAGTCATCAATGCTGCTTCCTCCTTTCCCACACTCCTTGTTGTACAACCGAATTCCTGTGACCAGCATGGCAAGACTTTTCAGCTGTTGTTCTTTGTTCTTCTTACTGAGTGAGATGAAATTAGTCATCTCTGTCTGGGGGAATATACTCTGCAAGGCAGCTGGAAACATTACAAAGAGGGGAGAGTATGAGGGAACAGAAAAGAAAAGAAAATCATTAAATAAGCAAAAATACCCTCTCACAAACAACTGCAAAAAGTAGGAAATCCACAGCAAATTTACACTTCAGGACTGAGCAGTGACAGTTTGGGCAGTAAGTATTTATCACAGGTTACCACATTTTTATCTAAATATCAGAAAACAGAAGGTGAAGTTTTATTTTTCAGTAGGAAAAGCCCAGTTTCACAGTCAGAAGTTTACTGACCTGTTACCTCCCTGACAGCCTCAATATCTCTTGGGGATCCCAGGCCAGAGCTCAGCAGCACATAGCTAACAATCTTTTGATACACTTTCTCCATTTCTTCTTGCACACGAGGACAACTATATGTGATATCTCTGACCACAGGAGCCAGTTTTCCTTCCAGAACACGCCGGTGCTCACGGAGTAATGCAGCTAGGAAAGAAGGACACTTAGAAAGTGCTATCTAAATTCTCTGGAATCTGGCTTATATATCATCACGGCTTATACAGACAGTGCAATTCATTTCCACAGCCAGAGCACCAACTTAGGATTTCTGAAGCACAGGTATATGGAAGAATTGTTCATAGTACCATACCGTTAGAAATAAAACCAGTAGAGTTAAGTATTAACATAATTAGCATGATTAATATCAGTCAATAGAGTACAGAGCACTATTCAGGCCAAATTAAGCAGCAAGTCTCTGGTGCTCTGGACTCCTCTGACTGCAACAGAACCATACACACACACGTTTCATACACACCTGAAGTTACATGCTCAAATTTGAACATTACTAGGGATCTCAAAAACATACTGCTCTTCCCAAGCTTATGGAGTCCAGAGGACTTAGGAGCAGCTTCCCAGTGTTGCTAATTTTTGGATTTAAATGTTTCATGCTAACGAGAAAACATTTTCGTGATCTCCCCCACTGAACTGTTGGTTTTTTAATCTCTACTCTTGTTCTGTGTCTCCTGATTCCCAGCCAGCTTTCACTGTCCCATTAAGACTTGAAGTTACATTTACAGCAAAGGAATTTTCCCCGTCTTATTTTTCTTCCACATTCCCATTCTCAGACCATACGAAATTACCACTGATGAGACCAGAACATACTTGGCTACAACTGTAACTGATTGTTCAAGATTAGTCATATCTCTCAATTAGGGATATTGATAAAACACCGAGTTTTCTTTCAGATACACAAGTAGAGTTCTAAGTACTTTTAGACACACAGGTGCAGTGCAAGCTTTTCTGGCTGAAGGCAGCTAACCACTGCACCTGAAAGCATAACTGTTCTCAAGCATTCTAATACATTACATTCAGGAAATCTCTCAGACAAGATGGGAAGAGTGTACTCTCAAATCTAACGCACATTTTTTCCCTACTATATCCATACTATATCCATACTGAAACTTCATACTCCTACATAGTACATTTCTCCTGGTATTTTTATTTTGCTTTACTGCCAGCAGTCATTTAACAGGAATCATTATTAGCACTACAGAGAGAGTTATTAAATTCTAAACTCAGCATCAACTTCTATGAAAACATATTTGAAATTACCTCGGTTTGCATAGTTCATATCAAAGTAGACTTGCATCTTAATCGTGCTCAGGGATGGATTTGTTGTGTCAAGCAGTCTGCTAACACAGAGCTAAAAAGAATCAGAGAGGTGAGTTCTTTCTCTGGGCACATGTGGCAGTGACTCCTACAAGTTTCACAACAGCTGTAGAACCCCCTCACTACCATTCTCTCTATAGAAGGCATTTATAAGGCATTTTTTACATGAGGAAACACATAGTCCAGTCTTTTGCTACAGAACCGTGAAAACAAAGCAGCACTAAAATTGTGAGTGTTCACATCCTTTTAGTTTCAGGAACAGGTAGCAAATAATGCTATAGTCTTAGCTAAGTACTGACTCTCAACATCATGTTAGAATTACCTGGATAAGATCTTGCATATCATTTTCTCTAAGGATTTGATCCACATAAAAGTAATTTCTTGGATCTAAAACAACAGCTTTCACCTAGAGATTGCCAAAAGAAAGGTATTAATTTACATATCAAAATATTCTTTTGCAACTAACCTTTTATTTTCTGAAAAATCTCAGATGCATTCATTATTTCTTTACCATTCTTTTTCCACATTTCAATCTTTGCTAATGAAACAAAGTTTCACGTGTTTCCAGTTTCAACCTCAGTTTTTAGGCATAAGTGAAAAAAATCTATTTGTGAGACAAACTGAGAAATATTTAAATACAACTTCTTTAAAAATGACTTGGAAAAATATTTCCCTAAGTAACATTTTATGAAAATCCTTCATGGTTGTTTATAAACTTCCCACTTGATGTTATATGCATCAGTATAAATGTTTACCATGTGGATAAAAAATCCAGTTTTCTGCATGCAGGAAAATATGTGCATGTTTGCAGCTGGTGTTCATGCTGGGTCTCTTGCCTGCTGCTTGTGTGGGTTTTTTACTCATCAACATTTTCCTGCTTAATTAATACTTAATTACTTTTGAGCCCAATGTATTTTCTAAAGCCACAGTGTCACCTTTAGGGGAAAAAAATGGCAGATTAACAGCACTACTGTGAACCATTTACATTCAGACAAAAGTTTATCAAGAGCTGATCATCAATACAGGAAGAACTTAGCTCTGTCTTTCTTCAGACACAGCTTTGCAGGCATGTTCAGACTATGTGCTGCAGCAGTGCTGTGTCTCTGGAGAGACGCCAAAGCCTATAATGTTTCTGGGATACTTAGAGCTGTCTACCAAGGACGACATGAGACCTATTCCATTAGATTTTCAGTTCAAGTGGGATCATGTTCAACTCCTTCAAACATTCATCCCATTTATACTACCTGGCCCTGCCTAAGCAGAGAAGCAAACAAAATAATCCTTCACAACAGAGGGAAGAGGCAAATGTCAAAGAATAAATATAGCTGCTGAATAAATAAATAGTTACCTATGTATCGTGCCTTTTTCTTCACTTATGAGAGTGGGAAGAAACGTTATTAAAACTTGGGAACGCTTCTCTTTCTCACTTTAGAAAGAAAACAATGGTTTATCTGCCTGTAGAAGGAAACTAAGAAAGAGCCAAGTTGGAGCTCAGAGTGTTTCCAGGACAGAGGGCCTGCAGACTTCTTGGGACTTTACATTCACATAGATAGCAATTCAGAGGAATAAAATACTTTTTCAGGTTTTTAGGATCCTAGAGTGAATGTTGCTGAACTCCCATTTAAAATTTCTCAATGCAAGCAATCGTAAATCAAGATATTCCAAAGCTCAGGTCACCTGTGAAAGCCTCAGGAGCCGGAACCCCCTGAACGCTTCACTCGCGCTTACCATGAAGGCCACCAAGGTTTCAGAGAGGGCTTGTCCCTGGGCAGCGCACTCCAGTCCGACCTCCCGGATTATTCTCTTGACGACGCTTTCAGTCAGCTCGCCGGACATGGTGGCCGAGCACACACCTTGGCGGGGTTACACTTACTTCAGCGTTTCTCCCCGAGGGGCCGAGGGTCCCTCTCTCCCGACCCCAAGTGCCCCGGTCCCTCCGGTCGCTGCGGCCCGGCCGGTAGCGAAGGGCGGGAGCCATTCCCGGGCGTTGCCATGGGGACGCGGCCCGGCCCGGCCCGGCCTGCCGGGGGAGCGGGGTGAGGGCTGGAGCGCCTACAGGCAGCACGGAGGTGCTCGTAGAGAAACACGTTTATACAGAATATCTGTGTCAGTGTCGTGCAAAACATACATGTCTGCGTATATACCGAAGACGTGTCAGGAGAGGCCTGTTTATGTGTACATAAACATCTAGGTGTGCATGAGAACCATGTATGTGGATGTCTGCGCCTATAGCTGTATGTACGTATGTATAAATATATATACATATGTATGTTTAAACATGCATACATACCGTGCATAGGTATATGTACCTCTATATCACAGAATTGTTAGCGTTGGAAGGGACCTCGAGTTCATCCAGTCCAACCTCCCTGGTAAGACAGGGTTACCCAGAGTGTGTTACACAGGAATTCATCCAGGCGGTTTTTGAATGTCTCCACAAAGGGAGACTCCACTGGGCAGCCTGTTCCAGTGTTCTGCCACCCTCAACAAAAAGAAATTCTTCCTCATATTGAGGTGAAACTTTTTGTGCTTTAGTTTATGGCCATTACTCCTCACCCTGTCACTGGGCACCACTGAAAAGAATCTGGCACCATCCTCTTGGCACCTGCCTTTGAGACATTTCATATGCATTAATGAGACTCCCTCTCAATGAACAGGCCCAGCTCCTGTCATCTCTCCTCGTAAGAGAGATGTTCCAGAGTCATAATCGTCTTTGCATCCCTCCACTCAACCCACATATACTCATACATACAACATATATACCCCCATGGCAGCAAAGCTGGAACTAGATGAACTTTAAGGTCCCTTCCAACCCAAAACATTCAATGAGTGGTCTTCTGGGGGGACAGAGTGGGAAAAAGAAAACCTCGAGCCCAGCCATGCAAGCACACTGCCAAAACACCCGTGTGATAACAACACACCACAAATCCAAAGCACAGCACCACAGGAGATGCTGAGAAGAAAGCTAACTTCATCCCAGCCAGACCCAGTACAGATAAATGTATCTACACACCTATAAATTAATACAAGACATAGTTACATACACACATACGTGTATGCACAAAGTGTGTGTGTACACTGTGTGGTACACAGGGAGTGCTAGAGGCAGAGGCAGCATAGACGAAGCAACTTTGCTCTGCAACATGAACAGGGAGCCATGTTTGCTTTCAGGTCTCACGCTTGTTGCTGGAGGTGGCAGTTCCCCCAGGGTGTAGCAGTCCAGTGGGCCCCGAGTTTATCCTCAGCTCTTGCACACACAACCCTGAGCACAATGGATGAGTGCAATGCCTCATTGTAACTGGTTCACTTAGTCAATACGCAATTAATTCAAGCTTTTCCATGTCTGATAGAGGAAAGAGTAACAGAGAGTTAATTAAATCTAAAAACAATGTCCCTAAAAGGCAATCAAGCAAGCTCAAAAGGCACAGTGAATTCAGGGATAACAGCTGACAAGCTACACCAGTTTTCCACTGATCCAATTTTTATCCCTTAAATGTAAGCTGTCAGACAGAGAGACCTCCTCTGAGAATCATGATGAGATCAAGACTATAATTTTTTTCCACTGTAACCTCAGAGAAGTCACTCTTATCAGTAAAATTAAGATGATACTATGCTACTTGGCAAGTAGCTGCAGGTTTACATCCACATTGTCAGAGTATGTACAAAGGTACAGTGCAAGGAGTCACTGCATCAACTGTGGGATACGCTTTGGAATGGCCTGTGGAACAGGCATCAAAATAATCTTGCAAAGAACATTATGAAGCCTTAGGTTTCATTCTAATAGCAGAGCTAACGAGGCTTCTTAATATGTCTTCTATATTGACATTTTAAAAAGTCAATACCCTTAGGTTTAGTAATTATAGTAAGACTTCATCAAAAGAATAAAAATCTAAAGGACCTCTTTTTCCACAAATTTTAGGATGAGAAGCTTTTGAGGTCCTTCCTGGAGGAGAAGCGTATTGCTGTTAACGAGCTTAGGGTCACAGAGACTTCCATCTCTGCTTCCTGATAAATCGCTCAAAAAACAGCTCTTCTGCAGCTGCAGGTAGGAAGGAGTGAGAGGAGAAGATGAATATAGTTCTGGGGATTGGAAGGAAAAAAAGAAGGTGCCATTGCCAGGTCTCTGTCTACAAAAGCAAATTTCATAAGTCAGCAGTAAAATTTGCTGCTCAAAGCAGTGACAGTAACACTTCCTCCTGAAAAGATTCTCAGCTAAAAGTGGACAATTTTGCAGAGTTCAACCAAACACTATGTGCAGTAGAGATAGAGGTGGAATTTGCAGCTTTGCAGCTGCAGAAAGTCAGTTCCCATCTATAACAGAGGCTGTTGTGGATACATTCACAGCTCAGTACACAAATAGTTTATGAAAGAGCAGGAAGCTATAGGTATGATTTTTCCAAGTTTTTAACATGCATGTAGAGCCTGTATAATTGTGCAATTTTGGCTTGACAATTGAAAGCCTTTTTAAAGAAAATTTACAAACTATTTCAACATGTGTCTGTGTCTATATCTGCAATTAGCACAATCTCTGCAAAGCATTTGGTGCTGAGGCAGCCACACCATACCTACTTTAGCAATCGTTACTTCAGACTAGCTTTAGTCTGGTCCCAGCGGCTGGTCCTATGTCTGTGGCTGAAGTGCATTAGAGGCACTCCCAGAGCCCTCCTTCAAGTTCATTTCACCCAAAATAGCCACATGCTTAAAGCCCACTCTGCTCTGCAAACCAAAGCACAGCAGGTGAGGGCTGTGCAGAGATTCTCTATATAAGTGTGTGCTTGATCCTAAATTAAAAAACCCAGACACATAACACCTCTCTTCCCCCCATGTGAGCTACAAATATTTGCAGTCATATTTGTCTGCTTGACTATTTCCTGGAGGAAAAATAAGATGTAAGAATGTCTTACTTCAATTGAAATAACTGACATTCTTTGAAAAATCCAATTTTGCTGTTGTCAGTAGAACACCTGCACTCCAAAGATCGCTTAATTCAAAAGACAAAATATTGGGAATAAATACGAGTGACTATATAACAGTGTACTGCATTCCTTTGCAAAAAGTTTACACTATATGGAGCTTCTGAAAAGCTACCAGTGCTAGCTTACACTCATAAATCCCAGTAGGAGACATCCAACTGCTTATACACTTGTAGGCTGTAAGCTGGAAAGAAAGAATATATTTGCAGCTTAGCTTATTGAGAATTTACATTTTTTATTGTTTTAAGCATTTCAGTAGTATACCTGTATTTCAGGTAGCACTAGAATGCAAAAGTTACAAACTTCCAGCAGCATTCTTATGAAAGAAAAGAAGGCAGGGAGGGAGGCAGGGAGGGAAGACCAGGCAATCATTTATTTTCCAAAGAAAAACATAGTTTCAAGGAAGGTTTGCAGTCTGCATTAAACCAGAAAAAAAATCACCAAAAACCAACAACAACAACCACACACAAGAAAAAACCAAACAAAAAAACCCAACCCAAAAACAAAAAAACAAATAAAACAAAATCCCACAACTTATTTGTAACATACTGAAGGCTTCAGGTTGGAGAAAACTGTTTCATAATCAAAGCGGTTGGATTTCTCTCCTAGAACTAATATTGTTTTAAAGAGTCCTAGGAATGAAGGCCTGGTATCTCAAAGACAGATAAACTCTTCCCCCTGGCGGCGTGTCTGAGCCATTGACTGGCAGTGAGACAAGAAAAAGATTCCTGGGTTTGTAATATAAGGATTTTCCATATTAGTTTGAAGAGTCATTAAAAACAGCACAGTTGTTTTTAAATTTCTGTAAAGTTTTCTCCATGGGAAAACACATCAGCTATTTGATGAGTTTGCCATTACATTAGACTAGCTATCACATTTAGGAAGTCACCTGTTTATCCAGCTATTTCCAGAAGACAGGATTTACTTGGTAGCTTGCTCAAGTCTGAGCACATCCCCTCATTTTGCTAACATGGGGACAAAGTTGCAGCTGAGTGTTCTCACACCACTTAGCTGCAGAGGAAACAACCCAGAACCAGCTAAGTGAAAAACAAATAGAATTTAGGGCACAGCCTGAGCACTTGGTGGTCACATTAGGTGAACAGAGAGCTTGCACCCCAGAAGATATGACTGCCAGGATGGCAAAAAACACTGCTTTATGAAGCTTTGCCCATTGTCCTTTGCCCAACGGAGATGCTGGACTGAGGAAGAGTCTGTCTGAGCTCCATTAAAACTGCCACATTCACCAAGGAATTCTGCAATGACTAACCCTCCAGTCATTCTCACTCATGGCTCATCTCACAGAGACCTCCCAGCTCAGCCTCGCTCTGCACTCAGGCCTCCTCTGACTCCCTGCCCTCTGGTGAGTGAGCACCAGCCCCTGGGCCTGAAGGTCTCCTGCTGCCACAAACATTCCAAGGCACCAGTTAAAGCTCTTTGAAGATGATACACCTAAGTGCAGGCATTTACAGCTGACAGTGCAGGATCCAAGCAGAATTTGAGTTAGTGTCCCTTTCCTCATCTCTGAAGGTAAAACATAAGCAGCTGTGTGATGCAGGTTTTTGTTTGTTACACCTCAGAGTTCTGAAACTACCTTGCACCTTGATGCAGAAACTAATGTACACTTGATTACACTTGGTTCTTCCAAAGGAGCGGTGCAAGAAAAGCTTGTCTTCACATAGGAATCAATGGCCTGTCTCTTTCAAGAGAGAAATACACTCAATCTATCTGGCTTTTATTATTTTACACAGAAGTCTCACAGTCAGAAATCCATTTTGTGAGGATGGATGAATCATGCCACCTTGTTCAGCTTGTCTATTAGTTCACAGTAAAACTGAGTTTCAAAGCTGAGAGTGTTTCAGTACAAGGATTTTTATTCTTTCTTCCTCCTCAAACCTGCACATCAACAACTGGAAGCCCCTGTAATTGTGCTGCCCTGCTTGGAGCACAAAGTTGTAGTGCTGGCCAGCAGTGTCGACCAGCTCAACTTAAGGACGTGGCCACAGAAGAGCATGCTGTGATAGCACCATTTAAGCTTCCATGACTCTCCTGGAAAGCTATGTAAGTGGTAGGTGTATAACCATTGCAGGCTCGTTGAGGCATAGTGCAGACACACTATATAAACGGTCCACATTTATAGGAAACCTAGATGACATCTGTAGCAATTATTTAGCATATAATTAAGGTTTGACTTTCCCTTTTGGAATATGATAAAGGAATATTAGACTACTCTTCTGTTTCCTTCTTCCAGCTTGTCCTGGTTTGGAACAAATATATTCAGAAGGATAAATATCCTCTGATAAAAACAGGCCGCAATCACCCTCTCCCACCAGGTTCGAGGAAAGAAATATTTCCTCGAAGGAAAGTGAAAGGGAAAAAAACCCAAAAGAACTATTTATTTAACCAACACAAGAGGAAAAAAAAAAA
>WEIV01028331.1:0-23901 GCA_013390005.1 Calyptomena viridis | reverse complement strand
TTTTTTTTTTCTCCTGGCATAGAGGAGACGAATATGGGATAATCATGAAGTCACCCCAAGACACAGCTCCATCATTTTTCTGCAGTAAAGAAGGGATGTCTGGGTGTGCTAATGCTGTGTTCACCCCTAATTCCCACTATATCAGACTTTCACTATAATGTGAGGCTACGTATTTACTCATTGTACAGGGAACTCAGATCAGGGAAGACAACAGTTATCTCTGGGATGAAAGTTTCACCAAGGCAGCAAGATTTTGCTGGACAAAGAAGTCCAATTTGGCTTTTAACTTAGAAATAGAAAAAAAAAATCACTCACAGATAACGGCACAAAAAGTTTACCCTTCATTTGAACATTTCTGGGAAAAAAACCAAAACAACAGAAACATAGAGAGCCATTTAATAAATGCCCTGTTGTTAGCCTGGATCCCTTAGCAAGCACAATGGATACACTGTATTTGCCATGTTACAGAAAAAGGTGCAGAGCAAAATTATTTATCTTTCAAACCTTGAGAGCTCTGGCATTTGCTGCGCAGAGGGAGTGGAGAGATTCCAGACATACCATCATCCAGTGCCTCAACTGGAAACTCCTGAAAAAGATGCATTATTATCAGCATTCATTCAGATGAATCAGTGCTTAAGGCTCCTAAACAAAATTAACACTACATTAACGTTTCAGTCAAAGGCATTTATGAAAGCAACACAGATCAAGAGCTTTTTCCATTAATCATCCTTCTAACAAAATCTGCTCAAAACTAAATCCAGGACTTACTATAGACTCAATCTATGTCAAGTAATTGTCACATATTTCTGCTGAGTTATATTTCAAAAGAGCTGTAGTTTGGCCAGAAGCACACACTGCTGTTTCGGGGTTTAGCTAGATAGTAACTGTGCTTGATAATAATTCAGAAACATTAATTTTTTTTTTACAGGTGACCACCTCCTTGCACAATGTTCAGATGAGTCATTGCAACAGCCCTAAATCCTGCCAGTATGCAAAAGCAAACAAAAGGAAAAAAAGGATGCAGTAATTTTCCCATGAGCTGAACAATTGTAAGAGTCAACTACTGGGAAGCACTCCATACTCACAGGATTCATCAGGAGATCCAGGACTGACAACTTTCTTCTCAGTTCAGGCTATAGGAAATTCTTGCAAAGTTATGGAACTGTAACTACCCAAAACATAGATGAAGGAGAGAATCTTACAGCAAATATCCTGCTGTGACTGATTCCACTAGTGTGAGAAGAAAAATGCACTAATAATGGCAATGGGGTTATTCCACAGTTTGTAAACTCAGCTCACTTTTATCCAGCTACAGGCTTTTCACTGATGTACAAAGGTGCTCTTAATTCATCTGTCAGAAAGAAAGGGAATGATCGGTGAATCACACAGGGAGGGCAAGATGATTATTACCCACATTACTCCGGAGCCCTCTCTGCAATGTCTTCCATGTGTCAAGAAATGAGATGGGAACAAAATGGATACCCCTGTCGTTATGTGCAGATTTCAAACCCTTCTCCAAAATTCTGAATTTTGTTTCCCAAAAGCAGTTCTATTCCCAGCAGCTCCTCTCACCAAAAGCAGCTATTAAGGCTTAAGATCCTGTCAATTGTGCTGAATACTTCGCAGAAGAACTCTTTAGAGAGCTGTGCCTGTTTGTAGCAATCTTCAAAAGGAGCACTAAGGACTGAAAAAAAGTGGTATTTTAACATCATGAGTTGCCTGGTAACCCTTAGAAAACCAGAAGTATTGCTGAATTAGCACTTTTTCTTATCTTTTAGTTTAGAAATGAATTCTAAGACTTTTCTTCAGATACTCAGCACTGGCCAGCTATGATTTAAAAAACAATCTGGCATGTCAGCTAATCTTGGTAATAGAAATGGAAACAATATTTGGATAGAAAATACCCTGAGGCAATAGGAAAGCAATTTGTGAAATTACAAGTCTAGAAAACATGTGACGTAGAAGGAACCATTCAATTATAGAAATAAAATGTGAATGAAAAGGATTTAGAGATGGCCATAAAGTCTATCTTGCTGAAACAAGGGCTGAAGTCTTGTTCCCTGGCATGCACAAACATTTGAGAAGCACAGTTGGGTTTGCTTTGAATCAAAGGCACGTCTCAAAAGGTATTTTGAAAGCCCTTTGCTAAGGCAGATTTTTAGACTGAGTTACTCTGACCTCCAATTCAGCTGCTTCCCATGACTGAAGTGAAACTGGAGTTTTCTCCAAGTCTTTATCGAAGTGTAAGCTGGAGGCCATAGAGATCTGCAGACTGACGCCAGCACACCACAGCATAGAGCTCAGATGTGTTTTGAGAATAAAACACCTCTCCTTTATGGTTTTGAGGCAGTTAGATATGGGTTTGCTGGCAGATCATTTTGAGCACAGTTAGGTCATAATGGCAGATTTAAAGAGTTTTCAGTACTAACAGATGTGGAAGACAAGTGTTCACATGTACTGCAGCAAGACACTGCTTTACTGAGAAATACAATGTGAAGTAACAGCTTCCAAAAAGCTCTAGTTCTGGGCAACTCTTTCAAGTTGGTCACTTGCAACATCTTTGACTTCTTGGAAAAAGCAGAAAGAAAATCCCTACATTCACATTGCATTCTTGCTGCCAAAGCTGTTTCATTTGTTTCCTCTGGCATTTCCTCAGTAACAGCTCTGTGTGGAGATACAAGGATTTAAAAGACATGACCATCTGCCATGGGCATGCCCTGTTCCCTCGAAGTGCCAGAGGTCGTCATTGTTTCACCAGCTAATGCCACATTCCCCCTTGTCCTGAAGCAGAAACATTTCTACACAACAATCTGGGTTTTTTTTTCAATATTAAGTAATTTTAATCAGAATTTCTTCTGTAGTTATCTGCAGTGGTACTTGGGAGGAGATTAAGTTACGGACATCTTGACATACACATGTGGATACCTGCACATGAAGGAGGCAGCATGCTGATAGCTTGTTTTGGTGTGAAGAATCAACCAAGAGCAGAAAGCTGTAAGAAATATCTTTAAGCCAAGAGCAGCCTAAATGACATCTCCCAGAGTTCACAGTAAGTATTCAATTGTCTTTTAACTAGATAGCTGGTTATAGTTGTCTGCATTAGAAACAGAAAGTTCATATACCTGACTTGAGCCTCTACTGATGGCAGCCTTCCTTATGTCCTTGCAGAACCCACTCACTGGTGGGGAAATCACCTGTCCTGATTTCCACTCTGGTTTTTGCCTTTCAGACTCTAGATCTTACCTCATAGTCCAAATCTTCAGTCCAAGCCCAAGCAACAAGGGACTCCTCTGTCCATCCAGACAGGAACCAAGAAAAGGTGTGGCCAGTATTTGGCCTCTCAGGAGAAGTGCCCTTGATGCCTCCTAGGGGGAGGTCAAGAGGGAAGTGAATCTCTCATTTTCATTCTGCTGGAGCCAAGCAGTCCTTTAAAGGTTGAACTTCATGTAATTTATTCACTTTTCAGATTTTTTAGCTTTTGCAAGCCTCATGACTCCTGAAACAGCTACTTACATCCTGCTCTGAGGGTGGTGTAAGGACTTCCACCTGCCTAGATGAGTATCCCACACCAGTGTTGCAAATTGTGGGCATTCTGTGTGTGGGAGGAGAGTTATTGTAGATAATCCATTAAAATCTCTAAAAGTCTGAGTTTGATTTTTTCCTCTACTATAGAATATTTGGCTTCACTTTAGAAGAAAATTTAATTTGTTGTCAGGTGGTATTTTGAGTTAAGCCAAACACCTTTAAACATATATTTATGTACCAAAAAAAAGCCTCACAATAGTTTCTGTTAAAATCTGATTTCTTCTGACTAGCTGAACACCCGTGTTGTTCCATTTGAAAACTGAACAGGATTATCTTACTGAAACAAATTTCAAACCAGCCAACCACAATGCACAATGCCCTTTGCTCAATCAAGTTTCTTTATACTGCTCTTCATGGTTACTTCTACCTTAATACATGTGCAATTTCATGCTATTTCAATCTCAAGTCCCCCAGTAAATGAAAAAGGATACTTTTTCTTAGAAATGGTTAAGCTAGGTCATCTGAGTAAGCATCTGGGTATGACCAGCTTTATAGGGCAGACAAGGGTTTTCCTTCTCATCTGTGGCTTTAAGTAGTTTGCTGTGGGCTTTCTCTTTAGTCTGGCTTTGTTCATCTTTCTGAACTTCATATAATTGTCTCCACTCATGTGTCACCATATTTCTGATTTTTAAGCAGTAGTGATCTTGAAGTGCTCCTCCTACCTCAATTTCATGGAGTTTCTGTATTCTAAAGTGAGTATAGTTCCTTTAGTCTCTCAATTATCAACTTAATCTGATTGTAAAATTCTTGTTTTATAGTGTCTGAAGGACTGAATCATTTGTGTTGATAAAACATCACATTAGCACTCTTTAAGCTTGCACACACCAGGCTGAGAACTTCCAACTGAGTACTTTCACAACTTCTTTTCAAAGTTCAGTTAGAGATAAAAATAACTTGACATGTAAGTGGCTTCTAGGATGAGATTTAAAAGACAATACATCAAGTATTGACATGAATATTTTTCACAAAGACAGAATTCAGGATTGAGCTTTGACCTACACCATCAAAACAGTAACTTACAGATTTACAAAAATTGACATTTGAAGAAAAGCAAGGATTTTCATATCAGTTCCAAGCCTGGTGGCTGCTCTTGATGCCATTCTTTATTTCAGAAGGCCTTAACACTCCAGCCAGCTCTACCGCTCTGCAAAAGGACATCCCCTTTTACTTCATCCTGAAGAATATCCTTTTCCTCCTAGAGTTATTGAAGGAAACCCACACTGGCATTAAAACTTATTTCTCAGCTTTGTGGATGACCCTTAATGCACAAACTGCTTCCAAAAGTACCAGTGAAACTCTGGAAGGATGTTTTGCTGAAAGACCACTGGTCATTACTGGGACCTCTTGCTTATGCTGGAGGCTTCACAGCATTCTAGATAATGGGCACCTAAATGGGCAAATAAATATAGAATATCAAAAGGAAGTATATAAGTTTACAGTCTCCTAAGATTTGTATCCTCTCTAGATAAGACTTCTTCCAGAACTGCCTGAAAAACACCCGCAATGTAAAACTTCCCCAAAAGCTTGAGCTAATGACTATGTATCAACAGATATATATGGCAATAAACCTGTTTATGTCTCAACCACGTAGAACCTGCCCAAGTCACACCTTAAAACATGAGCAGCAGATCAAACATTTACACAACACCAGACTGGAATGCTATTGTACTTAGGGCATGCATGAAATAGCCTCTTGCTTTGTTCCTGCATTGCATCCCCTATTTCTAATGAAGACAGATATTCCTGGCACCCACATCTGTGGACTACTTTGCTTGTCAAAAATTACCTACCCTGGTAATTCAGAACAATCATGCAGTGGGTTGCAGAAGGGGCTTCTGACCAGCATGTGAAGGAAAAAGCTGTTTCCTTGTCCTGTGGAATACCTGGGGCTAACTAGAGGCCTGCAGCTAAAGGAAAGATGTTTCCCTCTTATCTCTACTGACAGTAGCAGAGTCAACATTTCCACCATTTGAAATCAAGAAGAGAAGAAGAAAATACAATAGGTAAGAAAAGTGGGCTATGCCTGGGGGGTGGGAGGCAGGGCTGTGCACGAGGGGGAAATAAAGCTGAGAGATGACTGTGTATTGTGTATATGACATGAAGCTCCTGGAGTGGGTCCAGTGAAGGGCAACAAAGATGAGGAGGGAACTGGAGCATCTCTCTTACAAGGAAAGGCTGAGAGAGCTGGGCCTATTCAGCCTCAAGAAGAGATGATTGAGAGAAGACCTTATCCATGTATAAAGTATCTCAAGGGAGGTGATGCCAAGAAGATGGAGCCAGACCCTTCTCAGTGGTGCCAAGCAATAGGACAAGAGGCAACGGGCAGAAACTGATGCACAGAAGTTCCACCTAAATATGAGCAAGAACTACTTTACTAGGTGGGTGACCACGCACTGGAACAGGTTTCCCAGAGAGGTTGTGGAGTCTCCCTCACTGGAGATATTCAAGAACTGTCTGGACACAATCCTGTGTCATGTGCACTGGGGCGACTGTGCTTGAGCAGGAAGGTTGGACCAGATGACCCACTGTGGTCCCTCCCAATCCTACCTGTTCTGCGATTCTGTGTGATTCTGTAATTCCCTGAAGATGCTAGTCTGCCATCTTTCACACATTTCTGTGCTAGTTCTGGTTTCTCCAGTAGATTAGTCAAAACCATTGAAATACTTGGAAAAAAATTGTTGTGGTTCCTCCCCTCTGTGTACATAATCTATGTGCACACATAGTGACACTGGTCACTTGCAGAGGGAAGGAGAAAGAAACTGCTGCAAAATGTTCAAGTTCCTGCCTCCAGCATATATTCAAGAGGGTGGCTCCTAAACTGTTGTCAGTCCTTTTGTCAGTCTCACAGTTTCTCTGGTCCACACACATCAGATTCATAGATTGCAAGGAAAGGGAAGAGTTTTTCCATCATCAGTAAAAAGACACACTGATACCAGCTGACATCCAGATTTTCCAACACATTATGGTCAGTATCAATCCTGCAAGGCTTTTTACTGGAAGAACAATTCCTACCTTTAAAAACCAGTTCACTAGAAGGTGCTGTAAGAACATTGTTGCCAGGAGTTGTACAAAGAGACCTGCAGCAGTGCTGGGAGCCTTGCTCACAGTGACAAATCCGCACAGCGTGTTTGAACTCAGACAGTCCTTAATGCCATAAATTGGATTTACCAAAACATTTTGTGTCTAAGAGGAAAGAGGCCTGACAGGAACATAATGAGAACCAAGAAAAAGCTACCACCTAACACCAGCTGCCATCCTCCCTGTGGGGTTGTAATGGTTCTTGCTGTTCCCTTGGGCTTTACACAGTAACATATCTCTCAGGTTTTCCAGTCTGCTCTTTGTACCAGCATTTGGGTGAGAACAGATCAGTAAATTGCAGAAGCACAGATCTTTTTGCCCTAAGTAAGGCTGCAAAGCAATTAAAATAAAATGTACTGATTTTATGTTTAGGATTACAATATTAAAAAGTAATTTTTTTTCACTGAGGAAAAGAAACATGCAGTTTCAGTATTCCCAGATGAAAAAAAAATTAGTAAAGGAAAAATAATTTTAGCTAAAGAAAGAAAAAGAAGCAAACAGCAGGGACTTTAGAAACTTAGAAGGCTTACAGACTTGGATCCATATTATTCACTTCCAAATGAACTCCATTCTTTCAAGCAGTCTTTCAATACCATGAATGTCCTCTTACATTGCCAGACTTTCAAGACCCACTCCAAGTCACTCGACATATTGCTGCTTAGATAGAATGAAGCACAGGAACAAATGAAACTAAGACTTTCAGGCTTTTACAGTATTAGAAGCTTTTGTTCAGGAGAATCTTTGAACCATGTACATTTCAACATCTTAACCTTGGATTTAAAGCTAAAAAGATTGGGGGCACATACTGAAAGAACTCTGCTAGTGTGGTATGTGTAGAGAATCCCAGGTTATTTTCCTTCTGAATGAAATAAAAGGAAGTTTTGCTGTCTTTTTGGCAGCCTCCCAGGAATCCTCTGGCAAGATCATAGTGGTCCCACATTACACCGTGAAAGGAATCCAACTCCCCATTGTCCTTGGTGAAAGCCCTGCAGAGGATGGTCTCTACAGAGCTCAGCTCAGAACTGGCAAGCCTGCAAGAGCATGTGTCAGCCTGCACAGCAGGGACACAGATCAAGGCCTCAGTCACACGGGTGCATCTCTAATTGACCAGCAATAATGCCACTGAATCACAGTCTGTGTCCCATATGCAGCAGACTGGGTGGCTGGTGGCTTCTGTAACACTGCAAGGTTTCCAGCAAAGTCAGCCAGGAACTCTCCAGTACCTGCCAATACAGCCCCTTTTGGCAGCAGGATTAAAAGAATAAGAACTTTCCTTTGGCAGCAAAGTTAGTAATTCCAAGCTTTCACTTAAAAAGCTTAGTTTACTGAACTGAACCCAGTATTACAGCCTTACCAAGCATGATTGGAAACAGAGTTTCTTTCACATGGTTTGTGAGATGGCACAGGAAGTTTCTGCTCTTGACTACAGTAATCAGTTTCATCTAATGTGGTTTGTAACTGAAGAAAGGATCAGTCCAGTTTGTGATGGAGATCAGATTTCTCTCATCAACAAATACAGCATTCCATTAGGAGTCTTTACGCAGGAGAGGTCAGCAAGTCTTCTATAGAGCACTATCTGTTTAACAACCAAAAGATGGATATTATTGAATACATTTATATATTCTTGAATGTTACCCAGTTTCCATTCTCAGTTATCCATACACAAATTACTATTTATATTAAATCAGTCTCTAAATAGAATGGGCAACTAACATCAGCTGGTTACAAGAATAATAATTTCACAGCTATTTTTTGATATTGATTAAACACATTAAGAAATGGGAGATGCACCTACTTTTCATTCCTTGAACCATTCCTTCCCCATCACAGTCTGTTGTCTTTGCTTTCCAATTTTTCATTAGCACAAGGATGCAATGTTTGGGTTAAATATATTTATAGATGCAAGACAGAAGTCAAACTCATTTACAGGTATTTTTGTTTCTGTTGTGGAATTCAAGAGTTGCCCTGTAAATAAACACATCTCATGTATTTAACTTTAAACTTAGGCTTGTCCAAGCTATTATTCACAAGGGATCACTAACTGGCTTTTAGTTTCTAGTGGAGAAACAAGTTCTGCAAAAAAACCCACAAACAACACAAAACAGTAAATCTCAGAGATAAAAGAGTTTAGGAAAAGCTTAACACAGACATTACAGCAGCAGCCAGTTCCTCCTCTGCATTCCCCGCATGACTAATGATAATGCATTAAACACGCCAGCAAGCATTTACCTTGTTCTCTGCTGAATCAAGAGCAAAGGTCCTGTTTTACAACAAAAGATTTACAAATATCTGTGTTGCCTGGACTCTCAACTGTCCCCTCTTAAAGTGGAATCAGCTCTCTGATGCAGTTCACAGCACCACAGCAAATGGTTGGACCAGAATAGAAGAAGAGGTGGGGAGGACAATGTTAATCCAGTTTTACTATGGGATGCTTCATTATGTGAAAATGTGGCCTTACTTGAAGGTAATGCTAATGTCTTTTTAGCAAGGTGAGGGTACTTTATTACATGATTCAGAAAGTGAAGCGGCACAATCTATTTTCAAGATGTAGCTCCAAGTGCAGAATAACTTTGCAGTTTTAATGAGAAACCCCCCCTTTTCTATGAATGGGGAGAGGCTGTACCAAGAATTACCCACAAAGGATCCTATCTTTAATGCTGACTTGCAACCCTGCAGTACCTTGAGGAACCCTGACATGTGAGCTTCAGTGCTGACCCAGCTGGCATTTTGCTACTAGCCTTACCAGTGGTGGAAATGTTTCAAGCCTAGTTTAGTGCTTTGACATACTTGTGACACATGCACCCTGACTCTTTGGGATTAGGGAGTTTGCAGGCCTCAGATATTTCCTGACATTTTCCTGTAGTATCTGACAGCAACTCCTCATAAAGGTCCTCTTCATAAGACCCATCAGCTACACTTTCCTTTTTCCAGGACTGTCTGTCTTGATTTGACTTGCACGCATGTTCAGCCATGACAGCTCCTCCTACAACTTGTCAAGAGCTTCCACAAGTTTCTGCTATGGATTTTTCATACTTCTGCTGAACTACCAGGTAAGCTGCATAAACGTTTAATTTGTAACTCATTGTCTTGCATCCATGTATGTTACTAATAAGATTGTAACACAACCATAGTTATAAAGTGCCTTAAATATTGTGAGCCAGTGCCCAAAAAAAAATGTGCTCTACTTTCATTTAGCTAAATAAGAATTGAGAGAACATTGGCTTTGAGAGTGCAGTTTCTCAAAACCTTCTGTGTTGGTCCTACTTAACAATGAACTAATGAAAAGATTCAAAGAAGCATTAAGAATTCCCTTTGCAGCACCTTTCCAGTGTTATACCTTCCCCTTCCTCAAACACAAAGGACTCTTGTGTATTACATTTCATGGTCAATTTTGATTTCAAACGAAATTGATTTCACTCACAAGCAAGAATATGCTTGTATCTAGGTAGTCTGACCAGGATTCACTGCAATGACACAGAGGACAAAGGAATATACCTGTCATGTTGTCATCACATCTCCTGGCTTAGAAGTCAGGTTAAAGGGAATGGGACACAAGCACAGCAGTGATGCATTTACTTGCACAGCCATTACTTGCATCGTGTAAGCACACTCTGTTTGAATTCATGGTTTATGAAAACTTCTTGAACACTGCAGAATCATATGGTTAGAGAAAGACCTTCTAACTTGCTTACTTTACTTAACAAGTGTTGGCATGTTGATTCTTCCTTCCTTGCAGGCCAGTGAAAAGTCACAAGGCAGAAAATGCACATATTTGGTGTTCATAAGTAAGATGTTAGACCTTCCAGGAAGAGGTCTGGGAGCTTCAAGAGACACTTTCCAAGGCTGTTTAAAGACGGTGTTTATAATACAACAGTACACAGAAAACCAGTTTCCTCAAAATACAGGAAAGGATACATTCAAATTGAGATTATTATTGATATTACAAATATCCTTTGTAACCGATAGATGAGACATGATGCTTGAAAAGTCACCAAACGTGAATGGTGATGTTGTCCAGCTAGAAGCAGGAGAGCAGAAAACAGGTTCTATGGATGAGAAGGAATCATCTAGTCAGTTGACCCAGAAATAAGCATTTCTGGCAGATGGACATACATGGTACTTTAAAGAGAATGTCACAGAAGGGCTTCAGGTGCTCACTAGAATAGCTAAATGCCTCAGCATCAGATTCCTACCAATATAATGAAATTATAAGGTGAAACCTTAAGGCGAAGTTTAAGACTGAAGGTCCAGGTCACTGAATTTAACCACATTGAACATCAGAACTGGGTATAAATCAGGATTATAAACCTCATACTAAAGAGGGACTATCAGAAACATATCAAAGATGATTAACACCTTAGGTATAGAGTCAAAATAGCTCAGATGCTAGCCTCAGATTTAAATTACCCTTTTCCAAAACCTCATACTTCAGGTACTTGGCTAGACTCAGAATAAAGTTACTCTTTTCCGAAATCTAACACTTCCAGTACATGGCAGGTAAGGTAAAAAACCACAAAACCACAGAAAACCCAGGAATCATTGTGGGATGCCACAGGCAGCACAGGGAAAGGACTGCAGCTTTTGTGGCCAGCAGCAACAGTACCCAGAACCTGTAACTAATCTGGCATCAGCAATCTAAGTTCCCAAGAAACTCTGAGAGAAGACAGAATGAAGTAGAATAGCCAGCAATACTTATAATGTGGATTAAGTTTTCAAATAAACAAAGGGAAAGTGCCTGTGCCTTTTGGAAAGTTTACTAGAGAAAGGAAGAATGTAGTCTTATGAGAAAAATAATGGAAAAACATGGGGCTCAGACACCTTGATGGGTAGGATTTTTCTCTAGTCACTCAAGCCTTAGGAAAAGCGTAACAGAGGATTGCAGCTATATATTGGAAATATCCAAGTACACAAAAGAGAATAAGAATGAGGCTTTGAGTTAGTTTACTAGCTGTTGTTAGTCAAGCTGGTTACCTAACTCTTGGTTTGCTCGCAGACCCAAAGACAGCTAGCACTAATTGCTAGTCTCAGTAAATTGCAATGGAGGGGGCACAGGTTTTCTCACTCCCCAGGATGTTTCTATCATTGTTTGCTCAGTCTTGCTTCTAGGATTTGTCTTTCCTTCTACTGACACATCTCCAGGAAGATTCCTGCCTAGATATCTCTAAAATACCCATGTACTGAACTTACTAGCCAATATTAATGTCAGTTGTTCTAGCATCTCCCACAGTCACTTGATGCATTCTGTGATAGAGAGAAGGAATATGAGTGACTATCTGTATTTTAACTAGCACAACATGACACTGAACTGTCATTAATTCAGCCCAGCAGAGGAAATCACATCAGTAACTTAGATCACAATGGCTCAGTTTATATCTGTGTGGGTACTCTACACCCATGCACACACAGTGTATTCGTTCTGTGGTCTGTTGCCCGTCAGGTGCTGCAGTTTCTTAATTGCCTCACATGCACAGACAGCATGAGCTAACACTCCAAATGCTACCAGCATCATTAGTTCCTTTCACACTTCATTTCTCCATGCACGGCATTCCAAAATTTCACAAGCTGCAATCCTCCTTTTAAGACATCACAGAGCTTTTCTGCAGACCTCTGAGGGACTAACAAGCGAGATGTCTCTGGTTTATTAATTAGCTTTTTATCAGCCATACTCCACAGCTCTCAGCCACTAGTTCAGCTGCTCAGCTACAGTAATTAGACAACCCACTTTTCAGTCTTTTATAGCATTGCCTTAGAGAGAAAGTTTCACTGTTCCTGAGACTATGGTACTTTCTGGCAATTATCAGACATCTCCTGAATGACTAATAGAGAAATCCTGCTTTCTGTATTATTCACTGCAGCATTACAGCTTCCCATTCTAGGTTTTGTCTCATGCACTGTGCTGTCAATATGTGCCATCACTGGCACTCAAGCCTCCAGACGTTATCTGAAAGCTTCTTTATTTGCATCATTCAGACAAACAGTAAAAAAGCATGTATTCACACTCCCTCAGAATCAGAGTGCAAGTAAAGTGGGTAGTGTTACTTCTTGTGCAGCAATCTTTCTCAAACAGGAACAAAATCAAGCCAACAAACATATGCTGTCTCTGCTTTATGCAATGAAAGGCTTGCTTGTATGTCTGAACTCATGATTTTTATTAGCTACCAATAGTTCATGTATTCATAGTACCTGACATGCAGAAATTTATAGAATATGAAACAGCCTTTTTTTCCTGCCTGTCAGTCAACCATAATTAATATTGTGCATTGAGCACAAGGAGAAGGGGAAAAAAAATCTTAAATCAGGCTTAGTTACTTTACTTGCTAAAGTATTTTCTTGAAATACCAGTGTCCATGGTGAACAGCTCTCCAGATCCCATAGTGGTCCTACTGTTTGCTGTCTTGTCTATTCATTTGTACTACCAAGCTATTCAGTCAGGCCAAGCTGTGGCTCTTCTCCTCTCAAGCACAGAGACTTGAGAGGACATGCTGTTTCTAAGCAGAGCCAACACACCTTCAACTGAACATTTGAAAGCAGTAAACCAAACTGTTTTTCCGTTCCCAAGAAGCAATGAGAAACAATGCCAGTGTCTGACAGAACTTTGTAATCTGTATGTGCTGTGCACACACTGATGAGTAAGTCCCTCCCAGACACAGCTGGCCAGACCTTAAGCCCTGCTGCCTGTCCCCAAACATGCCCCCAAAGGCTGTAGGTCAGGAGGGGTCTGGGATGTGCACTCAAAAGGACCTTCGGTCTTGTCTGGACATATGAGGTGTCCAGAACTAAGGTCCACCTCAGAGAACACTTACCCTGCAGAGAACCACGGTCTGTATCAGTCATTGCCACTGTATCCCAGATAAAAAGTGGGCCAACCCTGTAAGACAGGGTGACTTCTTTTTCATGCAATCAGCATGAAAGGCATTGCAGGAGCAATATTATATTCTCCATAGTAAAGAACAAATCCACTTATCTATCACTGTAAGAGAACTTCAACTGTTCAAGAAGAGTTGAAGCACTCCATCATTTTGGTTTTCTGACATACAGCTTGCACAATTGTCCCTCAGGTTGCCTTATGCACAGACACATGAAAACAGCATGTTCTGTGCAGTTTATGCATTTGATTAGACAATTGTGAACAAGAAGTTTGGATTTTTTTCAATGTGAATGTAAGTGGGGAAATGAACAGGGAATGTTACCTCTGCATAGAGCTTCCATAATTTAGTGAGGTAAGGTTTTACAGATGTGTCAGTCAGAACTAGTGCCAAAGTGTACCAAGTATCTGTTCAATCTATTTTATATGAATAAAACTGTTCCACAAGAAACCAGTGATTTCACTTGTCTTCACTTCTTAGCTTGGTAGAGTGATAGATGTAGGCTTGTACAGGGGAGTTGTACAGGGGGGGTTGGTGAGATAAGGAGAACGACACAGATTACAGAAGCGCTTCTGGTCAGCTCTAATGGCAAATGACCCAGAAAGGCCTTTATTAACCCTTTAAATAGTTCTGACTGCTAACAACACTATTGGTAAATGAAATATGTTTATACTTAATAATTGGTTAGTGTTGGAGTCCAGGATATCGGGACTACACCTCAAATTGCCCTGGAGGGTCTGGGACCCTCGCAGAGAACCCAGGAGGATACAGTCTTTGATCTGTGTCCCTGGGAAAAGCTTCCAACATTGACGGAAGAAACAAAAGCAACAAAAATATAACTTAGATCATAGTTTAGTTTGTCACAGAAGTGAAACTTGTAGTTTTAGGTTTTGTAGTATAGTTATAAGAGAAGACAAGATGGAGGATTTTGGGTGTTGCCTTGAGTTCTTTCTTCTTCTTCTTCTTGCTCTTTGCACTGCAGTAGAGCTGGCACTTAGGCATTGGTAGAATAGATTTGAGGTAGAAATAACATGTTAGTAGCAGGTTATGATTACTGGTACAGAATTGTAAACATGATACGTAGTATCATATCATTGGTTATTAGAGTTCTTAAAATCTAGGTGCAGTCGCCATTTCACGTCTTTTTGCAGCACACGCTTTGGTGTGTTAAACCCAGGTTAGGGTGACATGCTGAAGTTGTGATAAGAACTTAATAAACAGCGAGAAAAACGGAGAAGCTGCGAGTTTTATTCCTTTATCTGGTACTGAGCTTTGATAATAAGAAGAAGTCCGGAAAAACAAGAGCTCGGGCCTTCTACAAACATATCTGCAAGCAATTCCACAAACATTTTCACAAATATCATAACAAGTACTCTAACAAATATCTTACAGGTTAGTGTCCAGGTGTCACCTTGGCATTGGTACTGGATAAGTGAAAACATGTGAGCTATTGTACAAGAAACAAAAATATCCCGCCATTAATTTCAAGCAAATAGCTACGGGTACAGGCTTCTGCCGTGGGTAGGAAATGCTGACTCACTTAAGGTCATACTGCTGGTGTTAGCATCTTTTAAGGACAAAGAACAGCCAGGCTTCAGGTCCATCTTAACCATAGAGCCAAATCAGACCAGCTGTCGGCCTACAGACCTGTGAGATTGTTCTGCTTTTTTTTATTTGTTCTCTGGGGTTGTTTTTGAGCATGAGGAAGAGAAGGCTGCACAGATTGCTCACTTAAAAACTCCCTTAAACAAGATGCCTATAGAGAGTTTTTTCAGCACATTATACTATCACCTACAGTAAGAAGCATCTCCTTTACATTCCTCAGCTCACACTCAAGATCCTACACGGTGTTTTCAGATTAACAGGTAACAAATGAGATAGACACAAAACTTCAGTAAATACTAACTGAACGCTGTAAGAAGTCTTATTACACAGTGAAGACAAATGAGACATTTAGGTAGGCTGAAATCTCAGACCTAATCAAGTATTGAGGTTGGCCTAAAGCTGTGCAGGCTTCAAGCAGCTGTGAATAGATCAAACTTGAGTCCTCCCACAGGAAGATTATTTTGCGTGCCTGCTGACACACATATTTTGCCCAAAAGCTGTCACTCAAGCCATGTGAGTTTTCAGATCATGCAATCTCACTTGCAAGTACTCTAGTCATTCACACTCTTACATAGAGTAAGGACCCTCTAAATCTCAGAATCCAAGCTGCAGGTGTTCAAAACTTGTGTATCTTACTCCACACCTGAGGATTCAAGGGTGGAGCCAAAGGTCCTCACAGTCCAAGTGCTTGACTAAGTAACAGATTTTCTGATCAGACTTTGATTTTTTTCCTTCTCAAGAAGGACTCACTGGGAAGCTCCTCAAGTGCTACATGTTCCAGCCTCTACCTTAGCATTTACAAAACAAAAATTAAGGCCAAATGACAAGTAACAGGATGTGCCTACAAGAAGCCTAACTAAAATCATTAGTGGTGGTGAACAACCACATCAGCACTGCTGCAAAAAGCCAGTCCTGAGTCTATCAGCTGAACGTAGATGTCTTTGAACTCTCCTACACTTCAAACCTCACTTCAATCACTCATTCAGGGATGTGTTTGCTTAGACAGATGATGAGTAAATTTTCTGCTGCCACGTCTCGAAGCTAGCTGCTAGTGAGTATGGTTAACATACTTCTTAAAATGAACTGCAACAAATATAAAACACCTTGAAATTACTTCGGTTATACCTGCCTCTTCTTGTTTCAGCTGTAGAATTCTGTACCTGCTCCCCAGCCCTTAGTCCCTGGAGCCAATATTATCAGGACAAATGGTACATGTTCAAATTCTGAGCACTCAGAGCCTATGAAGATGTATATAATAGGTTTATGGCAAATAATTGAATGGTTAAACATGAGGAACTAAACTTCTGCCAGCTATTGTCAGCAGATGCTATGACAGCAAAAGACAGAGCTCCCTTGGAAAATAGCTCCATAAAACGGAATGAACTCTGTCAAAAACTTCAGCCCACTGTAAACCTCCCTGCTTTTCCTCTTGAGATGCCAAGCACATTGCTCTGGCTGCCTGCAGTATAAACAGATAGCTATTTAGAAACTTGTATAAAATAAAATTCCAAAGCAAAACACTCCAGCAATCCTCTGTGTGCCCTTCATCAGCTAGTGGGAGGCTGCAAGACTGAGGATGACAGGTGTCAGACGTACTGCATAATGCCTGGCTGAGGAGCACTTGGATGCTCTAGCAGTAAAAAGCCCTGTGAAGCAGTGCAGGGAGCAGGAAGGCTCAGATCCAGAAGGCTTCCTTCCTTCTGGAAGGAAGGATCTGGCCTTCCTTTCTCTTTGTGTATCTCAGTATTTTCTCAGATATCCAAACAGCCATATAAAGCATGTTTTGAGCATATATACAAATAGAAAGCTACAGCTGATGTGCTTCATTTAGGAACGTATGCTGGCAGCTTTCCTTCTCTTCCGCCTCAGTTAGGATCCAGGTTCAGCAAATCTGTTAAACACTTTTCTAGCTTCAACGGACATGAACATTCAGGACAGATTTACAGTTAAGCCTGTATTTAACTGCCATTAAGAAATGTAGTTAACCAGTTCTGTGGCTGGCTGAAACAAGGCATGACAATGAACTTGCAACAAAGTCCATAAACTTCATTCAGTAGAAAAAGCAGTGAAATGTGCTGAAAGTGAATTAAAAATCCAGCTAGCTCAAGCTCACATTTCATCATGCAAAAAGACAAAGCCAGTCATTTTTCAGGTCAAGTATTTCTGGCCCTAGAGTTCAAATTTTAGGTGAATGAAGGTCCTGGTTATGGCAATAACAAAGTAATAAAATAAAGTAATAAAAAAAGTAATTAAAACTTTTTTTTTAATTTAGAATTACAATCTTGGTTGTCAAACACACAGTTCTGTCATGCTGGCTACTTCCACAGTAATGAAAGCATGTTGTGCTTTGATGGTCCCGCTTTTTCCCTGTTCATTATATTAAACAGTAAAGAGCAAGTAAGTTAAAAACAAGTTTCAGGCCTTCTGGACGTGCTTCAGAGTGTGTGTTGACACAAGGCTGAAGTGTCATGCGCCAAGGCATGCATGGCACTCATCCTGCTGCCAGGGCTTTCGGGACACTGATAATCTCTTGGTACTATTTAAAATAGAAACCAAACACACTCCTCTTCAGAACACACAATAAATAAATGCACAACACAATTTCTACAAAACGTTACACTGCTATCACAAACTTTTATCGCACTTAGGCTTAGCATACACTTCAGATTCTTCCTAGATCCTCAAACATATGAATGTACTTTCCTTCATAGCTAAGGTTACCATTGTGATATGCCATGAGAAAAATCAAACCTCAAAACGCAGTTCAGAGCCTCAATCTAAGGTCAGGAGCCGGAATCAGGAGTAAGAAGGGAGGATGCAGGATAAAACATCCCAGCTGTGTCCTGTTAATGGATGAGCAGATGATTCGTGCAAATGTGAAGTCAAAGCTCTTACTAAAACACTTGAGCTTTAGAAAACACTTGCTAATGGTCTTGCAGCTACTTTGCTACGGTATTTCACACTTCATTATGCCCAAATCTCAATGCTTCATGCACTGAAGAACGGCTGACCCTGCCGCCGCTCTGAATATACTGGAGTTCCTAGTATTCAGCAGGTAAGTGCAGTTCTTTCTCACTGAGGTGTGAGTGCATTTGTATCCATCAAGAACACACACAATCAACAGGTCTTGGAGTTTTCCTAAATCTATGGTTGCAAGGAAAGGATTTCAGAAACAAATCTGCCCAGTATGTCATGATGAGTGACATATTAATATAATATTAATATAAGCCTTAAAATCTGTATCGCAAGGGTTATATTCCTGAATATATTCCAAGAGTAGCATTGGAAGGTGGTGGTGGTATAATTTTTGAACACACAGCACAACAAACAAAGGAGTCCATATGGGGACTTCTAACCATTGTGGTATTCTAGTAACAGTGACTGAAGTGTCGTAACTCTATTCAACTTAGATCTCGCTTGTAGGCAAAACTTTAATTGTTGCCACAGAAAACACCCAAACTGGTGAAAGGGGAAAAATCACTAGCAATTACTTTTTATCAGGTTAGCTGAAATGTTTGCTTTCAGATTAGGATTGGAACATACTGACAACTCAGTAACAAGCACTAGGCAGATGATGAGGGAGGGTTGACCCCTTTCAGCATGAAAGCAGCTGCCTATATAGCAACTGTTACTGGGCAGGGCTGGCTTTACTCGCTAAGAACGAACTTTCCCTGGTAATGGTTAAGCAGCATCACATGGGGGTATAAAATTATTCAATTGCTATTTGTTGTTGAATCCCAACAACTCCTATTCACACCAGGTAGTCTAAGGAGATCTTAGGAGCACTACAATAGCTGCTGTTTCAGATATTTTAATCATAGCATTTTGTTATTGCTCTTGGTAAAAGATGTGAAAGCCAGCAGAGAGAGTAAGGAATTGGCAAAAACCCGAATGAGCCTCTGCCCAGGAAATTATTTTGCCTCACAGTTCCTGTTAAGCCAACTCTCATCCATTATAGATAATTACCACTATGTTGAAGAGTGAAATTGAGAAAAGCAGAACAAAAGAAATTGTATTGTGTGCTTGTCCTCCAGATGCATAAGGGATGCCATGCTTTCAGAGCTGAGCAAACAAATTTTGTTATTAAAGTAGTTTCGTTTAGGCAATTTTTTTCTCTTTAATTCCTACACTCACATTGTTCTTATTAAATAAATGAGGTATTTAAAACAGCAAATGCCCTTATTGATACTATAACACCCATTAATTTACTACATTCTTCTTTGTATTTGCACTACTTCATCTCCTTTTTATATATAATTTTTGTATCATTAAGAGCTACCTGTACAGCAGCTGCCACAAATAAATACGGAGAAGCTTCTTAATAATAGGACAAATCTAAATACTCAGTCTTCCTTCAACCTGGGCAGTTCTAAAGCTGGTTAACAGCACTTGACTCCAGTCAACAATCAAAGAGGCCCCATCTCAGACAGCTTTTCTGTGAGGTGTCACTGGTATACACGTGCGTAGACCCTGGCCTGGTTCAGGCCCAACCCTTTATCTTTCATTCCTCCCTACCCCACTTGTTTTTTCCCAGCAACTTCCAGATCCATATTCACTTCAAAAAATATAATTCAAAATTTATAGAGCTCAAATCCTGCATTATTCCCAAATATGTGAAAGTAACAGAGTGGGCTTTTTTTGCTTCGAATCATCTGCAGGTTTAAGGGTCAAAGCATGTATTTTAAAACCCCGAAGAAAAACAGGTTAAAAAGTTTACTGTAGGACTGATTTGGGAATAATTTAGTTAAATTCATGCAAACATATGAGATTTGTGCATTTTAATGAACTGAAAAGAGCTAAAATCCTCTACCATTTTTAAAAGAACAGATTAATTCTAATGATCCATCACAACCACCAAACAAAATATATTCTATGGGATATGCACAGCATGTGGAGTTGTGAATATTTGATCATTTCACCTGGAAAATCCTTCACCAATCAAAAGGCAAGTAGTTTTCTCACCTGCAAGCTTTTAGATTTGCCCATGAACCTTATTGTCAGGCAGCTTGACCCACAGAGGGGAATCTGCTTTTAAAGGCTGTAAAAATGCCATTTTTAAAATAGTTTTATCACAAGTAGAGCTCACTTCCCTTCTCAGGAAGTAGGTAGCCAAATCAAGGCCCAGCCAAATTTAAGATACAGTTAGCTATAAAACATGAACAGGAGGAAAATCATAGGTTCAAAGTGAAGGATTTGGAGGAGAAATACAGAGAAATTCCATAGAGCAACTGCTGTCCCCCCAAGCAGGCAGTCAGCCACCTTTTTTATCTTCAGTACCAAAATCTTTTGCTAACAAAACCCAAAGCAATTCCTGGAGTGGCAAAGCAGATGTTTCTGCATGTTCTTTTTTTGACCTGACAGAAGCCACCTTGGTCAGAAAAGGATCAACAAAGAGTTCTCACAGCTTCCTGGGAGCCCTTGATGGGGCTGTAAATACGAGATGCTGAATGGAAAAATGCAACCAGAACATTAATAAGTGTTCATGGTGGAAACAGGGCAGCTTGGTATATGCACTCCCACCACATGCTCTGGAGTTTGGTTAAAGGACACTGTCCAGGAAATGTCAGGCCCCCAGAAGCAGCTGGGGAAGCTCATGGAAGCAGGCCTCAGTGACACCCACCTACACAGTTTACTGAAGGGACCACCACATGTGCTTGGGAAACACCACCATGCCCACCTGCCCTCCAGCCACACTCCCAGCAGCACCTGTGAATTTCAGCCTTTCCATTCCTTATTTTGAGTTCAGGAACCTACAATATATTAATGCTATATAATCTGCTTTGCAGTAGAGAGAAATTTAATTTTTGAATGGAGCTTAAATAAAACTAGTGCTGCTGATTAGTCAAGAACATTGCACTACTCTAACCAACCTGGACTTAAACCTATCGACTGATGGCAGACTGATGTTCAGGCGTGTTCACTGATCTGCTCTATGATGCCAAACAGGAAAGGTAATGGCTGAGTTCTTCCAGCCTTTCTCTTGGCAGAAATATTTCACTTCTTCTCCTCTATTTAGCTACTGATTTCCCATTTTTCATTTGCAAGGAAGAGGATATTGGCATCCAATTATAGATTACTCCGGCCAGTATTTTAAAGATTCCTTTACCAAATAAAACCCTTTGCCAATTGCTTTATCAGATCCTTCTTGCCTTAGAATCTTCTTGCACTGGTTCCAACTTTCAACTGATCAAGCAAGAGATGAAATTTTTCATTTCACAGACATTACATTATGCTTTGTGTTTAACAGACAATCCCCTGATTTCACTTAATCAGAGCAAAGAGAGAAGTGAGCTTAACTACCATTCAATGTCTAAGGCATTTACCAGTCCTGACTGCAGGTCTGAGGTAATTTCATGTTTTCTGACATACTGTGGAGATGAGACAGCAATTCTTAAAATCATTTTTCACATGTATCTTTACTGCAATTTATTGGTACAGGCGCAGCATTTTAGAAAGGAACCTGAACTGGTTTAAACAGCAAGAGAGTTTCCATTATCCAATGGAAAGAGAAAAAAATAGTAGTTGCCTTGAAAAGTTCTGTGACTCGTTTGCTGGTTTCCTTTCTTACATTCTCAGTCCCATTTGGAGGTTTTCCTCCTCATATACCTGGACCCCTCACTGTCAATTGCTTCATAGAGATCCTTTTTATTCTCCGCTGTTGCATGTAAATAACCAAGGTAGGCCACACAGAGGCTAATTGCTATCAGTCCAAATGCCATCACAGGTTTGTTCTGACAAGAAAAAAAAAGATAGTACATGTTTTTAGTCAAAATATTTTTCATTCAGCTCACACATTATATTCTTCTATTTGAGCTTAGAAAGTGAACAGTAAACTATCATGACATCCGCAAAAATCATCACTGCCTTCTTGCAGACTGAACTTTCTGATAGTAAAAGGAATTCCCTTTCAAAAAGAAGATCCTTTCTGGAGACAGAACAGCACATTGCCCAGTGCTCTGTATTTTGCTGGTCAGAAATGCTGTTTGAGCATGAATGAACAAGACAAAACCAAGTAGTAAAGGTCATTAGTACAAACTTATAATGGAATTCATCTGGATATACTACTGGGACTGCACTCTGCTCCTACCAAGCAACCTTGATTACAGTCCTCTAAAACAGATTTTGTATTATTATCACAAAACCTACTTTTATTACATGCACAAAATTACATTCATTGCTGGGTTCTGCAAGTGCAAATAAAACCTGAGGATCATCAACTTAATTACAAAAGCAAGAAAAAGAAATATCCAACATACCAAAAAGCTACCAAAACCCCCTCATTTCATAGCAAAAAATTTGCATTTTATGATTTGTTCCCTTTTAAATAATAAAAACAACTCCTATTACTTAACCTGCCAAATTACATGGGTAATATGCTTGTAAACAGTCTTCCTAAAAGCAGCTTGGCTAGGTACAAAAGAACCAGAAAACACAACAGTTAAAAAACACTGCTGCAATAACAAGCTGCAACAAACAATGTAATGTTCTGGGCTCTTACTAGTCAGAGTGGAAAAAAGCAAAAATAGTTTTAGTTACATTTCTGAGTGGTTTGCATGACAAGAGACGGTTATATAACACACACAGAATTGTGATGATTACTTTAAAGCAACTGTGTCTTTTCAAGCAGTTTCTGATTTTCTCAGAATGAGAGTCTTACAGGTTTAATGAAAAGCTCTGGGTTCACAGCTCGGAAGAGCATAGTTGTCTGAACACTCCTCAGTCCTGGTTTTCTTTCTTTGGGTATTTCGTTTTCATTTGGAAGTTTGGTGGAAGACATGTTAATTAACATTGAATACTTCCTAGAAGCAGAATGAAAAACAAGTGTTATTTTTCTGAAAAACTGGAAGAACTACATTCATTAAATATTTTACACTCAGTTTATCCTCTTACAACATGAATTTTGTGCATATATCAATGGCTGCCTTTGTTGCTACCTAACATTCCCGCATAAGCATGCCAATTTTCAATCCTGTTAGTTTTGTGCACCCTAAAATTACCTTCTGGAGATACACATCTTCATGAAGCAAATCCAAATCTCCTGATAGTGGGCTGCGGGTTTTTTACTTGCCTTTGACTAATGCTTTAGCTACTTGTGGGACTGAGCAGCATCTGTCTTTAGACGACTGGACAATTAGACAGTTGCCAGGTAGTTTATTTGTTTTTTTTAACCCTTATATGTGACAGGACAGCCCACACAGCACTGTAGGGCGCCCACCCCAGCAGCTCTAGGACTTGGGTCTCACTTTTGCACACACTGGGCAGGTCTAAGATGCCTTGGGTTCAAACTGAAAGCGTAATTCTAGGCTAGTTAGAAGAACGGAAGGAATTCTTTACGGGGAGGGTGGTGAGGCACTGCGACAGGATGTCCATAGGAGTTATGGATGCCCTATCCCTGGAAGGGCGGCCCTTCAAGGCTCTCCCTTCAAGGCCTGGCGCGATGGGGCAACCTGACCTAAAGGTGTCCCTGCCGATGTCACGGGGGCTGGAACGAGATGAATTCAGAGTCCCTTCCGACCCGAACCATTCCGTGATTCTACGCCACTTGAGCAAACGTGGCAAAACACGCTCGTGCCTAAGGCTGCCGGCTGAGGGGCAGAGGGGACGCGGTGCTGGGCACCTCCCTGGGAAGGGCAGGGGAAGGGCAGACGCCTCCCCGCGGGCGGCGAAGCGGCTCCTGGCGCCGCCCCGGGAGGAAGGGATCAGTCGGGCACGGGAACAGCCCGTGGGGATTCCCGGGACACGAGGGGCTCCCGCGCGCCTGCTGCCG
>WEIV01028328.1:1056-14030 GCA_013390005.1 Calyptomena viridis | reverse complement strand
AGAGTCAAACCATGACACACACCTTGCACAGTCTCCTTGCGGGGCCGTGGCGGCTCCGAGGCGGTGACACAAAGCCTCCGAGAAAGTTTGGGAGCCACGTTGGGAAGCAGATGGAAATCCTGGATGTAAAGGAGGTGTTCGGCAGTGGGATCCGAGGTTATCCCGCTCAATTCCTTCCTGTCAGCATCCTTAATTCCTGCAGGGAGGAAAGGGCAGGAAAGGAGCCCATCAAACACCGTCGGGGAGGAGCAGCCCTTGGGTTTGACACCAGTTTTGGAGTCTATGGAAAAGGATGGAATAAGGGATGGAGGCTCAAGTTGGAGGGAATGTGGAGCCTTTTCCATCAGGGAAAAGAGGGTAAGATTTTCCACTGGGGAATGTCAGGTTATCCCAGGAAATTCAGCTGCAGGGGGGAAGTGAATTGGGGTGGAGAGTGAAAAGGAACAGGGCAGGATCTGGGTGGATCCTGAAACCTTTCCTTGCTCATGGAATCCTTGCTCATGGAATTCTCCTGATGGACATTTCTAATGTAAATTCTGAACCTCATTAAAAGAAACCTTCAAAAACAAAAGCATTTCTTTTTGTTGGGTTTTTTTTCCCCCCTAAATGTCAAATCAAAGCATTTTGACTTTTGTGGAGTTATTTATTGAACTCCTCCTATTTCCCAAGTATCTCGGACAGATGCCAAAGCACAGATTTCCATGGAATAAATCAAATATTGACAACAAAACCCCCTCAAACACACCACAGATGTGATTTCCCTGGACTTGCAGAAGTTGCCAAAGGCAGACCTTGGAGCTGGGGGAATTTTTAAGGGGAAGGGGGTGTTGTGCATCAGGAATGTAGTTTGGGGGGGTCAATATTCCATACATACCCACAGCAAACACTGTCACCCCCAAATCCTGCAGGAATTGGGCTCCAGCTTCCACGGAGTCGCTGGATTTTCCATCTGTGATCAGAACAAGGACCTGCAGGAATTGGGGAAGGAAGGAGCACAACATCAGCTTCCAGGGCTTCACATTCCCAAGCCAGGCCTTGGATGAAGTTCCTCTCTTGGAATGAAATCCTGGGATATCCCTATTGACAACAAAATCAGGAGCATGAGGTGGGAAGGAGCGGGATACAAATCCTGGTGCTGGAAGGTGCAGGATATAAATGATCTTCCCTGAAGGGCTCCTGCTCATCTGGATCTCACCTCTGCTTGGGCAGGAATTCCAGAGGGAGGATTCATCCCTACAAATCCTCAAGAGCAGCTCTTGAAGGAGGACTTGGTTTAGATTAGATATTAGGAAGAGATTCTTCCCTGTGGAGAGGGATTGGGCCAAGGGCTGGAGGGACAGGACACAGGGAATGGCTTCCCACTGCCACAGGGATGTTGGGCAGGAATTCCTGGCTGGGAGGGTGGGGAGGGGCTGGGATGGATTTCCCAGAGAAGCTGTGGCTGCCCCTGGATCCCTGGAAGTGTCCAAGGGCAGGTTGGGATTCCCGGGATAGTGGGAGGAGTTTCACTGCCCATTCCTGGTGGGCACATTCCTGGACCAAAGGAGGACACACAGCATTCCAAGCCTTCCTGGGAAGACGCCAGAGGGCTGATCCTTATCCAGGAACTCTTCCCAGGAGTTCACCCACCTTGGCTGCCTCCTTCCTCAGCGTGTCCTGGTGGGACAGGGCACGAGCTGCAAATTCCAGGGCTGATCCTGTTTTCAGGCTGCTGCCTTGGAGAGGGAGCTCCTGGATGGCCACCAGCATGTCTTTGGTGGTCACGTAATCCCTGAGCTCCACACTCATCCTGGGAATGGGAAAACAGGGAATAAAGGGCAAGAAAACACTGTCATTACACTAAAGATGCACCGAGAATGGTGATAACCAGCAAAAATGTTGGTGTTTAGTTGGCAGTTGTGCAGAAAAACTGTGGTTGCCCCATCCCTGGAAGTGTCCAAGGCCAGGTTGGAGCAACCTGGGATAGTGGGATGTGTCCCTTTCCATGGCAGAGCTTGGAATTAGATGATCCTTAAGATCCCTTCCAACCCGAACCATTGGATTTATCCCAAGAAAGCAAGAAATCCCCTTCCCAGAGCTCAGGGCAGTGCAGGGGATGATCCCCAAAGCCTTGTTAGCAGAGAACTAAATCCAACCCAACCCAAAAAACCTCCTCTTGGATGGCAGGGAATTTCTTGCCCTGGAAAATTTCCCCCTGGAGACGCCGGCGATCTCCGAGGGTTGAACCCTCATTCCAAGGACTCATCCAGGGCTGTGGGAATTCTGCAGGAGCTGCTGCTGGAGCAGGGAAGGACTGTCCCACCTTGGTTTGTCCCCATACACAGCCACAGCCAGCTGGATGCCTCCTTTTCCCATTCCCAGGTTCTCAAAGGAACGCGCCACGCTCCCGATGAATTCCTTGAGCAGCCGGGAATTCTCCTTCCCGGAATCCTGGGAGTGTCCCACGAGGAACAAAACATCTGCCACCTCTGCTGTCCTGCAAGCTGAGAGGGGGAAAAGGGCAGGAAGGCTCATCCCACATCCTGGAATGAGGGAGGGAAACCCCCCCGAGCCACGTGAATCCCAAAGGAAGGGAGGGATAATTAGGATTAAAGTGGATAATCAGGAGCTTCCCAGAGTGAGTTGTTCCCTTGAATTCCCTCCTAAATCCTCATTTTGATGTTCTTACCCAGGGGAAGTTTCTCATCCAGAGATGCCACATCCCTGGAAGTGTCCAAGGGAGGTTGGACAAGGCTTGGAGCAGCCTGGGATAATGGAAAAATTCCCTTCCAACCCAAATTATTCCATGATTTGAATCCAAGATCCAGGTCTTTCAGAGCCTGTAGGACACTCTGGAAGCAAGGGAATAACTGGGAATTCATCTTCCCGTGCCCCTGAATCACTCACAACAGAAATTTGGGAATGTGGCAGCTCTGCCACCCCACCAATCCCCCTGGAATTCTCTCCAGAGCAGATGTGAGACCCCTGGGCAGATGTGGGCACATCTGGCCACCCACACATTGCCAGCCCTAAACCAACCACGTCTTGGACAAAGGAAACTTGGGATGCTCCATGATTCAGCTCCCTAAAACTCCTAAAACTCTTCCCATGGCCCTGGAATTGTGCCAAAAATGACCAATTGGAGTTTTTTCCTGGACAAAACCAGAGTTATCCCAACAACAGCTGGCAGGGAAAGGACAGGAACAGGGAAATTTGCCTAATGAACATCAAGGAATTTTTCCCTTCCCGGGGTTCACTCCCAACTAAATGGAATTTTCCTCAGGCATCCAATAAATTTATTTCATGGACACAAAGCTGTCAACTTTTAGGGACACTCAAATCCATGAAGGTTCTGTAAAGGGATACTGAAAATATGGAATTTTGGGGGAGTTTCCCTCCCTTGCAGACAGTTTTTACTGCAGGGATGTTATTCCAGACCCTGCTGGTTCCTGGAGGAAGGAATTGGTGTCACCAGGATTGGGCTCAGCCTCCTCAAAGACTTTTTAATTTTGTGCCACTGCAGCCCAAGGGTCTCTGTTATCCCAGGATTTGGGATTTTTCATCCTTTGTGGCTCCTGACACCGGGATTTTCATTGACTCGGAGTTTCCTGAGAATTTTTTATATTCCTGGGAATATCAACCACTTTTCCCTGATAAAAACGGGACAAAGAATTCCAATTTTCCTTCTTGTTGAGATCTCCCTGTCTTGGAGCTGCCAAGAGATCACCACAAGCTCTTTTTCCAGCTGCTGCTTCCATTTGGGATCAAATCCCTTCTCCTTCACTTGGACCTTGATGTCCTTGTTCTTCCACAAGGATTTGGAGGGAATGTCATCCTTGGCTCATCCTTCAACAGCTTCCCAAAGAATCCACAACCTACATCACCACGGGAAAATCCCAACCCAGATCCAACAAGGAACTGGATTTCCAGAATTGGAAACTCCTCAAGGAAGTGCAGCTTTTCCTGGGAAAGCTCCATTTTTGGCCCTGATTTGGAAAACAGGCTCCAAACACCTTTGGAATCAGAGGGATCTTTGCTACCTGCTCCTCCACATCCCAAATTCCCACCTTCTTCCTTGCCTGGTCTCAGAGTTTTGCTCACCGTGCCCTCAGTTGAATCCAGGGATAATGAGGAAAAAACCAAATATGGGATTAAAAAGGGCAGGATGGTGCTTTTCTCCCTAAAAATGGGCATCCAGAGCTCATTCTGTGGGATTTTTCCAGAGGGGCTCAGCTTGGAAATGAAACCTTCCCATTGGATCAGGTACCTGGAGCTGTCATGGGAAGCCTGGAATGTTAAACACCTTTGGATTGGGATCTTCTGGAGGAAATACCAACCCAACCTTATTAATCCCAGGGGAATATGGTTGGATTTGAAATTTTCCTGGCAAAAGGGCCACGTTCTATCAATCCCAGGTTTCCCAGAGACACCTGGAAAAGTGGATTTATTGCACCGTTCCTGCCTGGAATTAAACAGCATTAAAGCCAATTATTGGCTTAATTGATGGAGAGCAGCTTAATCAAGTTAATTTTGGAGCTGATGCCAAAGATTCCATTAAATCCTCCTTGGATTCACTGTGTTTAATCCAGGGGAATTTCCACCTTCAAACCTGGGGGCTTGTTGGGATTGGGAGTCCTGGGAATTCTGGATTAGCCCCATTGGATGCTCCAAAAAAACCTCCCCTCCTGCAGGACCCTAAAACCAGGAGGTTTTTCCCTGGAATTCTTTTGTCTCCTGCTTTTTGGATCCAATCCCTCATTCCCAAAAGCTTGTGGGCAACACAGAGCCAGGGAGAGGTGAATCCCAAGAGTTCCAGGAGGCTCCAAGGATTCCCTGAGTAATTTTCTCTCCTGTTTTCCCAGTGGTGGTTTGTCCCAGATCCTGGAATTCAGCAAAGGAATGAGGAGGAGACACGTTTTCCCTCCCTCTGGAGCAGTGGGACAACCCTGATTCCCACATAAATCCCAATCCACAAAGTCAGGCTTTGCCTTTTGGGAGCAGCTCAGATGCTCCGTGATCCTGGAAATCCCAAATTATTCAGAAATTAAAGGCTCCAGCTCCACCCTGGGACATTCCAGGGGTGTATCCATGCCATGAGCTGCCTGGAAAAGGGATTTTCCTCCCGGAATTTTCCCAAAGTCACCCCCTTTTCCTGTACCTTCGTGGGCTCTGCAGGACACCACAACCACTGTCAGCACAAGGATTTGGGAATACAACATTCCCCTCGGGAAGAAGCTCCTTCTTGATCCCTGGAATCAGCAAAGAGCCTGGAAAATCGTTCATCTGCTGGAAAAAAAAAGAGGTTTTAGCTCCTGCCATCCCAGTGGGATGTTCCCACTTTCCCACAGTGGCAAGGGAAGCTTTGCCCCAGCTCATCTTGGCTTGGGAAAACTGGAATTAAAGCCCAGGAATCCCTGGATTCCTTCCTCTCTTTGCTCCTCCAGAACTTTTCCCTTCTCCAGGCAACAGCCTGAGGTGATTCAGCCTAAATGGGAATATCAGTGGGATAAAAGGAGGAGGAAAAGGTCACTGGAAGGTCATTCCAGGTGGGAAAATCATCAGCCTCTTTTTCTCTCGGGATTCCTAAATCCAGAATTAACTTCCTTGGAGATCCAGCCCAAAATCATGGAGCTGCTGATGGTTCCTATCAAAGCTTCCCTCTGGAAAACAGGCAGAAGTGGTGCTGCCCAAAGGGGTTTCATTCTGTTTTAATGGGCAATAAAAAGGGTTTTTTTCCCTGTTCTGAGCTCCAGGCTGAGCAGAATTCCCAGGAAATCATGGATCACTTCCAGAAGCAGGGAAGAAACAACCTCCAGGGATGGATTATTCCTTGCACTTAACACCACAAATTCTGAGGATAAAACATTCCTGTTGGATGTGACAAAGTCATCCCACAACAGCTCTGATCCACAGCACTGCATTCCTTGGAATTCTGCCCCACAGGACAGGGATATGGAGCAGAAAGGAAGATAAAAATCCACGTGGGATTATTCTGGGAGGGTGTTTTTTTTTCCCAGCTCTGATATCATTTCATGCTTCAATAAAATAAAAAAACCCACAAGACTAAGAAAGGAAATTCCTAAAATTACCTAAAAATTCCCTAAAAATTCCCAAATTCCTAAAAATACCAACAACTGGTACCAAAGCAAGAAGACCAACAAGAGAAGAAACCTTGCACTCAGAACCAGGAGCTTCCAAACCCTCTGGAGAGAAAACTTTGGATCATTCCAGCTCCAGCTCCGGGACATTTTGGTGTCTACACCTCTCCCATTTCCCTTGGAATGCTGCTTGATCCAACCTGGATCCAAGAACCTACTTTATTCCAGCCAGGAGAGGGACAGAAGAACCCTCAGGGCACCAGGGAGAGGATTTTCCATGTTTTCCTTCCCGTGTTTCCCTTTCCTGGATCACCTGGGCCAACCCAGTTCTTCCCATCTCCAGCTTTCCCAGGGCCTGGAGCTGAGGCAGAAAATTGGGAAAGAAGCCAAGTTGAGTCCCTGGAGCTCATCCATGAGATTTGGAGGAGAAAGTGGGATCTTTCCTGCAGGGAAAAGCTCTCCATGGATTCTGCTGCAGCTCCACGAAGGATAAATGAGGTTTGATCCACTGAATTTTAGACCAAGGACTAAATTCTCATCCTGGTTTGCCCCAAACCCTCATCCCAGAAGGAAGGATTAGAATCAGGGAATATCCATCATCCATCAAATCCAACTCCTGGGAGCCAGGAGGAAGCAGGAGGATCAGGGATGGGGAGTCCCCCAAAGGCTGCAGTGATGGAGTTGGGAGAAAACTCTGCTCCAGGGACATCCAGAAACACCAAATCCATGGAGCTGCAGCTCCTCCTTTGCTTCTGGGAATGCCTGGATTCACCCAGCTCTGCACATGGAATTGCAGTACACAAGTGGTTCCCTTCCCTCCTTCCCTCCCTCAGAGCAAGAGCTTTTTAATTTATTTATTTTTTTAAATAAATCCCATTAATTTCCTGATTTCAAGGGGAATCTTGTGGGAATGTTGAGCGGGGATGGTGGGGAGAGAAAGGGGGGAATCTTGTGGGGCTCCTCAATAAAAAATGGGAGCAGGAGGAGCCTGGTTTCTGCTTCAGCACCAACTGAAATTATCCAAGCACCATCCAGGAGTGCTTGGATGGAACATTCCAGCTGGGAAACACCGAGGGGAAAAGCAGGAAAACGTTTTATGAGCCTTGGGAATGAAATCCAGACCCTCCTGTCCTTTCCCCCACACCACAGTGAGTCCCCACACTCCAGGTTTTCACATCAAAAATAATCCAAACTCCTTCTTGGCTCAACTTTTCCAAGCAGGGAATTACAGCTGGATGGTGGTTGTGGCTTTTCCTTCCACACAGGCTTTTCTTTCCCTTCAAAGAGGCAAAATTTGGGATCCTAACACAGCTTTCCATAGGATCACCTGGGAATGCTCCAGCTGAGAAGCATCACAGTGTGAATCCTACTTTAAAATGAACAAAACAGTGGATAAAAGAGGTAAAAATAGAAGAGAAAAGACAAATAATGGTCCAATAGTCACTGGGAGAATTCCCAGGAAAAGGGAACAGCTCAAAAGCAATTCCAAATTCTTACTGCTGCCTCTGTCCTGTTTATTTATCAGCTCTGGAATTCTGGCTGTGAGGAGAGGGAGGATCCCTGTGTGACCCAGAGTCCACAGAAGTGGTTATTCCCTCTTATTCCCTGGTTATTCCCAAGGTTTTTTCCTGTTTTAAGGATATCTGCAGTTTCTTCACCCCACTGCCACGTGGGGAATCATGAGATGGTGTTTGTTCACCTCCCTTCCCTTAAAAAAGTGAATCCCATGGGATTAGACATCACCAAAGGCAACATCTCCAGAGGGGCAGGAGACAAGGGAAAGGAAACCAATAATTGGGAAAAAAAAGGGTTAGGAATGGGATGGATGAAGGGATGGGCTTGGCTGGCAGCCAGGTCTGCACTGCTCACGTTACTCCTGCTCAGGCTGGATCTTTTCCAGGTTTTTCCCATCCCAAAGTGCTCCTGAGGGGAACAAAGATCCCAGCCTGGGGTCCTGCATCCCTTGGGAGCCTCCTGGCTTTGTGGCACAAGGAATTCTCCCTGCCCTGGTGTCATTCCAGCTGATCCACTTGGCTCTTCCCAGAACAGGCAGGAGAAGGGAAGGGATGAGTTTGTCCCTGGAAGTGAGTGGGTTTTAAGGTCCCTTCCAACCCAAACCATTCCCTGATTCCATGATTTATGGAAGTGCAAAGAGTCCTGGTGCTGGAGCCCTCGGGATTTGAGCCCAAATCTTTGGCTTTTCCCATTAATTTCTGGATTGACTTCCTTCTACGGGTCTGAGAGGAATTCCTCACCCCCTGCAGCAAGTTGGGCACATCCCTCATTCCAAAAAAACTGCAGCTCCATCCATCCATCCATCCATCCATCCATCCATCCATTCCATCCATCCAATCCATCCATCCAATCCATCCATCCAATCCATCCATCCATCCATCCATCCCATCCCATCCCATCCATCCCATCCCATCCATCCCATCCCATTCCCTGAAGGGTTTTCCCACTCCCACTATCCTGGAATGAGCAGGACCAGAGGAAAAATTACAGTGGGGAAGCACAATTTGGGAATTTGGGAACAGCTGGAACATCAAGCTTGGGAAAGCTGAGTGGAAAAAGGAGACAGGATTTCCTGCCCCAAATCCCTGGAGTTGTGATTCCCAGTGCACCAACAGAGCAGGGAGAGCTGGCAGAGCTGCTCCAGGGAGAAATTCCCGGGAATCTGCCACTCCAACAGTGGGAAAATCACCCCAACATGGAAAAAAAAATCCAGTGGCACCCACTGCTGGCTCTCCATCCCTCCCAGAGGATCTTCCCAAGGTTGGAGGGTGCCCTGCTTTCCTCTCCAAGGTGGGAAAAGAGATTCCTGCAGGAGAATTGGGAAGCCCCAACACCATCTCTGCTCTTCCTGCTCCTCCTCACACTCTGAGGAATTCCTGCAGCTTCCATCCCACAAACCAGCCCTTCCCAGATCCCTGGAAGAAAAGCACTTCCTTGTAATTCCCGATTGGGAGCAGAAATCCCAATTATTTTGGGCCCAGGAGCAGCCCAAAGGAATTGTTAATTCCTGCTGTTCTCTGCAAAACAACATTCCAGCATCCACAGGGGAGGTGGGAAGGGCTGGAGTGATGCTGAAGGATCTCTGGTGCTCCAAAGGCAGGAAAAAGCGGATTGTGCCACTGGTTTTTTGGGATGGGAAAAGAGCAAATCCACAACTTGGAGCTTCCTGCAACTGGATTTCATCTGAGCAGCCCCCGAATTCCTTGTCATCCTACGACCTGGGCACACCCAGCAGCAGGAAAACAGAATTCCACCCGGAATAAGGGAATTTCCCCTGAAATCATCCCAACTTTTCCAGCCAGGAATGGCCCCACACCGACCTTTCCTGCTGCTCCTCCCACAACCTGCTGAAATATCCAATTTCCCCGAGTTCTGCCGGTCCCACGGGATCTGCTCCATTGCTTTTCCAGCTTTGATCCAGCACTTGCTCCCAGTCTTTTTTGAAAGCCCCTTGGATTCCTTTTTTTCAGGCTAAACTGGAATTAATCCAATTCCATGGATCGGGAGCCCTAAATTCTGCCTGACCACAGAATCCCAGGATTAAGGCTGGAAAAGCCTCCAAGATAATAAAGTCCAACAGCCAAGGCCACCACGAAAATCGGGATATTTTAGGATCCCATAATCCTATTATCCCTGAGCCCCCTCCCACCATGGGAAATGGGAAATCACCCCCAAAATCCCGTTTTAAACAGGTTTGGGGCATCTCGGGGACTTCCAGGCAGCTCCCAAGGGTTGGGAATGCGGGTCATTTGCATCCCTAGGGAATGCTCCCTCCTCATCCCCCCCATCCCCTTTTGCATCACAATCCCTTCAACTGCAACCGGAGAAGAGGAAGAGAGGGAAAAACACAATGGAGCGTGGAAAAGCCGATTCCTGGAGGGATAAACAGAGGGATACGGGATACAGGTGCTGCTTACCTGCCCCTCCGGCTTCTTCCCGGGAGCTGGAGCTTCCCAAAACCAGGAATTCGCGCCGGCCGAGCTCCGGAGAACTCCCAAAACGCCGGGAAGGAGAAGTTCTGAGGCAGGAGGAGGGGCTGCTCCGGGAATATCCCCCCACTCCACCTCCAAACCCTTTTCCGACAGCTGGGATGAGCCGGTGGAGGGGGGGGATAGGCAGGGGATGCCACCCCGACAGCTTTTGGAATGTGGGAATGAAGAGGAGGGGGAGAAAGGAGGGAAAAAGGGGAAAAACCCCAACCAAGTCTTTACCTCGTGGGCACGAAATCCTAATAAAATAACTGGGATGTTTGTAAAGGAAGGGGCCGGCTCGGGGAAAGAGGGAGGGGGAGAGAAAAGCTGCTTCCAGGGGGATGAAAATTCCAGGTATCAGCACCTGGAGAGGGTGGGAAACACCGGGAATGGGGGAGGAAAACTAATTTATGGTTCCAACAGAGGCGTCTGAGGTTTCTGGGGGAACAGGAGGCACAGCATTCCAAAAGAAATCCTGATTGCACTTTATTTGTGGCACAGTGGTATCCAAGGGATGGTCTCCCACATCCCAGGTGGAAGATATTTGGAAGCAGCAAGAAACTGAGGCACAGGGAAGTGAAGGGAATGCAGGTTCCAAAGCCCTGCTTCAAAAAATCTGGGAATTAACTCTCCAAAAGGGATCCAAGCCCCACTCTTGGCTCCTTGGGGTGGGAAAAGTCTTGGATGGGATGGACAGACTTCTGGCAGGGCTGGGAATGTGGGGGACACTGGAGGACGAGGCCCCAAACATCCCTGGAGAACCCCCAACATCCCACCCTCCTGGGAATGCTGTGATTCCCCAATTCCAACCATTCCTGCCAAAGCCAGAGCTGGATCCCACTGGGATGATCCCACTTCCAGCCATTCCCAGAGCTCCCACCACACCAATAAAGGAGATTCCAGCTCAGGAAAGAAAATGAGAGAGAAGCAGGGGCTCCACATCCCAAAAAAACAGCAGTTTTCCTGCTCAAAGTGGGAGAGCACCTGGATCTCCTTCCTTCTGTGTGCTGGGAACTCCAGACCTAAGGAAGAGCAGGGAATAATTATTCCATGGGAATAATGATCCTCTGGCCAGGAGACAAACAGGTCAGAAAGGTCAAAACCACAGGAATAGTGAGATAGGAACTTCCAGGATGAGCAGGAACTGGAAATGTGAGGGAATTCCAGTCCCATCCAGAGCCTGGAGATCCAGGTGAAGCCACAGGACCCTCGGAGCCCCTTTAATAAATAAAAGTAGCCCCAAAGAGCTGCTAAAAGACATTCCAGTCCTGCTTCCAGGTGTTCAGCTTGAAAAGTTAGGAGCAGTGCAGCTCTTCCCGTCCCTCAGCACCAGCTGGAGCCTGCAGGGAAAACAACTGCAATTCCCCATTCCAGGAATTAACTGCTTCGTGGCCAGAGATCCCCACAACTTCCCCTCCTCATCCAGAGCATTTCTGCCTGGATCAGCCAAAGCTCTCCAGCATTATTCCACGGTTTTAGCAGCAGGATGGAGCTGAGCTCTCCATAAAGCTCAGCTTAACAACTGAGACTAATTGAGCCTAAATCCCTGAATGCCTCGTTAGGGGCTGAATAGGCTTAATTGCAATTGGATCCTATTGGGAAGGGGCAATCAGGAGGTGTTTGTGCAGCTCCGCTGCAATTCCAAACGGGATCAGGGATACAAGTGTCATCTGGAGGTGCCCAAAATGATGTAGGACAAGGGGTTGTGGGTTTAACCCAGGGTTTAACCCCAGGGGGATTGGGAAGACGTGGAGATGTGGCACTTGGGGACCTCCAACAGCAGAGGGATGTGGAGATGTTGGAGCAAATCCAGAGGAGGCCACGGAGCTGCTCCAAGGGCTGGAGCTCCTCTGCTCTGGAGCCAGGCTGGGAGAGTGGGAATGTTCCCCTGGAGAAGGGAAGGATCCAGGAAGAACTTGAATCCCCTTCCAGAGCCTAAAGGGGCACCAGGAATGCTGGTGGCTGTGATGGGAACACCTGGAGCCAAACCCTGGAGTTCCCAAATCCTGGAGTTCCCAAACACTGGAGTTCCCAAACCCCGGAGTTCCCAAACCCTGGAGTTCTCAAACCGTGGAGTTCCCAAACCCTGGAGTTCCCAAACCCCAAACCCTGGGGCCAAACAGCCTCCAACAAAGGCACAAGGCAGGGCTTGAGAATGAAATTTGTTCTTTCATTGCCAAAAAAAAAGAGGGAGATGGGAGGGGATCAAACCCAGGCCAAATGCAAATTCTAAAAATAACTCCGTGCTGAAGCATTTTTGGAGAATTTCCAGGACAGCTACTTGAGGAACCAGGAATATTTGAAAGCCATCGAGGGAGAGCAGGGCAGGGCAAACAAAGAGGATCATTCATTCACTCCTCACTTCCCTCAGGGCCAACTCCTCTGGAAAGGCTTTGCTTTTATCCTCAAGTTCAGGATGATTGAGCAGAATGTCTTGGCACCCCCACATAATCCATGGGATAAAGGCTAGGAAAGGTTCAGCAGTGGGTTTGGATCCCAAAGTAACTCTGCCTTAGGAAACCACGGGCACTGGAGGCCAACGAGAGCCTGACTGATGGTGAACCACGAGTTCTGCCTCAGACCTTGAGGGTCCGTGAGGATTTGGGGCTCCCAGGATGGTTCTTACCACTCCCATTATCACATAAATGCTCTCACTTGATAAACTCAGCCCCCAAATCGCTGGAGTTGCTTTTCCTCTGGTCCAAAATCATGTTTTCAGTTGTTTTCCCTGTTGAATGTCCCAACGTTGCCAGCACCCCTTGAATCTTTGTCCTTTCCCTTCCCAAACCTTCCCTTCCCAAACCTTCCCAAACCTTCCCTTCCAAAACCTTCCCTTCCCAAACCTTCCCCAAACTTCTCTTCTGAAAACTTTCACTTCCCTTCCCAAACCTTCCCTTTCCAAACCTTCCCT